>LPNX010279744.1:770073-890253 GCA_001517045.1 Pseudotsuga menziesii
TTTTTCCTTGAACCAAGAGAGCATGATCCTTTCTCTTGGGAGAATTAAGGACACCCAAATGGATCAATTTATCTTTCTCCTTTGTTAGTGAATCAAGAAAAGAATTTAAATAAGACATTTTCCACTTAGGAACAACAAACCTAGTAGCATGAAAAGTAGACACAAAAAATGAGTAATCAGGACCCAATTTTGAAAGAATGGAAATGATTAATTGATCATCTTCTTTATCAATCCCACATTTCTTGAGCATTAGAACAAGTGACTTGAACTTGGTGAAGAAAACCTCAAGATATTCGAAATTGCTTGGACTCAGTGAGAATAACTCAATCTCCAATTTATGTGCTCTTAGCTCATCTTGAACTCCAAAGAGAGACTCTAATTGAGTCCATACTTGGTTTGGAGTGGTCAAACCATCTAGATGAAAGAGTATATCCAGAGAATTAGAGATGCAAATCAATCCATAGCCTTCATCCAACCTATTGTACCACTTAACTTTCTCAATCACAGCATTGGGCTTATTCTCCAAAGCTAGAGTAACTCTGAACAATCCTCTACCACGCAATAGAATGCATTAGAGGAAATTTGGGGTTTAAAATGGGCCTTATAAGAAAACGCACCAACAATAAATTTTGTGAGTTGGAATTCAAGAACCAATAGAATTTCAATAAAATGAGTCAACCATATTGGTTGAATTGACATATTTGTAATAAAAGAAAACTACTTTTTTTTGTTCGTATTTTCGACATATCTCCCTGTTTTTTTACTCAAATATCAAGTGGGAGAGCTTGTTGGATGCGGAATTCAATTCTGCATCCNTCAGTGTGTGTCCTTCCATTGAATAATGATGAATAATAGTGTACATAAATAGTACATCCCTCATAGGAAAATCGATTTGTATGGAGACAACTCATAAAGCTCAAAAAGACTAACTTACCAAAATATAGCAAACCCCCATAGGTGGATAAAGCACTTCCCAAATCTATCAAGGACCTCACAAGTTGGAAAAATCATGAGTGAGTTGTCAAAGATATGGAAAAATATGCTAATTCTAGAAAATGGAGGAACAGTCATGAAGGATGGGTTGGAAACAAAAGCACCCAGTTTCCTAGTTTGACTAGCTTTACCTTATCCATAGAAAAGCAGAAAAAGTAGAATCTGCTATAAAGTGTTGTATACTAACTCTGGATGGTCAAAAGGTGGTCAAGATCAACCCAGGATTAGAAATAAATCATTCCTAGGATATAGATGGCATGTGTTGACTTTAAGGTGCAAGTGGATGCCAACTAATTAAGCTAGTGGGTGAATAATTAATCAAATAATGATTAATTATTTTATCCTAAGTTATGAGTGGGTTTAATATATTCCAACACTCAAATTGGCACTTTCACTAAGCCATATTAAATGGATACTTGTACATCTGACTCCATCTATACCCTTGTTAGCAAGATCTTCCATCTAGTTCTAAATTCAATCAGCCTAACAAAACCTCACATAAAAAAAGCATTTTCATTCCCATAAAACATCACAAGTTAATGAACATTGCCTAGAAATTGAATTCTCTCAAACACCATTCATCTTCAATTTAAGGATGGTCCTATTCTTTATGGATGCATAACGTTTTTTACAAGTACAATATCACATGTTAGGAAATTCGTCCAAAAAAATCCCAATATACACCCAGATTCTACCCTGCACCATAGACTGAATGCTTTGGATGTTTCTTGATTGATAAATTCAACTTCTTGTTGAGACCACTATACACCTATAATTTTTCCATCCAAATAATATCAAATGGAAAGGGCATGTCCCTCATTTATTGTAACAACATTTGGAATTCCCACAGATGTAAACTGATTTGCTTTTCATGAAAATATATGCATGATTAGTTGAATTTTGATCATAGTTCACCTAAAGCTATAAGACAAAGTAAGTTGATGACAAAAGTAAGTGGACTACAACCATGAATAACCACTATGCAAAAAAAGGAAAAAAAAGTCTCATGTAAAGAATGAATGTATCATTCTACATAACCATGTGGATGAAAGAAACACACTTGATTTGAAGTTGAAGCAAGCAACAAATTATTTCCATCATCATAGTGCAGACCCGCAAATATCAATTAGTTTCCTATCACCCGGGGAAATACAATGATTACAAAAGGAGAGCTATCCAAGAGAGAACTTGCATTCCCCATAGTAGTTTCCTGTCACTGGGGGAAGATCATAATTAAAATCTTGAAGGTAACATATAAAAGACATCAATTTTTTCTATGTTTCTTACATACCCAACATAGAAAATCTCTCTCCTGGAGTCAACTCAAGAGCAAGTTCATTCTAGTGAAAAAAACAAATATATCATAGCTAGTGTCAAGACTCAATAGTTAATTCCATGTTTCACTCAATCATAAAATTTGGTCTTATTTGATACTTGGTAGAGATACAGAAACTATTAGATTTGTATCATTTAAGCTAGCATTATGATCTTAGGATCTTTAACTGAGAGAATAACATGCACAACAATAAAACACAAGAGACAAGAGACACAAAGAATTTTCCTCAGGGAAACCATAAAGGAGAAAACTCCACAACTTCCTCAGAGATAGAATCAGCACCGAAAGTAAAACCCGAAAACATAAAGATGATCTTTTGACAGCAACAGTCTCTCTCTTGTCCCAGCAACTTCTCCTCTCACTCATGCACCCCAATGAGTGAGTTTGTGTGTGATAAATAGAGAGACTCACTCTCTATTTATATTATTTTGTTCACTTGAAACCCACTCCAACATGTCAGCCTCACTTAACAATTACTTACTAGAGCCAACATCTCTAGGAGTGCCTAATAACCCTAGTGCCACACAACTTGTGGGGAATTTTCCTCCTCCAACCAACAAGGAGGTTTATCCTTAACACAATGGTGGGGACTATTGCCCCGACTTACAATGACTCACCCAGGGTCGAATTCTCTAGGATAGTTTAATAACCCAAGGGCCCCACAACTGTGGGGACTTTAACCCTTGACCAATAGGAGGGTTACCCACAATGACTTGACATGACTTTTATATTATAGAAACTTCCCAGAATAAACATTGGGGTATGACATGACTCAAATACATTACAAACACATCCCAGAATAAACATCGAGGTACAATACATAAGATATATAGATGAATACATTCCGAAGTTACAATTACATCAACACTCCCTCTTAACTAGGAAGGTATTCTCTCGACACAATTTATTAGCACAAGTATTCTTCTTTGTATCATTTGGATCATCATCGAGTCTTTGTCATCTTCACCTTCAAGTCATCTCTATCTTTAAGTCATCTTCATCTGCAAGTCATCTTCATCTGGATCTGGATCATCACTCGATCCGGATCATCATCACTGGATCTGGATCATCACTCGATCTGGATCATCGTCACTCGATCTAGATCATCACTTGATCTGGATCATCGTCACTAGATCTGGATCATCACTCGATCTGGATCATCACTCGATTTGGATCTGGATCATCACTGGATCTAGATCATCATCACTGGATCTAGATCATCACTCAATATGGATCATCACTGCTGAGTCATCATCACTATATCTAGATCCTCACTCGATCTGGATCAGTACCACAGGTGCTATCTCATGATTCTTCTCATCACATGAAGTTTTACAGAGCCAGGCCTTTTTCATGCTGGTTGTAGGCCTAGCCACCATGTAGGTCTTCTTCAGCGCTTATATCTGACACCAAGTCAAAATGGCCCGCCCAACACTTACATCTAACCTACTCGTTAGAAAGGCATGCCCAACACTTACATCTGACCTTCTCGTCAGAAAGGCACGCCCAGCACTCACATCTGATCATATAGGAACCAATCCTATAATCACATCAGAAAGTCCTAGCACTCACATTCACGAGCATGATAGGACACAACTACTATCATCTGTGAAAAGGCTCAGCACTTACATATGACCTACTCGTCAGAAAGGCACAGCACTTACATCTGACCTACTCGTCAGAAAGGCACAACACTTACATTTGACCTACTCATTAGAAAGGCATGCACTCACATCTGATCTTGTAGGAACCAATCCCACAGTCACATCAGAATGGACCCCAGTCCCAGACTGAGCTACCTGGTAACTGACCAGGTGCCTCCATTCTTGCGGAGAATGGAACTAGCCCTTACATATGACCTACTCGTTAGAATGGCCATTACTCACATCTAATCATGTAAGACTACATCTTACAATTGTCTCAGAAAGGCCCTCAGTCCTAGACCAAGCATTCCTGATAACTCACCAGGAAAATCCATTCCAAGAATGGCAGTAACCCTTATATCTGATCATGTAGGAACCAATCCTACAGTCATATCAGAAAGGATTAGCACTCATATCTGACATGGAAGGAACCATTCCTCTCACCATCACAGAATAGCTCAACCCTTACATCTGACCTACTCGTCAGAATGGCTTCGGGACTCATCACTTCCCCTTGGAAGGGACCTCGATCTGGAGAACACCAAGCTTCTCCCTGAAGTACTCAAACTTCACATTGACCATTTCTAGCATAGAATCACATCAGGGATAATTACGTCCAAGGGTGACCTGCGAGCTTTGTCAGGACCGATTACATCCAAGGAAAACCTACAGGTCTGTTTACATCTGAGCAACCTATGAGCTTCGCCAGGATTTATGCTCAGACAACCTATCTCACCGACTATGCTAGAACTCCCTCTTTCGAGAGATATCGATCTGGGTCACATACGGGAGCTTCACTACTCCTCTCTCCCAAATAGACAAGTGGCAACATCTTTTTCCTCATCTGTGCTCAGTGCCATGCAGGATTCCATCCTGCCAAACCAAGAGATCACACTTGATCCCATGCTGAAGCAGCACCTCGAAGTGCTCTTCCTATCAATGGCACTACCTGCCCAATATGAATCCACATAACCCTCCAGGTTAATATTCTGACTCGCCTCATACTTGAGCCCATACTCAACTGTACCCTTCAGGTGCCTCACAGCATGCTTTGAAACCATCAAGTGAACATGTCTCAATGTGTTCATAGCAAAGCAAATATCTGGTCTCGTATTCGCCAGGTACATCAAGGAACCAATCATCTAACAATACATCGTAGAATCAACCATCTCTAGTGAAGCAAGACTCAATAGCTTTAGGTTCGATGCCATAGGTGTGGTCATGGCCTTACAGTCCATCATCCTGAACCTCTTCACGATCTCTACTGCATACTTCCCTTGTCCACACCTTCATGCCTAGAATGTAGTGCATCGACACATAACAGGAGCATCACTGGTCTTCCGCCTTCAACCTTGAAGCAAAGGTTGGAATCCACTTTACTCTCAGTAAAGCCTCTGTCTTTCGTACTCTATGCACTGAAACATTCTGTACCAGAGTGACAAGTAGCTTCCTATGCTACTGATATTCTATGTATCCATCTAGCATCACTGGATACCAAGATCCTCTATCTTTGAAAGCGTTCTTCTCGCACCCATCTGTGAGCTTGTCATCCTTTATCAACCTTGTAGCAAAGGTTAAGATATTTATCATGTATGTGTTATCCCATGGGTGTCTTTTGAACTTGTACAAGGCCTTCTTTCATTTGCACACATGATTCTGCCTGTCATGTGTCTTTACTACCAATAGCTGCAAATGTCTCTTCGTAGTCTATGTCTTCTTTTCGTGAGAATCCTCGTGCTATGAATCTTTCCTTGTATCCCACGATGTTTTAGATTGTGATTGAGATTGTGTACTAATCCAATATGTCAGCAAAGAGGTTTCATTCTAGATAAGTAGCAATGGAGAGTTGTATAGCACCATGAGCTACTTACCCATCACATGCATATTAGTAGTATACTGTTCTTAATTCAAACATTCTATCATGCAAAATACATCAACTGAATATAAACAAATGCATAACAAAACAATATCATGAAATGACAATTGAATACTTATCTTTGTTTCGTGGGTAGAATCCTTCTTGAGCCTTCAGCTTCATCGTCTTCTTCATTCATAATAGCATCGTTTCTTATCCAAATGCTAAGGTGGATAAGAGGTTCTTCAAGAGTTGAGTTCTTCATATTCCTCATCGCTTGAGGGATATTCTTTGGATGGTGAGAGCTTGATCTTCAGTTGCTCTCATCTTCTTTTCTCTTATTATTAGTTGAGCTTCTTCTTGTGTGTGCTCTTCCCAGAGTCTGCTGAAATTACTCACTTCCTTCTAGCACACATTCTTCAAATGAATGAATCCCATGATCCTGGGAGGCCATTCAAGGTGGCTATCACCACTTCTGCATTCTTCACTTCTTCTTTTACCGCTTCAAGTTGTTCTCTGATTTGAGAGACCCTCGTAAAGTGTGACTGTATGGTCTCTGCATTCTGGATCTTCACATTCTTCAACTGTTTTCTCAAAGTCATATTCTGATTTATGTTCTTCCCTTCAAATAGCTTGGTCAAGGAATCAAACATCTCTAGTGTCTTTAGGGGAAACACTTGTGGTACAAGTTGATATGTGATTGAATCAGCGATGATCTTCTTGGCCTTAACCAAGTTCTTCTTATGTAAGGCTTTGAGCCTCATCTCCCTCTGGAACTGGAACCTCTCTTCTTATGTAGGTGTCCAATTCATTTTATTCAGAGAGATCAAATACTTTCATGCTTGGAAGTTGTCAAATTCACCAAGCAGATCATCAAGCTGTTGTGATAGATCACTTTGCAATGAGAACCTCAAATGCAAATAGCAAAAGATTAGATCTTATCGATTTGAGGTGTCTGTCTTGGTTTCGGAGCTAGATGATCTAGGGTTTGTCATAGAAACCCTAATTTTCAAAACTTGGAATCTTTCAGATCTGATTGTATAGAAAGATAGATCTCTTCAATTTGAGTTGTCCAATGTACTCCCTTTCTGAAAACAGTGGAGGGAA
Source organism: Pseudotsuga menziesii (assembly GCA_001517045.1). NCBI lineage: Eukaryota > Viridiplantae > Streptophyta > Pinopsida > Pinales > Pinaceae > Pseudotsuga > Pseudotsuga menziesii. Next base: position 777,008 of record LPNX010279744.1, read on the forward strand.
GCTTTCGAAACAGGAAGCCCTAGTTTTCCAATTTCTTCTACAGAAATGCATGTTACTGTTTCTGCGGTATCTTTGAAATTACTGCTCCTCTATGTCTAAAAATTCACACCAAGGTATCCTCGCATGTCCCTAATCCAAAACCATAGGTTACATCAGAATTGGTTTCACCAATTGGGAATTATCATCATTTTCCCAAGGTGATCTGTTACAGGACTATTCAGAACAGTGAACTTGTATGGACTGCCACATGTCATTGGTTCATCTTCGGAGTCTAAAACGTAGAAAACAGAATGTACAGTCCGTTCCATTTCTAGAAAATCTTTATAAATTTCATTTGGACCTTTGTAGCCCAAGATATAGCAATTCTCCCCAGGTGTCCTGTTTAAGGATGAATTCTAGAAGAGGCTGGAACCCTAACTTGGAGGGATCATATCTCCCAGAATATAGTGATTATGAGGCTAAATTTTGGACACAGTGTAAATCAAGATGTTATATTCGGCCTCTACAATTTTCAGCTCTTGAGACTTCGCCAATCCTAATATATAGCGAATGTACCAAAACTTATCAGTTTTAGTATTTAGGGTTTTTTTAGCTCAGGGTCAAACTAGGGTTTGCCTTTCTTGGAGTTTCACCCAACCAAAAATCTTGATCCAGGTCTCTAAACTTTGATTTTGATGAGGAGAGAAATCCTATGTCGGGCTCACTCAAAAATTCCTCTTCTGTAGAAATCCCTAATTTCCGCACCGAAAACTGAAAATGCTCGAAATTGAATTCTGCTTCGACAGAAAGATGCGCCCTTCAATGGAGAGTCATCCTAGCATACTTTTGCTGATGGATTGTGGAGAGAGACCCAAAAAGTAAGAATCCCTAGCTTTTGCAGCTGCACAATGTCTTCTTCTCAGGTTAGCTCTGATACCATGTTATATTTTTATCATTCAAGCCAGCATTATGATCTTAGGATCTTTAACTGAGAGAATAACATGCACATCAATAAAACACAAGAGACAAGAGACACAAAGAATTTTCCTTGGGGAAACCATAAAGGAGAAAACCCGGCAACTTCCTCAGAGATAGAATCAGCACCGAAAGTAAAACCCGAAAACAAAAAGATGATCTCCTGACAGCAACAGTCTCTCTCTTGTCCCAACAACTTCTGCTCTCACTCATGCACCCCAATGAGTGAGTGAGTGTGTGATAAATAGAGAGACTCACTCTCTATTTATATTCCTTCGTTCACTTGAAACCCACTCCAACATGTTGGCCTCACTTAACAACTGTGGGGACTTTTCCTCCTCCAACCAACAAGAAGGTTTATCCTTAACACAATGGTGGGGACTATTGCCCCAACTTACAATGACTCACCTAGAGTCGAATTCTCTAGGATAGTCTAATAACCCAAGGGCCCCACAACTGTGGGGAATTTAACCCTTGACCAATAGGAGGGTTACCCACAATGACTTGACATGACTTTTATATTATAGAAACTTCCCAGAATAAACATCGGGGTATGGCATGACTCAAATACATTACAGACACATCCCGGAATAAACATTGAGGTACAATACATAAGATATACAGATGAATACATTCCGAAGTTACAATTACATCAACAGAAACAAACTTGTCTCCCTTGCATTTCAGAACAATCCCTCCAACATCCATGTCTAGTTGAATGAAGGAGAAAATCTATCTACCATATTGAACAAGCTGTGAAATCTCTAACTTCTTCATATGGAAAAAACTACCTGAGAGGCTATCGAAACCCATTATTGAATCTAAAAGTATTTTTCTTGGTCTCATTCACAAAAGAGTGGTCAGATCATTATTTTAAAAGAAGAGTGAAGGAAGCTATAGAGATAGAAAAGTGAAACAACACTTTATATAGGGATGATGGTTTAAAACTAAGTGGCACATGGAAACCCATCTTAATAAGGAGAATCTTTCCAAACTTTGAATTCCACCCATCAAAATTCACATTCATAGCATATTTGGTAAGCATCATGTATATATTATGGAAGTGTTCTAAAAAGAGGATTTGTGAAAATAGGTGATTGCATTCATTCTCTTCTGCCACTAATTAATGTTAGATTTTTATCATTTAAGCAATATGATCTTAGGATCTTATCTGAGAGAATAACATACACAACAATAATCACAAGAGACAAGAGACACAAAGAGTTTTCCTTGGGGAAACCATAAAGGAGAAAACCTCGCAACTTCCTCAGAGATAGAATGAGCACCAATGGAAAAAGTAAAACCCAAAGACAGAAAGATGATCTCTGACAGTTTTTCTCTCTCTCACTTGGGTGAGCCCTTCTTCTCTGACTCATGCGCTACAGTTGAGTGAGTATGTGTATTTCAAATAGAGAGACTCGTTCTCTATTTATACTAGTTTTCCACTTGACAATTATTTACCAGGGCCGAATTCACTAGGAGAGTCTAATAACCCTAGTACCCCTCAACTGTGGGGACTATTGCCTCAACTTACAATGGAGGGTTAAACTCTATGACTTTACATGACTTTATTATATTAATGATTCTCCCGATAGGAACTTCGGGGTACAATGAAATACAATATAAGATACACAAGTGAATACATTCCGAAGTTACAATTACATCAACACTCCCTCTTAACTAAGAAGGTATTTTCTTGACATAGTTCATTAGCACAAGTCTTTGTCTCTGGATCATCATAAAAACTGGATCATCATTAAGCTAGATCATCATCATCATCATCATTGCTTCCGCTATCTCGAGCAAATGGTTCTAGCTCTCAATTATAGTCGTCATAGGAAGTTCTACAGAGCCAGCCCCTTTTCGTGTTGGTTGTAGGCCTAGCCTCCATGCAGGTATTCATCTTCTACAACACTTATATCTGACCATGGGAGGAAGACATCCCACAACCATGTCAGAAAGGCTCTGCATTTACATCTGACCATGTGGGGAACACATCCCGCAACCATGTCGAAAAAGCTCTGCACTTACATCTAACCATGTTGGGAGCACATCCCACAACCATGTCAGAAGGGATCTGCACTTACATCTAACCATGTGGGGAACACATCCCGAAATCATGTCAGAAAGGATTTGCACTTACATCTGACCATGTGGGGAACACATCCTGCAACCATGTCAGAAAGGCTCTGTACTTACATCTGACCATGTGGGGAACACATCCCACAACCATGTCATAAAGGAATCTGTACTTACATCTGACTATGTGGGGAACAAATCCCATAACCATGTCAGAAGGGCTCCGCACTTACATCTGACCATGTGGGGAGCACATATTCCCGCAACCATGTCAGAAGGGCACACAGACTCATCACTTCCGCTTGGAAGGAACCTCGATCTGGAGAACACCAAGCTTCTCCCTGAAGTATTCAAACATCACTCTGGCTAATGGCTTGGTCAACACATCAGCTATATTCTTGTTCGTTGCAACATACTGGATCTTCACTGCTCCTCTCTACACCATATCCCTGATATAGTGATATTTGATCTCGATATGATTCTACTTGTCATGGAACACCAGGTTCTCTGAAAACTTCACACAACTATGGTTGTTGCAATATATACAAGTAGCATCCAACTGGAGATCAAATAAATCAGATAGTAGCTTCCTCAACCACACTGCCTCATAACTAGCCAAACAAGCTGTGACATACTCTGCTTTGATTGTACTCAATTCCATGCAGGATTGCTTCTTGCTAAACCAAGAGATCACACTTGATCCCATACTGAAGCAACACCCCAAAATTCTCTTCCTATCAATGCCACTGCCTACCCAATCCGAATCCACATAAACCTCCAGGTTAATATGGCCAACTTTACAGATTTAGATATGATATGGCCAACTTTAATTTTCACCCTCTGTTGCCAACATAAACATAGTTATCAAAAAGTGGTTGAGTAACTTTAGAGGAAGCAAAGTGGTTACTTGAATTTGATGCACTGTGAGACTTTGACTTGTTTGATTTTGTTTGATAGTAATCATCTCAAAATACTCTTTTTTAGCAGGCGCCTTCTCATTCCTAGGAAAGGCACTAAATTCGTTCTCCTCTTCATTATTTTTGCAGTCTTTCAAATGTCGATCATAGTTATATGTGCAACAGTGGGGTCTGTCAAATACGATGGATCTGGAATCAAGTGAAGAAGGTAAAATAAGCTCAGAGCGAAAATCGATTGGAGGTACACTTAGTGGGGATACAGAAGCAACAATTTCCAAGGACACTTAGTGGGGATACAGAAGCAGCAATTGCCAGGGACACTTTTGAAGGAATGCTAGAGACGTTGTCAAGGACAGAGGAAAGTATTAGCAGAGCATCGCGTCATGTTATTGACTGTGAAAAATATAGCCTTGCTAGTGGGGTAAGCTTCATATTTGTTATTTTCCAGTATCGTAAACAAGCAGCTCATTTTATTTTTGCTTACTGTGGTTTTTTTACTTTTAGAAAATTAATGATGAAAATTGTGAAGGATTAGAGTGAAGAATGAATATCTTGCATGTGGATCATTTATGCATTCATAGTGACTTCTGAGAATCTCATACATTGGGTATTTTTCCCTGCATTAACTTATTTGTCAATGTCTTTTTAGTTATAACTTGAAACCTCTTACATATGGATGTGGATACTATATCAAAAGACCAAACGGGTGTCTTCAGCAAGATGCACAGTATCCCCTTCCATTCTCTACTACCCAATGGTTTCTTGTTGGACATGGGATTTACCTATCCTCCTTGGAATTGATTGTCTTGGATTGATTGTCTGTGCAATCATATTTTTTACACAGTCATACTTTATTTTTCTTTAAATTTGCAGCCCTGTCTTTTGCACTTGTGAACACCAGAATAAAGATGTGAGACCATGGCTAGATAACCAGATCACCAAAAGAACATCCCCATGCATTTGGATTAATATGTTGGATAAAGGACAACAGTTGGTGGGAATTTGAAAATAGCCTTTTGTAACTAATTTTAACACTTAGGCAAATTTAAGTTTAGTTTTAACAGGCAAACATTTTTTTCTCCAACTTGGTAAATCCATATCTCACATGTGTGTTCACCAAATTAGGATCTGATACTATGGATAGATGGATAGATCATCAGAGAAGAGACTCATACTTTTTATTAGATTTATTGGCACACACAGAGCCTCTGGCAGGCATTTCAAAATGGCTTCTCAGACAAAGTTTTTTTCAGTTTGGAAAATTTATATTTCACACATGTGATCTTTATTACGAATACTGAACCCAGGGGTAGATAGAAAAGTTACCAAATAACAGACCCGCACTTTGGATGAAATTATCTACACAACCACATCCTATGGCGTGCATTTCTAAACCACCTCTTCAATTCCCATTTTTAACACTTTGACACATTTTCATAGTTCATCTTTGGTGGCCATTATGATTTTTCTCATTTTGATAGATGTATTCCTTGGACATGTGACCACCAAAAAGAAAAATAAAACCATGGATAGGTAGACAAATATCCAAGGAACAGACCCATGTCATCTGATGAATTTTTGGGCACAAGAACAACATGTGGCGGGCATTTCTAAATTACCTTTTATTACTGGTTTTAACACTTGGACAATTGTACCATTTTCAAGGTGAATTTTTTATTTCGCCAAAACCATTAACCGATGTCATCAGATGATGTAGAATATCTCACTAAGCACAACACAACTCATTTCACCTTCAGAATATTCTTCCTCTGACCTAGGCGTGCATTTTAGTGAACTTGGTGCAGAAAACTGCCTAAACGCCTGTTTTGGTTGATCCACGACTTTCTCCACAAACACTCTTAACACAAACTAAGACCATGGTTAGATATCCAAGTAAACAAGCTACATCCTTACATGATGGGGCATGCATTTTTCTTAAGCTATGAATTATGGTGGCCATTTTCCCAATGCAATTTTGACTAATTTTCCCAAAAAGATTTGTTTTGGCAGACCGATATCTTTTTCTTCATGCACTTAATTTTATGAGAAATGAAACCATGGTTAGATAGGTACATCAACAAGCTACAGCATGGCAGGTCAGGCCAGGCATTTACTTTTACCTATGAATTATGGTGGACCTTTTCATAAGGAAACTACTTTAGGGAAATTTTTCATCACTTAGTCAATCTTAGATTGATTGTCTATGCAGTCATTTTTTACACAACCATACTTTATTTTTCTTTAAATTTGCAGCCTTGTCTTTTGCACTCGTGAACACCAGAATAAAGATGTGAGAACATAGTTGGATAGCCATATAACCAAAGAAAATCCACATGCCTTTGGATTAATTTGTTGGCTCAAGGACAACAGTTGGTGGGCATTTGAAAATAGCCTTCTATAACTGGTTTTAACACTTGGGCAAATTTCATTTATTTTTAACAAGAAATTTTTATTTTCTCCAACTTGGCAAATCCATATCTCACATGTGTGTTCACCACATTAGGATCTGATACTATGGATAGATGGATAGATCATCAGAGAAGAGACTCATACTTTTTAATATATTTATTAGCACACATGCAGCCTCTGGAGGGCATTTCAAAATGGCTTCTCAGACAAAGTTTTTTTTTCAATTTGGAAAATTTATATTTCACACATGTGATATTTATTACAGATACTGAACCCAGGGGTAGATAGACAAGTTACCAGATAACACACCCACACCTTTGGATAAAATTATCTACACAACCACATCCTATGGCGTGCATTTCCAAACAACCTCTTCAATTCCTGTTTTTAACACAGACATGTTTTCATAGTTTATCTTTGGTGGTCATTATGATTTTTCTCATTTTGAAAGATGTATTCCTTGCACATGTAATCACCAAAAATAAAACTAAAACCACGTATAGGTAGATAGATATCCAAGGAACATACCCATGTCATCTGATGAATTTTTGGGCACAAGAACAACATGTGGCGAACATTTCTAAATGACTTTTTATTACGGGTTTTAAAACTTGGACAACTGTGCCATTTTCAAGGTGAATTTTTTATTTCACCAAAACCCTGAACTAGTGTCACCAGATGATGTAGAATATCTCACTAAGCACTACACAACTCATTTCACCTTCAGAATATTCTTCCTCTGACCTAGGTGTGCATTTTAGTGAACTTGGTGCAAAAAACTGCCTGAACCCCTATTTTGGCAGATCCATAACTTTCTCCACAAACACTCTTAAGACAAGCTGAGACCGTGATTAGATATCCAGGTAAACAAGCTACAGCCTTACAGGATGGGGCGTGCATTTTTCTTAAGATATGAATTATGGTGGTCATTTTCCCAAGGAAATTTTGACTAATTTTCCCAAAAAGACTTGTTTTGGTAGACCCATATCTTTTTCTTCGGGAACTTTTTATTAGAAATGAAACCATGGTTAGATAGGTACTTCAACAAGCTACGGCATGGAAGGTTAGGGCAGGCATTTATTTTTAACTATGAATTATGGTGGACATTTTCATAAGGCAACTGCTTTAGGGAAAATTTTCATCACTTAGTCAATCTTGGATTGATTGTCTATGCAGTCATATTTTTTACACATACTTTATTTTTCTTTACAGCCCTATCTTTTGCACTTGTGAACACCAAAATAAAGATGTGAGGCCATGGTTGGCTAGCCAGATCACCAAAGAACATCCCCATGCCTTTGGATTAACTTGTTGGCTCAAGGAAAACAGTTGGTGGGAATTTGAAAATAGCCTTCTGTAACTGGTTTTAACACTTGAGCAGATTTCATTTATTTTTAACAGACAAACATTTTTTTCTCAACTTGGAAAATCCATATCTCACAGGTGTGTTCACCAGATTAGGATATGATACTATGGATAGATGAATAGATCATCAAAGAAGAGACTCATACTTTTTAATAGATTTATTGGCACATAAAGAGCCTTTGGCAGGCATTTCAAAATGGCTTCTCAGACAAAAAAAAATCAATTTGGAAAATTTATATTTCACACATGTGATCTTTATTACGGATACTAAACCCAGGGATAGATAGACAAGTTACCAGATAACAGACCCACACCTTTGGATGAAATTTTTAACACAACCACATCCTATGGCATGCATTTCCAAACCACCTCTTCAATTCTTGTTTTTAACACTTGGACACATTTTCATAGTTTATCTTTGGTGGCCATTATGATTTTTCTCATTTTGAGATATATATTACTTCCACATGTGATCACCAAAAATAAAAATAAAACCATGGATAGGTAGACAAATATCCAAGGAACATACCCATGTAATCTAATGAATTTTTGGGCACAGGAACAACAAGTGTCGGGCATTTCTAAATGACCTTTTATTACTGGTTTTAACACTTAGATAACTGTGCCATTTTCAAGGTGATTTTTTTTATTTCACCAAAACCATGAACCAATGTCACCAGATGATGTAGAATATCTCACTAAGCACAACACAACTCATTTCACCTTCAAAATATTCTTCCTCTCACCTAGGAGTGCATTTTAGTGAACTTGGTGCCGAAAACTTCCTGACCACCTGTTTTGGAAGATCCATAACTTTCTCCACAAACACTCTTAAGACAAACTGAGACCATGGTTAGATATCCAGGTATCAAGCTACATCCTTATAGGATTGGGCGTGCATTTTTCTTAAGCTATGAATTATGGTGGTCATTTTGCCAAGGCAATTTTGACTAATTTTCCCAAAAAGACTTGCTTTGTCAGACCCATATCTTTTTCTTCGGGAAATTTTTATGAGAAATGAAACCATGGTTCAATAGGTACTTGAACAATATATGGCATGGAAGGTCAGGGCTGGAATTTACTTTTACCTATGAATTATGGTGGACATTTTCATATGGAAACTCCTTTAGGGCAATTTTTCGTCACTTAGTCAATCTCCAAAATTTCACACAATTGCCAAAATTTTCTAGAATGATGTCAAATTGCAATGATGAATTTCTGGTATCATTGGAACACCATGATATGTCTTTATAGCTTCATCACACATGCATCATCATACATTCCATGTCATCACTTCCTTTTTCATTAATGACCTCACTTCACTGAGTTTTCTCTGCCACCATATCCTTGTTATTCCTTTGTCATTACTGAACTCCTTTGACATCAATGACAACCACATTCAACAATTCCCAATAACATGCATTGGTGACCATTGAGAACTGGATGGGCTAACCTCTTGGGCTATGTGTACTTTGTAGCTAACGGGTATTTAGCTTATTATTTTATAGAAAATAGAAAGCACTCCATGGTATTCTTCTATCGTTGATTGTCGAGATGTAAAATCTTCTCGCTGTCCTGAATCAGAGAAGGCATGGTTTCACTGCAAATTATGTTCCAAAATATTAAATCTTTGATTTATGATACATTTGATAAAGTCACATGGAGCTCATACTTGCTTTTCCTATTTTCTTGGAGTGATTTATTTATTGCCATTACTTTGGTGAATACCCTTTCTGAAAGATTCGGTCCAATTTTATAATGTTGAATGCAGTAAATCTACAATTTGACCACCTTATAATAAATTGGATCACCATTGACATCTTAGTGTCTATTGGATGGGTGCAAGATTGGAAGGTGTGCAAGTATGTTTCTGTTGACTTCAGTCTAAATGCTAGAAATGATAAATAAATAAAAAGATTACATAATAGCCACTGTGATGTTTTGGCCATTGTGTTACAATAATCAAAGCCCCATTTTGACAACGTAATATATTGATCCATTCAATCAATGTCCAGACCCCACAAGTACATGTAATTATTCTAATTGGGTTTCTTCCTTATTGTAATGTTCATGCTGCTAGTTCATATGTTGTCAGCTTTTAATTCTTTGATTCATGTGGTAGGAAATCCATGGATGGAGTCTACTAGATTTTCTAAGACTATTCTAATAAAATATTGCATCCAAGTAACTAATCATGCTTTACCTTTACATAAATTCTTTGGGAACCTGCCCTTTTTTTACTAATTTAGTTGGTTTCTTTCAGAGTATTAGTGAGTTGTCACTAATCACTTGAGATATTAGCAATGCTCCACTAGGACTTGTCCCCAAGGGTTGGGAACTTGTTTCCTGTGTTTCCTTCATCCCCAGGACAGAGGAATGGCAGGAGAAACGTTTGTGTTAATATTGCCCCTTTCCCCAATTCTTAAAGGGTTCTAGCTCAATGGTAGAGCGTCTACTTTATAAGAAATAGGTTGAAGGTTTGATTCCTTCCTACCCTAATGATATTGCAATATTGATGTTTTAAATAAATTATACTTTATTATGATTTATTATGGGTACGAGGGGGGCTCTAATCTGACCTCATATGTCACTACGAGGGGGATTCAAAACTTCCCTTGTATGTTACAACAAGGGGGGTTCAAAACCCACCCCTGTAATTTTATATGAGGGGGGTTCATAACCGCCCCCAAAGGTTTGTAAATAGTTTTAGGGGGGGTTTCGAACCACCGCCGTAGGTACCTACGAGGGGGGTTTAAAACCGCCCCCAAAGTTTTGTAATAAATAATTTTAAGGGGGGTTTTGAACCGCCCCCGTAGGTACCTACGAGGGGGGTTTATAACCTCCCTAAAAAGTGACTTTTGGGGGGCGGGGGGGTTTAGAACCACTCCCAAAATTCCAAAATTGAAAAATTGAATTTGAGGGGGGGGGGATTAGAACCTCCCCCAAAAGTCCAAAATTGGCTTTTTTTTTTATGGGGCAGGGGGGGGGGGGGGGGGGGGTGTTAGAACCGCCCCTAAAAGTCCAAAAGTGACTTTTGGGGGGGGTTAGAACCACCCTCATAAGTCATTTTTGGGGGTAGTTTAGAACTGCCCCCAAAAGTCACTTTTGGGGGGGCTTTAGAACCTCCCCCATAAGCCACTTTTTTTTTTGGCGGGGGGGGGGGTGTAGAATCGCCCCCAAAAGTCACTTTTAGGGGCGGTTTTGGGGGGGGTTCAAAATTGCCCCTAAAATTCAAAACTTTTAGCGTCAGTGCTATTAGGGGCGGTTTTGTAAATACCACCTCTAAAGCCAAAAACGCCCCCAAAAGTGACTTTTGGAGGCAGAAGACAACCGCCCCTAAAAGTCAAATTTGTTGTAGTGCTTGCACAAATTTATTCAATGAATGAGTCCCATGATCTAGGGAAACCATTCAAGGTATTCATTACAATTTCTCCTTCTTTGACATTTTCTTCAACCGCTTCAAGTTGTTCTTTGATTTTAGCATACCTTGTGAAGTAAGATTGTATAGTCTCAAAGTTATGTATCTTCACATTCTTCAGTTGGTTCCTCAAAGTCATCTTTCAGTTGATGTTCTTTCCTTCGAACATCTTTCTCAAATCATCATATACTTCCTTCGATGTCTTGAATGAAGACACATGGGGGATGAGGTGATCCTTAATAGAATCTACAATGATTCTCTTATCCTTATCCATGCTTCTCTTATGAGCAGACTTAGCCTCATCTCCCTCTGGTTCTGGAACCTCCTCAATGATGTACTGATCCAAATCATTTTCTTCAAGGATCAGGGAGATTATGTACTTACATTCCCAGAAGTTATCAGCCCCTCCAAGCTTTCCCTCAAGCTAAGTATGATGAGTCATCTTTTCAAATGAGAACCTCAAATGGAAATAGCAAAGATTTAGATCTTACTGATTTGAGGTGTTCGACCTGGTTCCAGAGCTATAGGAAGATGCATAAGCTATAAAAGATACACGAGACACAAAAAATTTGACCGAGGAAACCATATTAAAGGAGAAAACCCCACAAACTTCTTCAGAATTGTAAGATGATCAAAAGAAGTAATAAGAAGTATTCAGTAGCTATCTATCTCTTCTCCCTTTTCTCTCTCTCTCTCTCGTGTGAACTTGAAAGTGTGAGGTGTGTATAAATGAGGGAGAGCGCCTACCTATTTATACCTTTCAAATCAGTGACCAAACATAAGACTGGGGCCCACTTGTCTTCCCCAACAGGTCCCACTTCTCCCAGAGAGACTCCAAATACACATTCATGATGTTACACTGGGGAATATTACTCAGGCTTACAACGGAGGTTGTACCTCAAGGTATAGACACAATTGAGACATCTTGCGAGGGGGTACACACATCCCCAATGGGGGTACAACAACATTCAATGATATTATACATCAAAATATCTTCTGAAGTTACAAATACATCAACAATACTAACAATGATAGATTCAGTCAAGCAAAACACTTTAATAAGAAAGGGGGAGGATAGTTCAACATGTTACATAGAGAATATGACTATCTGTTAGGAAGAGAAGAGATACTCCTGTAGGTTGGACTCCAGTTCGTGAAATCAATGAAGCAAAGGAAGGATTCCATGGAAAATAGTAATCATTGTTTAAATGAATAATAAAGTATACACAAACATTGTATAGCACGGCTACTATGTTTGCAAACATGAATATGAAAAACTAGTTTGAAGAAGAGAACAATAGAGGGCGTCAATTGATTAGGAAGAAACTCAATGTCACCAATGTAATTATGTGAGAAAAGAGGTATCTCCTGGAAAAACAAGAAAGTTAGAGAAGAGGTTTGAATTCTATGAAAATAAAAAATAATTAAGTATCTAAAAATGATTAAAAAAATAATGTCATGCTTTGAACTTGTGAACGATCATAACATGACTTGAAGAATTTGAGCTAGGTTAATATGAGGAGCTCTAATTAATGCCTAAGTAGTAAGTAACCTAAATTGTTTAAATATAGACATGACATGATCTTGTTGAGTCAATGGTTGCTTGGATATGCAAATATAGAAAAAATTTCTTGGAGGGAGAAAAGGTTGATGTTGTAATGACGAAAGAGCTATCTTACCCCACTCGTATTCCTAGCTTACCCCACTCCTATTCCTAATGACATAAAAGTAAGGTGACAACTCATTGGGACTAAGACTATTCCTTGCCTCACACCTTTGTACATTTCCCCTGCCTAAATATTTGGTTTCTTCTCCATAGAAGCACCATGATATTCCTAAGTTTTATAATTTATACCCACCATTGTTGCTTGATACATGCATTCCTTGTTTCCTTGGTACTGTTTCAAAATGTTTTTTCACTCCTGTTGATCATATGTGTTTAAGGGTTCGCGTAGCATGAGTTGCAAGGTGGCGGTAAGGAATGTGTTTCAGTAATAATTTAATACTTGTTTCTACTTGGCTATATTGCACATGTCTTCCCAATGTGATAAACATGATGAATTCGACTATGATTTCTTGGGGAATTCTTCAAGAGAACCATATGTTGTGTAGACAAATGTATATTCAAAAGGGATTGGAAACGTGGAGTAGTGTATTTTCCTCTAGTTCGAATCAACTGTGAACTTCCATTCCTAATCCTTTCTATGGAATATCTAGCTCTCAGGTCTTATAAAAATAGATCCTCGAATCTTAGTATGCAATGTTTACTAGGAGGACTAAAAGCTTGCACTTCAACCGATATCCTTAGCAGGATATTGCAGTTAAAGTGAAATATTTCTAGATGGTATGGCTAAGGTATTCTAGCAGGAAGGCATAAGGATATTGCATTGGGATATTTCCTTATAATATGAATGAACATACCTTCGGAACATAGTTTCTTCAAGGGTGGGTGTATGTAATGCATGCATTTGGCATTACTTGGATAGAACTATAATATCACTTGTCCTAATACTTTATTTGATTATTTTCTATTTAGAAAAACCAAACTAATGAGACACTTGGTATGTGTACATATGGACATGTTAAGATATTGTAGGATATCATTTTAAAATTATATGTTCATGATGATGATATATATTTGAGTTCATTAAACATGAAAAGTAAAAGGTGGGAATTTCGTACATGATACCAACTCAAAACTATGTTGTGAATGTATAACAAATGTGAGTCATAGTATATATAAGCATGTGTTTCTTACTTTAACATTGATACATAACATATTGATATATGAAATTTGTTTTATATCCACATAGATATGAACTATTATTGAATTAACCTGTTCGTGAAATATGTAATAGCTAAATGATTGCAATAATGAGGTAAGTTGGATGTTGTAAACATTATGAAAATAATGTGTATTGTAAGTTTCTCATATGATTTCAAACACTAATATGATATTTGGGTAAGTGTGGTTTTGGCAAGATGCATATCTTTCCCAGAATGGTTGTTGGATGACATGACTATAAGAACAATAATTGCAGGGTATGGATCAATATAGGGTGTCGAACCTAGTTATATCAAGAGGGGTAGAGGAATTTCGCATCATTTATCCTCTGAAACATGGAGTCATGGGAGGTTTGTGCGGAGACACGCTGCCCAAGTTGTGTGATGATGATTGTTAGTTTTTTGCTGGGAGTATTTTTCAATATAATCGACACTTCCACTTACACTTATAGTATATATTTGGGGTTAGGTCAATATAGTTACACTCCAACATATTCCAACATATGAAATGATAGGTTGTGGAAGATTGAAGTAGGTTAGGGAGGAAGGATGGTTTGAAGTAAATTAGAAAGATGTTGTGAGTTAGTTATTTAACAACATGATTACTTGTGTCCTAAAAGTATTTATTGTTGGAATATTGGACAATAATGAGAGGGGGGGTGAATCAGTATTGATGACCTTTAACAATTAAAATCACTTTTAACTTATTTATTAACACACGTGATCAACAAGATACAAAGAAAACAACTTTTATCGTGGAATCCCAATTGGAAAAACCACCAACACTTTATATTACTGCAAAATTATATTTACAAAATAGTTTATGTCTACTACTACAGCAACGATGTTGCTACACCCTATTTACCAGCAACTACTAGAAGGAGGATACGACCCCCTGGTTTTACCAACTGCTATTGAAATGATGCTACGACACCCTATTTACCGGCTACTACTGGAAGGAGGCTACAACCCCCTTGCAAGAGTGTAGCATGCCCTGTCACCACCCTTCCACCCTAATATGTTTTTATTAAATTTCCAGATCTTCTTATGTCTTCAATTCTGTTACTAGTTACTCATCACTTACTCGGTCTCTGTTGCTAATGCTACAAGGATCTGAACCACAGAGACATCTTTCCTAAACTTGACATCCTGCATATAAATACCTTTAACATCACACATCTATATTTACAACTGGATCTCTTCATTATGGGTTACGCATTTTCAATCTGGAATCATTCTTGTTTATCAAACACATCATGACTCTTAATCAAATGAGTTTCCTTACTTCTCTGTTTAATTATTATTATTTTTTTAATAATACAATCACGACCCTTCTTTATAATCATGATTATGTTTATGATTAATAAACTTTGCTACATAATTAATATTCTTCATCTAACAATCATGTATCTTCATCGTGATTCTTCATAAAAACCCTTACGCAATTACCTTTCCATAGTTATCTTTCTGCAAAACAAATTCTTCCACAATTTCCTTTCTGCAGCTATCTTTCCAGAAAAGAAATCCTTCTGCAATTTCTTTTCCGCAACCATCTTTCTGCAATTGCGGGTTGCGGGTATGCATTTCAACTTTTTCGAAAAAAATTTCCACAAATAACCTTTCGCGAAGATATTTCTGCAATTACCTTTTCGCATTTAGTTTTCCACTAAATCCTTCTGCGATTGCGGGTTGCAGATTGCGGGAATGCCTTTCAACTCTTTCGACTCTTTCAAAATAGGCTTCCACAATTGTGGATTGCGGATTGCGGGTGTGCGTTTCCTAATTTTCAAAAACTGACTTCCATTATTTTGCGTCCGCAATGTTCTTTCCGCAGTCGAGTTGCGGATTGCATATTGCGGGTGGTGCGGATTGCGGATCTATTTTTCATCATTTCTAAAAAATGACTTCCGTAATTATTTTCCACAATAGTCTTCCCATGGCTTTAACAAGCTTACACATTGGCATTGCGAAAACTATTCGAGTCCATTGATATTTCTCTTTCTTATGATCTGGGCAACCCAGATCTTCACTTCATCGAAATTTTAGCGTTATAATGCTTCCAAATCCTCTTAGCCAACTGCGTTATTTTGTCTCAATATTTTTGGACTATTTCATCAATGTTTCCTTATGATATGAGGTTAACAACAATGTCAATTTAATAAACAATCTCCCCCTTTGGCATTGATGGCAACATTTTCTCTTTTAGGAAAATTTTCTCCCCCTTTGACAGTAATGACAAATTTCTTTCTGATGGCTTCCCCTGTCAACAAATATCCCCCTGACATGATATTGTTTCTCCTTTTTATTTATTGTAAGGAGATTACTCCCAACTTATGTCTAAGATGCGCAAATGCTTCTTTGGGTAGTGGCTTAGCCAATACATGAACCACCTGTTCTTTTGTATCCACATATTCCAATTTGACAACCTTTTGTGACACTTGGTCTCTTAGAAAGTGATATTTTATTGGAATGTGTTTTGTTTTGGAGTGCATACAGGATTTTTTGATATGTTTATGGCAATGGTATTGTCACAATTTATTACTATTGGTTTCTCATACTTCATATGCAAATCTTCCAATGTCGGCTTCATCCAAATGACTTGAGTGCAACATGATGCAGCAGCAATATATTCTGGTTCTGGTGCAGATAGTGTCGCATGGATGTTTCTTTCTTACTTAACCATGATACCAAGCAATCTCCCAAAAGAATGTTTCTCCACTGGTACTCTTTCAGCCATCAACACTTCCTGGCCAATCTGCATCAGTGAATGTTTTTAAATTGAAATTTTTATTTTTTGGATTAAATAAACCTTACTCCATAGTACCTTTCAAATATCTGAAAATCATTTTTACTACTGTCACATTTGTTTCTTTGGAGGTTGACTAAATCTAGCATCCAATCCTACAGCTTGCATCACATTTGGTCTTGTATTTGTCAAATATAGAAGGTTTCCTGTCATAGATCTATACATGGTATGATCCACTTCCAAAAACTCATCATTCTTGCTTAACTTACAACCAGTGATCATAGGAGTACTAACAGGTTTGGAGTCTTCCATCTTAAACTTCTTAAGCATATCTTTGAAATACTTGGTTTGATAAATGAAGATTCCTTTGTCTGATTGATAAACGTGTAATCCCTGGAAGAATGTTAATTCACCCAACATTGACATTTCAAATTCCTTCTTCATTTCAGAAGCAAAGTTTACACTTAGTATTTGTAGATTTCTTCCAAATATGATATCATTCACATAAACAACAACAATGACCATATTCTTATATTCGATCTTTATGTAGAGATTACTATCAATGGCTCCTCTTTTATATCCTTCCTGCCTCCAGTAGTTATCTAGCCTTGAAAACCATGCTCTTAGGGCTTACTTCAGACCATAGAGTGCCTTTTTTAGTTTGCAAACATAGTCCCCCTTTCCTGAAAAGAGGAAACCTTCAGGTTATTGAATATAGACTTCTTCTTCTAGTTTCCCATTCAAAAATGCATACTTGACATCCTTTTGATATACTTTGAAGTTTTTATAACATGAAAATGCCAAAAACATTCTGATTGCTTCAAGTCTTGCTACAGGTGCAAATGTTTCTTCAAAGTCAATACCTTCCACTTAAGCATATCCTTTACACACTAATCTTGCTTTGTTTCTTATCACTTGGAATTCTTCATTGAACTTGTTTTTAAAAACCCACTTGGTTCCTACAATATTCTTATTTTCAGTTCTTGGAACTAGTTCCCAAGTTTGGTTCTTCTCAATTTGATCCAACTCTTCATTAATGGCTTTGATCCACTTATCATATTTCCTGGCTCGTGCAAATTTCTTAGGTTCCACCACTGATAGTAAGGCTTGTTCATTAAATAGTAGGTTTCTTCTTGTACTAACTCCATCATCTTTGTCACCTATGATTTGTGTCTCAAAATGTTTCTTTTGTATTCTTCTAGATGGAGCTTTTGTATCAGATCTTGGAAAGTCTTCATCTTCACTTTCTTGTGAAACTTCTTTTTCTTCTTTCTCTTCTTCCTCTTCTTCATCATAAACTCCTTCACCCTTTTGCAAGACTTCTTCTTCATTGTTTGTTCTTACATATTATTTCATCGGTTCTAGAATCAAACTTACCAAGATCATCTTCATTTATTTTTAAGTAGCATTTTCTCCCAAACACTCTGAAATATTTGGCTGAGGCAGGTCTTCCATACCATAGTTGGTAAGGGGTTTTTTCATTATTAACTATGAATTGTCCTATGTTTAGTATATAAACACTTGTATATATTGCTTCCTTCCAATACACATCGGGAAGTTTTGCTTCATTTAGCATAGTTCTGGCAGCTTCTTGGATTGTCCTGTTTTTATTTCCACAACGCTATTTTGTTGAGGAGTCTAGGGGGCTGAAAACTGTCTTTTAATTCCAATGGTTTCAAAAAATTCATTGGATTCATTTGAAGTGAATCCACCTCCACTATATGACCTTAGACATTTGATTTTCAAATTTATTTCATTCTCAACTTTTGCTTTGAAAATTTTAAAACACTCAAAATTTTCTAATTTTTCCTTGGGAAATGTAACCCAAGTCATCCTTGTATAATCATCTATGAACAATATGAAATAGTACTCTCCTTGCAAACATTTAGTTCTTGTTGGTCCACAAAGAACAGTGTGAACTATTTCCAATGGATGTGAGGTTGTATGTTCTTTTGCTTTGAAGTTGGCTTTAGTTTGCTTTCTATGTTGACAATGTTTATAAATTGATTTTAGAGGTTTCACATTTTTTGGCAAATTCCTTACAGCTCCCTTATTACTCACTTTTATAATATTTTCAAATTTTAAGTGCCCCATCCTTCTATGCCACAACCAGCTTTCATCAATCATACTCATGTAGCATTGTTCTTCATTTTCTAGGATGTATAAAATACTTGAATTCCTTATAGAAGTATCAACAAGTCTTCCTGAGTCCTTTTTTCTGATTTCACGTTTCTCATAGTCAAAAGTGCAGATGTGCCCTTGATCACATGTTTGACTTAAACTAAGGAATTAGGCTTTAGGTATTCCACTAGAAACACATTTTCAGCTTTGATCTTGTTGTTGATAGCAGTTGTACCTTTGCCAATTATATTGGAAGACATATTATCTCCAAAAGTGACTTTACCATTTTTATCTTTTCTTAGGCTTATGAATTTGTTTGGATCTCTTGACATATGTTTTGAACACATACTATAAATATGCCATAGATTTTGTTTTTCTATTGCACATAGAGCAATCATGGATTTCTCCTCCTCTTTCTCTTTCTTCGAGTCATTTCTCTGTTTTTTGTATTGAGACTCTTTTGTAGCATCCTTCTCTGTAAGAGCCATTAGTTTACAATTTCTTGTTATATGTCCATGGTTATTACATTTGTAACACTCTATGTCATATATTTGAACAGGTGCAAAAATGTTATGGTTTCTTGCTTATGGTTTGTTGCTAGATGTATTCTTCTTGTAGTCTCAAAACTTTCTATATGCTCTGTTATTTAGGGCTTTATGGACGGAATTATTACAAGAGTAACAATGAACAAAAAATATCTATTGATATCTACTTGTCATTGGTCTTCTAGTCATCACATTAGTTTCATCTCTGTCATGAGAGGGTGGAGTAGATTTCTTATTTTCTTCCCTTTTAATTGGACTCTTCAGTGCAGCAGCATAGCTTCTTTTATTTATACCTTTGTTTGTGAGGGAGGAACATTCTGGCTTCTTTTCTTTGTCATATCCTAATCCAGATTTATCGCTTGATGGTCTTTAGCTACTTAATATAACATCTAAAATCCTTGATTTGTTCTCAAATTTTGATTGAACATTTCTCATCAAGCTTCTTTCCGAGGTGAATAATATCTTCTTCAAGCCTTTTAGATTCTTGAATTCTCTTTTGGAGCTCCAAATATAGGTCCTCTTCAATCTTCTTGGCCTCTTCAAGCTGGGTCTTCAAGTCACTACTGATCTGGTTTGACTGTTTGTTCTTTTTCCTACATTTTTCAAGTTATTCAAGAGTACTAATGACTTCATCTCTTAGTTCTACTTCTCCTTCCTCATCTAATTCACTATCTTGAGCTTGAGTTTCTGTTCCCTCCCATGAATAGAATTTCTTCATCTTTAGTTATCTCTTCATCTTCATTGTCTTCCTTGGAATAGAAGTTTTTATTCTTTTTAAATTTCTTCTTGTGCATGGTCTTACTCTTTTGATCTTTCTTATGACAACAAGGTTCTTCATCATCATCATTATCTTCTTGTTTTGGGTAAGGACACTTTTGGGAAAAGTGACCAATCCTTCCATGGTTAAAACACTTCAAAGGTAGCTCCCTTTGTACTTGTTAGTACCTTTCTCAAGTTTCTTGATGAAAAGATACTCTTAATCATTTAGGTTTTCTGATTGGTTCTTAGATAAGGCTTCAGACTTCTTTGGATTTTTTGAAGCTTTAAATGTTGTTCCTTTCTTTCATGGTCCAACTTGTCTTGTTCTCATCTCATATGCAGTGAAGATCCCATGTAGTTCATCTACTGTCATGAGTTTAATATCTTCTTGTTCTTCTAGAGTGGACACCTTCATTAACATGGTTCTTAGTACTTTGTCAACTACTTCTCTCTCATTTATATCTCCTCCAATACCTCTAAAAGCATTGACAATTTCATCTTACTCTTAGAAGATACTCTGCAATATTTTCTTCTTCTTTCATTTTTAGGCTTTCAAACTATCATTTGTATGTCTGAAGTGTAGATTATTTGAATTTGGATGTTCCTTCATAGACACATTTTAATTTTTCCCATGCATGTTTGGTTGTCTTGCATTGCATGACTTTCATAAACACTGAATTTGTTAACCCACTCAAGATTGCATTCAGGGCTTTAGAATTGGGTTCATATTGATCTAATTCATCTTTGTCTATAGGTAGGTCTTCTGGTATTGCTTACTCTTTTTCAACAGACCTCCAGAATTTGTATCCAAGGGACTTTAGATGGCACTTCATTCTTACATTTCAGTATGCATAATTATCTCCTGTAAATAATGGAGGTCTGCTAGTGGCTAATCCTTCTTGTTGATCCATAGTGGTTTTTAATAGGATCTCGCTCTGGTACCAATTGTTGGAATATTGGATCATACTAAGAGGGGGGTGAATTAGTATTGATAACTTTTAACAATTAAAAACACTTTTAACTTATTTATTAACACGCATGATCAACAAGATATAAAGAAAACAACTTTTATCGTTGAAGCCCAATTGGGAAAACCACCAACACGTTCTATTACTACAAAATTATATTTACAAAATAGTTTGTGCATGCCACTACAGATAAGGATGTTGCTACGCCCTATTTACCAGCAACTCCTGGAAGGAGGATACAACCCCCTGGTTTTATCAGTTGCTACTAAAATGATGCTACAACACCCTATTTACCAGCTACTATTGGAAGGAGGCTACGACCCCCTTGCAGGATTGTAGTCTGCCCTAGCACCACCCTACCACCCTAATATGTTTTTATTAAATTTCCAGATCTTCTTATGTCTTCAATTATGTCACCGGTTACTCATCACTTCCTTGGGCTCTGCTGCTACTACTACGTGGATCTAGAACACAGAGACATATTTCCTAAACTTGAAATCCTACATATAAATACCTTTAACAAATCACACATCTATCTTTATAACCGGATCTCTTCATTCTGGGTTGCACCTTTTCAATCTGGAGCTGTGCCTTTTTATGTAGCACATCATGCCTCCTCATCAAATGTGTTTCCTTACTTCTCTATTTAATTCTTCTTCTTCTATTTTGAATAATATAGCCATGTCCATTCTTAATAATCATAACTCTGTTTATGATTAACAAACTCTGCTAAATAAACCCACACGGGTGTGGCTCATTGGCGGTTCCATTGTTATGAAGTCACTTGTTGTAAATTGGAGGTCATGAGATCAATCCCACCCGGGTTTACCTGTGTCCCATGTCTTGCGGTGGGTGTGGGGCACCTAGGGTTATAGTGGTAACAGGAATGGATCCCTAGACCCCATGTCATGCAAGTACCAGCCCGACCCCAGTTGCCGATTCCCCTAGTCACAAAAAAAAAAAGATCTGCTAAATAATTAATATTCTTCATCTAACAATCACGTATCTTCATCGTGATTCTTCAGAAAAATCTTTCGCAATTACCTTTCTGCAAAAAAACCCTTCCACAATTTCCTTTTTGCAACTATCTTTTCGCAAAAGAAATCCTTCTGCAACCATCTTTTCCCAATTGTGGGTTGCAAGCATGCATTTCAACTTTTTCAAAACAGGCTTCCGCAAATAACCCTCTGCGATGATCTTTCCACAATTAACATTGCTCAATTACCATTACGCAAAGTCCATCTACAATTAACCTTCCGCAATTGTGGGTTGCGGATTGCGGGATGCATTTTCAACTCTTTCGAAACAGGCTTCCGCAATTGCGGATTGCTGGTGTGCATTTCCTAATATTTAAAAACTGACTTCCGTTATTTTGTGGTCACAATGTTCTTTCCTCAGTTAGGTTGCGGATTGCAGGTGTTGGGGATTGCGGTTTGCGGATATGCTTTTCATTATTTCTAAAAAATGACTTCCGCAATAGTCTTCCTGTAAAGTTTAACAAAATTGCATCTTGGCATTGTGAAAACTATTCTAGACCATTGATCTCTCTCTTTCTTATGATCTGGGTTGTCTAAATCTTCACTTCATAGGAATTTTAGCGTTAAAATGCTTCCAAACCCGCTTAGCCAACTATGTTATTTTGGCTCAATCTCATCAATGTTGTTTTATGATCTTAAGTTGACAACAATGTCAATTTAACCAACATTTATTTACTCATGTGTGAGGATATGATAATGTTTTCTCATTTATATTAAATTATTGTAAACTAATATAATTGTTAGATATTGAGATTTATATTTGTTATCTTACATACTTGGATGAGAACGAGAACATGCAGTAACTATGCATCAAAAGAAAGTTAAGTTTGTTCATTACGTGGAAGGCATTCTTTCATTAAAAAACTATCCCCCACTGCTGTTCACGGATTCCTTGTCTTTCCAGCCAATAAAATATGGACACATGTTTCCTCGACTAATCGTCATGTTAATATGTGCTAGCGTGTTTTTACCATTTGGCATGTTCTCAAAGTTTTTACCCTTCCGATGTCATTCAGTTGTCTGAGGAAGGAAGCTACCAAATCTAGGAGAATTTATCATGAAATCGAAATATATGGGACTCTCCGTAGGAATTCCTTTGGGTATCCTTCAGTTGTCTTGGGCGGGAAGCTACCGAAGTTATTATCGTGAAATTGTAAGCTCTGAAACCCTACACATAATTCCTTTTGATGTCCTTCAAGTCTATTGTTACTCGTAGCGTTTTCAATTGTAGAAGTAAAAGTTGGCATTGGCCAAGTAGCTTAACCTGGTTGTGCGTCAAGTAGAAGTCTGGTTCCCGAAGATAAGAGACTGGTTATTAGCTTTCTTTATCAATCAAAGTTAGGTTGATGCATCTGTACTTTGAATACTTAGTTGATTAATTTACATATGATAGGGAAAAACTTAATCAAACAGAAATGGACTGTGAATATTTTAAGAGATGCCTACGAAATCCTTACCATTAATTTCCCGCCGGAACTTCCTTCCTGAACAGGCCTTTCGCCAGAACTGCCTTCCTGAACAAGCGTTACGCAGAAACTGCCTTACTGAACACGACTTTCAACTGACGGGCGTTCCATTGCAAACCAGATATGGATTTCACCAGTAAAATTTATTTGAAGGGAGAATGCTCCAATGTGTCAGATTGCGTGCCATATTTAAAAACATATTACCATCTCAAAAATGTGATGTAGACATTGAATTTACCAAGAGATTTTCTTCAAGTGATATTCGATTCGGTATTGCCATCCTCCGAATTCTAAGTTGTTTGAAGTGATGACTAATTGATCGATTTTTTCTATGTGCAGGTCAAATCATAAATTTGTAGCACAACAAGTACAGTGCAATGCAATGTGAGGATAAACAAAAGCTGTGAACATTTCAAAATCTGTAATCTAGCTCTACATCCATTGCCCATCCAAATTTGGCTAAAGGGACGTATTGAACATCTTCTCAATGAAACGTCGTGGCACTTACATCTTGGAATACAATGATGGCAGGCTTTGCACAGAATGGGTTTGTTCATGAGGCTTTGAGGCTCTTTAAGGAAATGTATCACCTGGATGTGGTGTCATGGAATACTATGATTACGGGTTTTGCGCAGAATGCGCTTGTTGATGAGGCTTTCAAAGTTTTCAAGGGTATGTATAGGCCAAACATTGTCCCATGGAATGCCATGCTCGTAGGGTTTGCACAGAATGGGTTTATAACTCTATTGATGAAGCCTACATGCTCTTTCAGAAGATGCCTCATAAGAATATCTTATCCTGGAAAACCATGATGGCAGGATTTGTGAAAAATGGATATGGAGGGGAAGCTCTAAGGCTCTTTCATCAATTGAAAATTTTCGGGGTAAGGCTCCTTTATCCTCATGTTTACCTTCACTTTCTCAATCTTCAACTTGGTATCTACAATTTTCTTCTCCAACATTTCTGGACTTGAGTTTCTCTTATAAGGATTCCCTTGTGCATCACTGCAGAGTAGTGGCTTCCCTTTTCTATCGCTCTAATATCAATTTCATGCGCCTTGAGCAGGCTCTCTAATTCTGCCATTTTTTCTTCAAGTATTTCCATTTGGGCTCCATGTGTTTTTGAGACAGATCGCTGATGGTAACACAGAATTGCAACCTCTTTGTTTGCATGCTAATAATAAACAATTTTCTCTAAAGAAGTGCTACCAGTCGTGTCCTGAAGAAGTTTGACAAATGCAATGGATGCATTGTATATTATGAAGACTTTTGTTGTAAAGCCATGTATGATTTCCTCAAGATGGGAATTCAGCTTACTTATGCCCATTCAGCTTACTTTCAATTCCAAATATCTAATATTTGCTTTATCTTTACAGACGAGGCCTTTTCTGGTGGAAAATTGAGTGTTGATGTCTTTTTCTATGGAGTACGTGTCCATACAGAAAGTCATGATCATTGTACCAAGAAAACAGAAAGTAAGTAATATAACAGAAGGTGGTTGTCTTCCATTGTTTTTCTTGGAGATTCTGGGGATCTTGCCAAAAAGAAAACATTTCCAGCACTATTTAACCTGTACTGTCAAGTGTGTTCTCATTTATACAAAAAAATTCAGATAATTTCTTATCTATTTGAGTTTGGTATTTTACTCATAAAGTCATTGACATTCACTGAAGATGACAAGTCTGCTTAAAAACTGCAACAGCTCTATGGGAATATTCAAAACTTTTATGCAGATCTATGGTTCTGTTCATCCAGTCAAATGTCAACTTTTAAAAGAAAGGTAATCTAGAACTAGTCCATCATCCATGGCTCGCAGTTTTTCCTTTTTGTTTTTTCAATCTATAGTGTTCTAGCATGAACCTGAAATATTGGCTAGGGTAAAGTTTAGACAAAATAATCCCTGCTATAGTTAGACTTGAAGCAGCACCCTTGGCTGGACCAAAGGCTGATTCTGCCCTACTGGTGAGAAGATTTCCTTTGAGTAAGCAAGGTCTCTCAAGTGAATGTGGCTCTAAGATGAGGATTGGACATAGTGGGGTTGTTTCGATTGCAAGAATTGAGCAAATTACCCATATACAGGATTTTCCAACAAATTTCAGCTCCTACGAGTAATTGTTGGATATTCTTCTGGATGACGGACACCGGTGGCTCTCACTTAATAAGACCTCCTCTCTGAAAAAATTTCCCATCTTTTTCCTCTTATCAGATCTACGAATCTGATGGCGACTTCTTGCCCTAATCCTACATTGTATTGAACGAGAGGTTAAATTTGCAAATGTTGTTAAAACTTAAACTTCTGACGATGCATTTTATTGACTAAGATCTTAAATTTGCAAATGAATTTAAAACTTCTAATTGTACATTTGAATAAGAGGCTAAATATGCATATACTGTTAAAACTTTCAAGAGCATATTTATTTAATGAGAAGTTAAATCTGTAATTTGTTTTAAAACTTTTAACTGTGAAATGTTAAATCTGCAATTTCTGTTAAAAGTTTAGGCCATACATTTTATTGAGTCAGGATTAAATCTTAAAACCTTTAACCATCCTTTTTATTCAAATGTATCTCAAATCTGCAAAAGGACTTCAAACTAGTGAACGGATTGGATATTGTTGGCATTGCTACCAAACTTACCAGACTCGGAATCTACAATAAATGGGTGAGGCAAAAGAGCCAAGAGGGGAAGAAGTTTCCAAATAAAAAAAAAATTTAAAATTAGATATATATCTTTATTTTGAATTAAAAAAAACAAATTATAGATATTCAAATCAACCATGTTCATACAGTGCAAGATGTCCAAAAAATATCAATAGAATCATAGATGTCCAAACTATATTAATTCTCATCCATAAGATAAGTCCAAAAATACATAAAGTAAGGATCCAAAATCTAGAATCTAGATACTAAATATGAAATAGTAAAAAAAACTAAGAAGTATCGCATCTCCGGTTGCTTGACGCTCGAGGTTCTCTTAGTCCTAGGAACTAAAAAGAGGAGCCTCCTCTCAATGAATCCAAGTAGATGTATAAGTAGTTGTAGGATCCCCATCCTATTCCAATTCTAGCTCCAAGTCATCCTGGCCCAAGAAAATAGCTGATTGATCCAAAATTGTCAACATTAAGATATCTTCAAAATGTGAATTAAACTTTAAAATTTTAAATTTTAAACCAATGATTAAAATTTAAGATTGCAAATGATTATCAATTAAGTCTTTAAACTTTTAAAGTGTCTCACCAAGTAACTGCATGTTGCGAAGCCAAAGGTTGAAGTGGACAAAAACAAGGTCATTCAAGCGCTTTGGTGTCAAGCGACTACGCCTCTTGGAATAGATTTTCTCAAACATGCTCCAGTTGCTCTCGCAACCTGAAGCGCTGCAAGTTTGATTTAGGATCCTAGTGGCAAACTTCTTAAGATTTGGTGTATCACTGTCAAAATTTTGCCACCAAAAACCTAACATGTAGCAATGGTTACAAAGTCAAGATTAATAATTGAAGATGAAAAAAACTTAGAAGAATTAAGATAATAAAGTGTAAATTATAAAAGATAATACAAAATTACAAAATTTGTATTACAAATTATAAAATACCTAGCAACATTCTTGTCCTTTCCCGTATAACACTGGTATAAGCAAACAATTTTGAAGAATCCTATAGTCTTGCAGTTTGGCAATGATACAGATTTGGACTTCTGGATTTGGGTTCATCCTCTCAATGCAAGTTATATGCCCTCGGCCAACCTCCCCATCCTCACTAAATTTGGTCTTGTCATCATAAATATGTTGGATTGAAAAAGTATCCAGCAGCATGTAAAGGAGAGTGCAATTACCTATCCCACCTCTCATCAATGATGTCCCAAAGAGGCATGCAATTGGTCTCGTCATTCATATATTTGGCGTTTATGGCTTCCTTAGCGAGATCCATTGACTCATAAATGTAACCCATGACGGGTTTCTCACCATCAACCATCTTGAAAGATCAATTTAAGACTTTAAATTTAATTACTATTACTGACTGATACGGAGCGGATATCTTGAGAAATTTAAGATGCCTAGAGAAGATTCAGATCTTCAAAGGAAAGAAAAATCAATCATTACCTACCGCAGATTCTCCACAAGATGCCATTAACAATTACTGTGGATTCTTAGCCAAAACTTTTAATTAACATGTAAAACGTTTGAGTTCAAATTGAGTTGATGAACATTGAAAAGGTTTAGAAATTAAGTACCTGAGCACTTTGACAACTGGTTTAGTCACATCAATGATCTCTTCTGCATCTCTCCAAAAACCATCATTAAAGACGAGAGAAACAAGTTCAATGCCCTCAAGGATTCTTCCATGTCTAGAAGCCATCCACTCAAGTCCCAAAAACAATCTCTTTAGATTGTACTTTTGCTCTACTATAGATTGCAAGGAGATGAAGTTTGTTGCAAATCTCATCACTCCAAGGAAAACAAGATCCTTGCCTTCAGTGTATGTTCTCATGGTGGAAAGGACATTTGTGTGACTGAAGATGAATTTGGTTATGGATCTTGCCTTATCCACAATCTCTTGTATCCAATGAAGTTTCCCAATGTCCTCAAGCATCAAGTCTATGCAGTGTGCAGCACAAGAGCTCCAAAATATAGTGGGGTGCCTAGCCTCAAACAATCTACTAGCAACCATATAATTAGCTGCATTGTCAGTGACAATTTGCACAATGTTTTCTTCTCCCACTTCTTGAACAATTTCTTCCATCATTTCACAAATCAGTTGAGAAGTCCTAACTTTGTATGAGGCATCAACTAATTTGAGAAACATTGTCCCCTTTGGATAAGAAATGAGGAAATTAATCAAATTTTTGTTCCTCCTATCTGTCCATCCATCACTCATGATGGTGCACCCTGTTTTTTCCCATGATGTACAGAACTCAGCAAGCACGAGGTTGAGGTCATCAACACTCTCTAACAACATATATGTCCTAAGGCTCTCATATGTAGGGGCTTTGAACCTTGGGCCTGCAACAACAATTGCATCAATCATAGATTGCCAATAAGGGCTTCTGGCACAATTGAAAGGGATGTTAGAATAATACCAAAAGTTAGCAATGGCCTTCCTTACTTTCTTATGGACATTTTTTTCCAACCAGTGCCATATAAGATAGGCAGGGCACCTAGTTGTGTATGAGGTGCAAAAAAAGTGTTAATATTTCCTCCTCTAGTGCTCAAATTTGTAGGAATAGGAGGTTGTGGAATTTGGATTTAACCTTGACCCATGTTTGGAATATGAAAACTTGTGTTAGGTAGAGGCATTGAGGATTCAACAGAAGGAGGTGACATGGGGGTATTAGAGGATTGTCCACCTGCACCATTTCCCATCTCCAAGTTTACCCTTGCTTTCTTCATTTTGGTTTCATTCATGCTATCAATGGCCAAGCTTGCCTGGTGTCTAACATCCTCAGGTATAGCTTTGCAAGGACTTATGTCATGCCCAGGAAGCTCAGCAATGTGGAATTTGAATCTATAAATTCCACCACTACAATGCTCTTTGCAAAATTTACAGAGCACCTTAGTTGAACCTGGAATCTTTTCACAGTAAGCCCAAGCAAAGTCTTTTTCTCTTGGCATTTACACACTATCAAAAAGACAATATGCTTCACAATTTAATAGTTTAGTTGGTGCACTACTATGTAACAACCTACAGGGTTACACTTACAACCTGCATAGTGATAGTGATGCTCAGTTAGAGCTGAGTTTTGTACATTGTTAAATAGGCAATAATATTGTTAATGCAAAATTTTGAGAAAACACAGATTAAGGGTAGGGAAAAATTGAAATTAATAACCTTGGAAGTTAGAAGGGGAAATTTGTAATTTTGTAGTTGCTTGAAGGCTTGAAGCTTCATCCTACTTCAAGGATCAATCAATTGACAACACCTTTTGGCATCAAGATGAAGAAACCAACCTTACCCTACTGCCTGCAAATCCGCAAGTTAAAAAAAATTAAAAAATTAAAATCAAGAAATAAATTATAACATGAAATAAAATAAAAAAAGGAAATACAAAGAATGTATTACGGTTTACCTTAAACATTGAATAGTTGACGGCGGTTGCTTCCTATGGCTATCACAACTTCAAATGGAGTCGCTTTCCCAAACCCCAATCAACACACAGGTGAAGAAGAGCTCACGGCCCTACACAGATGACAAAGGTAGACGCGGCCCTACATACTGGTGATGCCTGGTGAACTTTAAAGAACAACCTTGCGCATAGATGATAGAGGTAGACACGTCATGTTCTACCTCTCAAGGTGGTGCATTGATGATAGATGCATCCTGACGCGTTGATGAAATACTCCTCTCCTGCGCGTTGAAGAAATGCTGAGAACTATGCTCCTGCTGAGAAATCGTGGGAGTAATGCTCGCGTTGAGGGTTTCAATAACAATTGAAGAAGCAATGTAGAGGGTGCCTGAAAATAGGGTAAAAAATGTGGTCGAGAATGGAGGCAAGAGGCGACAAAAAAACACGGGATTTTATTTTTTCGAGAAGACGAGTCAGACGACAGGTGTCCTGTGAGTTGAACTCGTCAATCTGATGCATGTCAATTTGATTTTTTCGATTTTCTGATTTAAATCGCCATGATCCGAGTTTTACTCGCGCCGAGCTAAAACGGCTTGTTTAACCTTCGATCCGAGTCAAACTCAGAAAAATCATGAGTTGAATTGTGATTCCTATAACTATGATTGGTACCTTTCGTCTCTTAAATCTGCATTTGTCCATGGTTGAGGTTTTTGTTTTCTTCTGATAACAAACAGTAGGTTATTTCGTGTGAAATGGTTTTTTGTGATGGCTCCATAAAGTGATTAAGAACTCTTTTTCAAACACAAAAGCACACCGCAGGGAATGGTGGCTTTCCCAGTTGGTGAAAGTGTGGATTATTAGTTCAGGTCTCTCCTCTTATGAGCTTTTTGCTTGCAAAAAACAAGTGGAATTCCAAGGCAAATTTGATAGAATAGATATCTCTTTGTAAATATATGTCTAGATTATATATCATGTTCTTTTCCTGTGAACAAGACACCACAACATATGATTTTTGTTTTATTTACTCACATGGAGCCTCTCTCCCTCCCTCGACACTATATTAGGTCTCTACCGGGAAGCGAGGTTGAGGATGGTTTAAGTTAAAAGAGCTTGAATGGAGTTTAGGTGACTTCCAAAACAAACATTGAAGAGAGCACAATGACTTTCAACATCAAAATATTTATTTTTAGAAAACAGACGAGACTAAAAGTGGAGATGAAACAATTATTGATGATGTTAACTACTAGATTTTTAGTTCTTTGTGTTAATGTATTAGAATATGGAATCATTTAAATTAGTCTTAGGATGTGAATATTTAAGGAGAGATGATTTGATGTCAGTAAGATGTTGCAGGGAGTTTAACCATACTCAGAACTTACCTGATATTTCTTGCTCAACAAGCAACGTATATAGGTGCAAATTTTAGTGTCAATCCAGGGGTATGCTGGTTGTTGCAATCATGATTGATTTTGAAATAAAGTCGGGATTTTCTTATGCACCTTCCATGTATTCATTAAATAAGTCTGATTCCACCATTTAAAGCACTTCTTTATAAACTGAATCATCAGACCATGGAACTCTAGCCAGAGATGACTTAGAATAAGAGAAGGTTTATTTTTAATAGGAATTTTTTTCTTTGAACTTAAATGGAAGAAGTCCAACCTATTCATCGTGGGATTTATTGGGAGCATGGAAGCAATAATTTATGTGTCGATGGTGTGTCATAGCTATATACTATCATTTATTTCTTTGTTGTGCAGGTTTATTTATCAGTGGTCCTGTTACCACCTAAGTTGTACTTAGTGTTTTTTTTTACCAAGTGAGCCTGGTGAACCGGACAAAGATGATTTGTTCGGACTTCAGAAGACCTTCGGAAGTGCTTATGGAAAGTGCTTGTTGTACTATATCACATGTTCATACCCCATGGGGGAGTTGTAATAAAATGTTCTAGCATGATAGTGTCTGTAAAAGACTCGGTCTCTTAGAATTTATTTGTCAATCCGATCAGCCCAGGGTGTTTTTTCCCTTAGTTATTATTGGTTGTTGAATAAACGACTGATAATTTATGAGTTTTTCACTCAATACCTCCAAAGTTGGGGTGGTCAGCTTGGCATTTAGGCCTATCGAGGTTATTAGAGTCTATGTGTCAATGTATAAACACGCTAGGCATTATGTTCGAGTCATATGAACATGTCTAAGTCCCCCTAGGTTTTTTAAATTTTTAAATTTTTTCAGTGTTTTTTTATTAAAATTTAATTTTTCCAAAACTTAGGCTACTTTTTAATAGTTTAATTGGAAAAATTGGTTTTGTAATAAAAGTGGGATCAGAAGTTAGATTCAGTCATGTAGGTGCTCATTTTCAAGCTAAGAGCACCCAGTAAACTTATAGACCCACTATTTCCTAGTTTTGATTGATTTTCCATCACTCAGGTCAGAAAGCCCCAAAAAATCAATTATTGATTATTTTAATTAATAAATTGATGAATAATGGAGCAAATCCAAAATCCTAGATCAATGGATTCCCAACTGATTTGATTGAAATCAGTATCATCGGCACCAAATTGACTGGATCTGACAATTCCTTGACTGAAGGAGGTGATCTGGGTGGATCCAGAGTTGAACTTCAGCCTCCTTTATGGGGATATATGCCCTCTCTCTCTCCTCCACACGTGTGGGCTCTTTTGGGAGCTCTGTGGTTGATGATTCACTCAACAGGTCGATGTGTCAGCTCAATCAGCCCTCCGATTGACATTCAGACTCAGTATAAGCTCAGTTCAGCTTCAGATCAGGCATTGATGGACTCTCCTTCAACTGCAGTGGTCTATCTCCTTGGGATTTGCGCCCCCTCTGGGCTGGGGTTTCAATTTTGTGTATAAATAAAGCATGGCTTCCTCCTTTCCGAGTTAGTTAGAGTTGGATGGAGGAGCCATTGCTGTTGTAATACTGTGTAATATCTTTTTCTATTGGAATAAAGTGAAGCTTTGGAGGCAAGACGGTGTCATGTCATTGTATGTGTGGATGAGCATTGCCATGTTTCACTGAGGTAACCTGTATCTATGTTCATAATTTGCTGATTGTTTGGGGATTCATTGCTAAGATTGATAATAAGCTTATTATAATCTTGATAGGAAAGAAATTTGTCAATAAGTTTATTTTCCATCTCTTTCCTTTGATGCATGTTTAGAGATCTAGATTCAGCATGTTTTATAAGTTTATATGCATGTTATTCTGAAATCTCAGTGTATGTATTAACCGGATCTCACAAGTATTTTGGCAAGTCTTTGGATTCATTTGCAAGTTCCTAGATTGGAGAGGATGTTGATCTAGTTTGATTCTTCACTCTCTCCAAAACCATTCAAAGGCATAGTCCCTCGACATTCCACCAGAAAGCTCCACGGTTGATCTTCAAGGCTTCCAACAATAAATGCTCTTCTTTTCATCATCCTCCTTCAAATTTTTCTAAAATCAGTCCGGTTACTTGTTTGCAGCTTTAAAATTGTTTAGATATATCAATTTCAGAGCTTATTTTACATAGATCTTGCTTCCTTAAAGCTCATAAACTAGATCTCATTCCTAAAAGAAAATTTACAAGCATTCTAGATCTAGTTTTAGGGAAAATTGTCATTTTTCAAGGCTGTGAAAGTAGATCTAAAGGTTGTTGAATGCATGGTTCTTTCCTTAGAATCTAAAAATTTATATTCAGCAATTTAAGTGCTTCATATTGGCTTCCCCCAAAGTAGGCCAAGATCCCAAGGAAAGCTTGCTTTACTTGGTTCCTTTTTCGCTTCTTTAAAAACTAGTTTTAACTTAGAATTTTTGGGTAAAAAGTGTGTTCATCCAAAAGTACTTTCAAAGTACTTTTGGGTATATTTAACTATGATAATATTGCTGGATTTTAGCAGGTATAATAGAAAAGAGAAGGAGGTGCTTTCCGGAAATCATTTTTGGACCATTCGAAACCCCCTAAGGGGTCTTCATCTTCCAAAAATTTCAAAATTTCGCAATTTGTAAACCTTGGGTCTCATTCCATATAAGTACCAAGTGGATTAATTTCAGTTTGTTGATATTGTAATTGCTGCTAATAAAAAGAAAAATATTTTCGAATAGGCTCTTTCGAGCCTATTCACCATCCCCCCTGGGGGATTCGCGTCCGTGTTCTTTTTTACATTGTTTCACCTTGTTTCTGTTCTAGTTTAGTATTGACATGCAGGATTGTATACTTTGATAATATTTCACATTATTCCATATTTTCAATTCAAAAGTAATCATACTACTTACCCCATGACATCCCGAGTGACCCGCAAGGGGAAAGAGATGCGTGGTAGGACTAATTAGAAAACCGATGTCGTGTATCTTTGATTCCATTTTCATTGTTGTTTTCATGCAAGCAATAAATTTAACCCCTCCTTGATTCCCCGATTGAGGTCCACTTGGACCAAAAGAGGTTCATGGAGGGTTTTGTTTTTAATAAGAACACCTCTTTTAAAATTTTCTAAAAATAACAAAGACTCCAATATGTATGCTCTGTACTTGGCTGTGGTTCATTCGATCAGTCAAGCTACATCAAAAG
Organism: Pseudotsuga menziesii; assembly: GCA_001517045.1. Taxonomy (NCBI): domain Eukaryota; kingdom Viridiplantae; phylum Streptophyta; class Pinopsida; order Pinales; family Pinaceae; genus Pseudotsuga; species Pseudotsuga menziesii. The sequence goes on from LPNX010279744.1 coordinate 811,201, forward strand.
CACTTGAGTGACTAGATTAATTAGTCTTCACCTCCCAAATTGACAAACCATCAAGCGAAAATCCAACGCCTCGAACGAACTGTAAACAGTGGCAAAATACCCAAAGGAGTGGGAACAACTAGAAAGTGACCTCGAGGCGCCAATCTCTGTCACACCCTGACGGGTGTGTTATGAACAATAGTCTCCGAGACTCCGTTCTAGCCCACAAACCACCTTGCGGGTAGCCGTGAAGGTTCACTTTTGGACATACTCCAAGTACCCCTCGGGTATATCTGGAGTCCCCTTTTTGCCTAATTTAATTCATTCACATTCCACATTAATTTAAAATCTACCAAGAGACATTTGCAAAACATTCATTCAAGTGCATGCAAGCACATTATTTTCTCTGTTGACTCCATTTAAGGCACTGGTGATTTATTTGATCATTTCTTTCAATTATATATATATTGAGTGTCATTACTGTGCTTATCTGCTTTAAATATTGCATCTTGTTATTTTTTGTTTACATTGGTTAATTTCAAAACTCCTAAACAACTTAATCAATATAACACCATCACACTAAGTAATTAGCCTTAGTAGTTTAATAGGGTCTACCCCCTTGGCTTCGTTAGGAGTTAACCTGAACAGAGGATTCAAGAACAAGGTGATAGCCTTGACTCGAGACTTTCCCCCAATGACACACCGAGTGGCTTGAAGATTTCTTTTAGGTAACCCAGGTGTGTGAAAGGCAGCAATAGGTCCTTGATAGCTAATTGAACTGTTTCTAGAAATTGTGCATACTTGTTATCACTGACCATATATATATTCATAACTTCGTTCTATGTTCTATCTCTAGGTGTTGGCCTTGTAATACTATGTTATTTCATACTTCCATGGAGGGTCTGTTGGCATGAGGTTCCTCTCGTTAACACTCACATCAACAATTTTGATGTGCTTTAAGCGGTGATATGATTGGTATCTGGATTTCAATTTCAATCCATAACCCCATTTCCTCCTCGCTTCCAAGGTTGCAACTACATTAATATAATCTCTTTCATAACTTTACCTCACCCAAAAATTTCTAAGAAAACAACTAGTTGCTCATCCTACACAAAACTTCTATGATGTTTTAATTATTTCTTTAAGTCTATCATTTCCATTTACTAATCCTCGAAATACTCTTTCAATTATACTCTATAAAAATTAAGGCATGAGTTGAAAGTCACAAATTTGCAATGGCTATAAACTAAAAAACATGAATTAACGTATGAGTTTCCTCTTAGTCAAAGGTAATGTTGTTGCATTAAAGATAGCTTGTTTTTTTAGATATGCATTTCAGTAAATAAAAAAAATGGTAATGTACAATAATTACAAATAATTATTTTCTACAAATGTGTGAATTGGTAGTTGAATGCACAAAACCATGATACATGGAATTTCAATTTATAGTCCAACATGTTGCAATGCAGATTCTGCCGAAATAAATGTCATGCAGATTTTATTTATTTAGTGTGGATAATAACTACTCTATTGTATGTTTTATGCAATTGATGTTTTGGAATAGCAACTTCTAGGTATTATTTCTTTCTTTGTCTTTTCCCATAATTTTATGCCCTGTAATATTGTTGCTATGATATGCACATAGGTGATAAGATCATGCCATACCATGCACTCATGAGCAAGCCAATTATCTTTTCATGCACCTTGGCAGTTTTCAAGGAGGGGAACCTTGTCAGTTGACTTTAGATCAGTTGACCACTAGATGCCAGCAAAAGTGAAATTTTAATTGGAGGTAGAAACTGTGTATTGGGATGAGTGTGGAAGTTAGAGAAGTGCACTCCTCTTTCATATTATGTTTTAGTACATATCCAATTGGTGGTGTAAAAATTTACCTTTGAAATCTACTAAAGTTTCTATTGGGGATTCATTTATGTAATACCCACTGAAAGTAGTAGGGAATATTGATGTCATGGTTAGGTATACTATTTTGCACATTTTTTGTAAATCGTGGCCATCAATTTCTTTGGATTGTTTGCACAAGTTTTCCATTTACATTGTTGGCTCTATATCATTCTAATGTTGAAAGGATAGGAATAATATACTAAATGTGTCTTCCTTAATGTGGACATATTTTTTCATGCATTGTTTAGTACTCAATATTGATCCGCTTATGAATCTGCGGGTAGGCCAGATGTTTAAGTCTGTTTTAGGAGTTGATTCTATGATCTTAAATTCAATAAATAAGTAGGCAAGGATTGATCCTAGATCTATCGTTTTTTGCCTCCAAAACACCTCCTTTTAACATCTTTAGAGGACAATGTATTTCTACTGCAGTAAATTATGTGTTCCTTCTCTAAATATTTACATTTTTCATGAATTTTGTTATTTTTAAGAAATGTAACTACAGAAGATATTCTATTTTGTATTATTATTATTATTACCCCTTGTGAAGATGTTGTTCCTCTCATTAGGGATGTAATTGGTCATGTAAAGTCTTGAGGTAAAGCCTTTGTTGTAAGCCGGGTCAGTAGTACCCACTAAAGTATTATTAAAATGTATTTTTGAGTCTTCCCAGGCAAGTCGGCCCTGGCAGCAAGGAGAAGTCGGTCCAGGAGGGTTATTAGGCCTCTCATCTTATCTGTATAAATAGGAGAGGCACCTCCCTCATTTGAACAAGTAGAACACTCAATAAGTTGTGCTAAAGAGAGAAGAGACAGTCCATATGGAGGAGAGGAAGCAGTCTAGTCTTGTTATAGGGTCTTACACTATTCTTGGGTGAAGTCTATATAGAGGAATTTTTGCTGGGTTTTTCCCTACGAGGGTTTTCCAAGATAAATATTTGTGTTATCCTTTGTTATGTTGTGCTTGTTGTTCTTTTAGAGGTCCTTTTGTTTTGGTATGACAACTTTTAAAATCTTAACATGGTATCAGAGCTAACCTGAAAGAAGACATTGTGCAGAAACTCATCTGACAATTCGAAAAGCTAGGGTTTACTATTTCGGATACCTCCCTCCATAGATCAGCTAAAAAATAAGGTCCACTCGACTCACCCTAGGAGGGCGTATCTTTCTGTTGAAGTAGTTTTTCATTCTGAGGATTTTCACTTTTTGACCTAACATTACTATCAGGAGAAACTAGGGCATTATATTTTTCAAGGTTCTATCCTTAAACTCCAGAAAAGCAAGGTACATTCTATCTCACCTTGGGGAGGCGCATCTTTTCCTCCTCTTAGATACACAAGTGATCACAATTGGAAAATTAGGGTTTCCTAGCCAAATCCTAGGTCATCCTGAAGCTGGTTCTAGAAAAGGTTGTTGCACCTGGAAATCTCACACTGCTTATCAACCTTCAGAAGAATTTCATGTTGCCTGTTAACCTCCCAGAAATCCTAGTCTGGGTCACCTTGGACATTTTTTTCCTTGACCTAGAAGGGACGGTGCTTCCTTATATTTTTCATAGAGCGTCAGCAACGCCTGCCTCAATTGAGAAAAAGGCATCGTTCTCCCTCTTTTTTGGAAAAAATCCTAGGTTGACACTCCTCTCAGTTTGGCTAAGAGCACCAGTGGTCAGTAAAAAGAAAAGAAAAAAGATGTTTTCTAGAAGCTTCCATACGGAATCCTTCATGGAATTAGTTCCTATATGCCTGGGAGAGGTGGCATTCGCCTCCCTCACCTATAGGGCTATCATTCTATCCTTTTTTCAAGTCATCCCATGGGTTTTAGGCCTATAAATGAAGCCTTCATGAGGAGAGTGGAGGAGGCCAGAAAAAACATCCTTATGCTGCTAGTTTGAAGTCTGAATCAAAGGAAAAGTAGAGGTAGCTTGTGTTTGGAGAGGTCTTCATAGTCATAGGAGATTGTAGACATTCTTGATTGAGACAGAAGCCATTGACATCAAGGATTTTGGTTGTACTTGTTTCTCATCCATACATTAATACAAAGACATTTCCCTTTCATGTATTTGATTGTAGTGTTTATAATTTAATATTATTGGATTCCTTGATCACCAATATGGATAGTCGGTTATCATGATGCTCTCATTCCCTTTTGTTTGTCTTGTGGTCTCTTTTGCAGATACTGAACCTTTGCAAGGAATTTATGGAGAGAGGATAAACAGATCCAAGGTTGAGGTATAATGTGTTATTTGTTAATTGATTTGATTATTCAAGGAAAGGATATGTTTCTGTGTCTTTTTGTTCTGTAGCTGTGTTTTACATTACAGAGGAACAAGCAGTGTTCACATTGGTTGAGAATTCCTATAAACAAAATTGGCGACTCCGTTGGGGATCTATATTAATCCAGTCAGATTTACAAAATTCGGTAACCATTCCATCTATGAAGGTTGTTTCTCTCTCCTTTCAGTTGTTTCAGTTAACAAGGTGAGTTATCCATCTTATGCTTTTTATCTTTTGCCTCTGTTCTGAGTAAAAAATTTGCACTTTTACAGTCAGCTCAGTCTTTCTAGTTTTTCCTGCAGGTTTTTAACTTTTTCAATCCACTATTCTGTGGCACTATTTCCTTTAGTTGACATAGCGTCAATCCTTTGTAGGACTCCTTTCCTCTTCTCGACCAGAGCGCTGACACCGCCTATTCTTTTTCTTGACAGAGCGTCGACTACGCCTTTTTGCATAAGGATAGGAGCATCGTAGTAGCCTGGGATGCTCTGGTGGAATTCCCTTCAGCGCACCAAGGTAGGTCTTCAAAACTGTCTGTTTACAAAAAATTTGTTCAAAAAATTGGAATTTTTTTTGTCCTCTAAGAATTTTTCTGTTTGGTCTGCTTGATTGCTTGCTGTCTAATTTACTGGTTTTTGTGAGTCTAATTCTCTGTTTGAGCTCAGATCCAAAAAATTTCTATCTTTTGCATTGTTATAAATGAAATTGGAAACATAGTTTGATCTTGGTTTTTTAGTGAAGTATCTAAAAATTTCCTGTTGAAAAGAAAGCCTATAGCATCTTCCTAGAAGTTTAGTTTCTTTTGTAGAAAATACTGCTTTGTGTGCCTCATATTTTCCAGAAAAATACAAAAAGAATCGTTTTATTTTTATCTTGTTTATGCTTGCGAAAATTGTTTGTTTTTTTATTTGCATGAGTGATTTAGAAAGATAGGTCTTTTTGACATTGTAGCAAAAATCAGTTTTGCATGCACATTAGAGGCTTAGTTTTCTCTCTGTCATTTTCAGAAACTTTAGAGTGCTTGTTTGAAAGAGTTTTTGTGTTTTGAAAGGACTTCCTTTGCATCTCTTTATTGGATCTTTTTTGTTGTTGAAAACATATTTCTTATGGTATATTGTTGAAAAGAAAAGAAAGAGGTTTCTTCCTTACCCTAGTTAGCTCTCATCGAAATCAAAAAGTGCATCTACATCTAGATTAATTTGCATTATTGGAGATAACATTCCACAAACATTCACCTAATCATCCAAATAAAATTAACGGTAGCTTTATGTCTAAGATTTTATAGAAACTTGAGTGATAGGTTAGTGACGTGTTCGGGCGTCGTTAAGCGTAGGAGTTGTCATTATTTGTCCACACTACAACTCGGGACTAGCGCGGTTCTTCCATGTACCATCGATATATCGAATGGCCTTTCACGTACCCTTGAGGTATATAGAAAGGCACTTCACATACTCGATTTTATATCGGAAGGCCCCTTGTGAACAGTTGTGCATTAGACAACACTACTACCGATTTGAGCTCCCACGTACCTTGCGTATATCGGGAGACCCTACTAGGATACCTTGACCATCTGAGAAAAGCCCTTTGGCCATCTTGTGTGGAGCAATAAACCAAAACAGCATTCGGGGATACTACTACGCACGTACCCCTGAGTTATATCGCGATTTGCACCTACTTGACAATACTAGTGAGAGACCAACTGTTTTGAACCCATCCTATCATTTAAGTCTTCTTGTGACCTTTAGCTTTGTGTAGGTTTTGCTTGTGTGTTTTTATCCTTTTTTGACCTAGATTAGGTAACTTCGGCCACCACCATGGTTGAGCAACTTGTGAGACGTCAATCTTGTAGATTGCAAAGTTTATCTCCTGACTCTCCTCCTACCGTGGAAGGATAAGAAGGAGTAACCATGGAACAACCAGCTTCTGCTAATGTTCCTGTAGGAACTGCCTTAGCTAGTGAAACCAGAGAAAATTGCACTATTTACACAAATCCTTTGGTTCAATTGTCTCCTGCAGCCGATGTTTCTGTACATCCGCCTTTGGAAGGCCATGTCGATACTCCTGCCCCACCATATTATGGCCCGAATGCTCCTTTTTGGAGGACTTATATAGGCCAAGCTATTGCTGAATTCGAGGTTATTAGACCTTCACCAAGGAACACTCCTTTGGGAGAGTAGGAACAGAGAAGAATTAATGCATCTCTCGATCGAGCTCATAACTTTTCAGAGAGAGTAGAAAGAATCATTCCTCTACCTGTGTCTCCTCATGAAGCCGTATCAGCTCATTTACCCCAAAATGCAGACCCTTGGCCTTTAGCTAAAATTAAACCTTCTTCTGATGGTCATCCAACCTAAGGTGAGACTTCTCACAAGCCATGGCCTGAAGGATATCGTTCACTGGCTCAATTAATAACTCCTATTGAATAAATTCCATTTCAAGGTAACCCAGGCCCAAATCAAAACCCTGTCATTTCACATCCTGGACCCATTACTAGACCTTCCATACCTTTCATGGTTGGGGGGGGATCCTCAAATCAAGCAATGTCAGTAAATTATCACGCCGAGGGGAAACCCCCAGTGTGAGTTACGTCATATGTTAGTTGAATTATTGCTAGTTCAAGACAAGTTGAAACTGTAGCACAACCAGCATTAGTAATCCCTCCTACTAATACCAATGTTGTCCCCCCCCCCCCCAATCTAGTTCAGCCCAACCCTTAGGGGCACAACCTGTCAATAACCCAGCTTCTTCTGGATATACTTATCCAAGAACTCATCCACCTACAGTCAATTAAGTTTACCAACAACCACTACCGATGGCTATTTGTCCTGGAATGCCCTACCCTAGGAATGATTTTGTACCTTGGGTACAACCAAATTGGTTAAATATCCCGTCATATGGAGGAGATTTTTTTAATGCTACTGGAGGATACGGCGGACCCCCTCACCGAGGACCACCGCGAGGACCTAGAGGACCTGGAGGTCCTAGAAATCCTGGAGGTCCTAAAGGACCTAGTCGACCATTTGGAGGACCCCCCCCCCCCCCCCCCTCCCCCCCCGCCGCCCTGGAGGACCACCACCGCCTTCCGGAGGACCCCCTCCCTCGGGCGGCCCACCTCCCCATGGAAATTCTCGAAATCAATAACCTTTTCAAAAAACTTCAGGGGAATCATCCATACCCATCTATCAATCAACATATGGTCCTACTGGTCAGCAAATGCCATATCAGTACTACCAGTATCCGCAACCAAATCAACAATTACCATTTCTGGCTATGTTAGATCTTCCAGACTTGTCAAGATTTATAAATGACCCAATCCATCACGACCCCTCTTGGCCTACCATTCTTGTAAAGCTACCTTTAGATATACCCAAGTTTGATGGTAAACCTGGTGAAGATCCAAAAAACCATGTGATGACATTTCACTTATAGTGTTCATCCAATTCTTTGATGGACAGTTCAATCTGTCTAAGGATTTTTCAAAGAAACCTCACTGGTATTGCCACAAATTGGTATAATGAGTTACCACAGCACTCCTTTTGGGATTTCAATGCTTTAGCAATGGCGTTTTTAACACACTTTCAATTGCCAATCGGATATGAAACAGGTACAGACCTTTTGACTTCGCTTTGACAAACTACATCAACTCACATCTCCAATCATATCCATGAATGGAGACAAAGATGAAGGTTAATTAAGGCCCCCATTCCTGTTCAGTTGCTCACTAATTGGTTTACAAAGCATTTACTTCCACCTATTGCTAGAGATTTTTCCATGGGAGGCGTTGTTACTGAGGAGTAAGCTATTAGTCGCGCTCAGTACCTAGACTTATTTTACTCCCAGTCAAGTACCCTGTATGATCTGATTCCCCATGCTCTTCGACCTACAACTCATCCATCAAGACCCGCAACTGAACCACCTACTGATGGAATCCTTGGTTCATTTCAAACGCAAATGGTGGCAAAACCTTCTAAGAATCAAAATCAAGCCGCCACTCCATCAAATCAACTAGCACCATCTACCAAACCTGTACCCTCTCCTATTGCTTCTGCTGAAGTAAACGCAATCCAATCAAATGAATCTTCCAGTGGAAAGAAGAAAGGAAAAAATAAATCTAAAAAACTTGATAGTCAACAGGAAGGAAACAAAACATAGAACTCAGATGCTGATTCAAAAGGTAAGCGAAAGGTAAAATATCCTTGTTTAATCTGTGGAGGTGACCATTTTACAAAATAATGTCCTCATCATGAGGAAGTTAGTAAGTTTTTGAAAACTTCACCCACCCCAGCCATCTTGAAAGACCCTTTCCCTTCCCAATAGCAGTTAATTGATCATAAGTCCTTAAACAAAACTTCTTCCTCTATCAATGAAGTTCGCATGATGTCTAGTGAAACGGTTAATTTAAATACAAGAGCACACAGTTATGACCCTCCTCCAAAAAAGAAACCTGATGATATTCCATCTGAAAAACCCTCAACTTCCACATCTCCTCCTAATAATAGTCTTCATATTGAAAAACCTATACCAGAAGCAATTTTCCGTCCACCAAAGGGCACTCTACGTAAGTCCATAATCAATCCTAATGCTCATGCCGCCCAATATTATAATATTGTTGAAGATTTGGCCTAGGCACCCTATGCTATGTCGAATTTAGAGGTACTTCAAACCTTCCCAACTCAATGGAAAACTTGCTTACTGCCCTTACAGCTATGAATCCCCAGAATAGTAATATCATCACTTTCAAACTATATGATTTCAAGACGAGACTCTCACGTTAGTTAGCTTTCCAAATCGCTACCAAGATTGCTGGAAATACTATCCGTTGTACCGTTTTGGATGAGGGTGCCTCTACATTAGTTATGTCTTTATCTTGCTGGAGAGCCATTGGATCTCCGGAAATCAACCATTCACCTACCACTCTTAAGGCTTTTGATGGTCATGGCTTTCAACCCTATGGATTACTACCTGCCATCCATGTTGAACTGGAGGGAAATTCAGTCTCCATTCATATTGAAGTCATCGACACCCCTTTGGATTACAACTTACTCCTAGGTCATAACTGGTTTTATGCTATGCAAGTTGTAGCCTTGACCATTTTTTGGATCGTCCAGTTCCCATTCCAAGGAAAGATTGTTACTATTGATCAGTTATATTTCATCACACCTAGTGCCATTACAAATGATGCAAATAGCATTCCGCTCCTAAATACCCCACAGTATAAGGACATTGGAGTAGGTCTTATCAAATATTCTTCACTAATGGGAGTCTTTCCCTCATCTGATCCTCCTCCTGCTTCACAAACTGCATCCATTAACATGATTTCTACCTCTCATATAGACAAAGGGAAAGCAATTGCTGATGAATCAACATCTTTTTCCCCTTTCGAGGAAATTTACAATGCAATCCAAGCTACCAGTGATTCCCCCACCAATGACCACTTTTTGGTGGCCTCGGACCACTATCACATGCCATACTGGCTCAAAAACCCCTCCCCATATCTAGATTATATTTCACACACACTTCCTACGGATGAATCCATTATGGAAGTTATGTCGTTAGACGAGATGCCTTGGGAATATTATCACCACATATCTTCTTTCCTTCCCCCTTGCCATATGGTAGAAGACCACTTCACCTCTACAGTTTCATCTAATATAGTCCTCAACCCTCAGTCTCCGATCCTCACTCGTAGTATCGATTCTGAAGGAAACTTATGAAACATCACCAAAACTATGCATGTAGACATATCAGTGAAACCTAGTGTTTTAGAAAACATTTTCATCGGATAGAACTCTTCACCTGAATAGGTTAAAACATACACAACCCTTTTTAAAGAATTTAGATATTTCTTCCCATGGACATATGAAGAAATGCCAGGGATTGATCCCTCTATTGTTCTTCATGAAATTAAAACTTACCCTGATGCCAATCTCGTCCATCATAAACTGTGACAGATCCATCCAATAAAAGTAGCCGCTATTAAAGAAGAAGTTGAGAAACTTCCCACGGCTAGTTTCATTTACCACGTACCATTAACTGAATGGGTGTCCAACATAGTACCTGTGAACAAAAAATAGGGTACTATTAGGGTTTGTATTGATTTTAGGGATTTGAATCGAGCTTGTCCAAAAGACAACTTTCCCACTCCCTATATCGATCAGATAATCGATAACTGTGCCGAAAGCATTATTTTTTTCTTTATGGATGGCTTCTTCGGCTACAATCAAATTGAGATTCTCCCGTCAGATCAACATAAGACAGCATTCATTTTCCCTTAGGGAACTTTTGCTTACCATAAACTTCCTTTCTGTTTAAAGAACATTGGCGTGACATTCCAATGTGCCATGTCATATTCTTGTCATGACATTAAACATGTTGTGGAACCCTATCTTGACGACCTGCCTGCTCATTCCAAGTAGCGGGATATTCATGTCGATCATCTGAGAGCTGTATTTCTTCGATGTTGTCATTTTAATATTTGTCTAAATCCCCATAAATGTGTTTTTTGTGTAGAATTTGGCTGACTTCTTGGTTTTATTATTTCCAAAGATGGAATCCATATAGATCCGTTGAAAATTGAAGCTATCTTAGCCTTAGCCGCTCCCACAAACGTGACTGAACTCCAAAGTTTGCAAGGGAAGGAAAAATTTCTACGTCGTTTCATCTGCAATTATGCAGAAAGGACACATGGTTTCATGAGGTTTCTCAAGAAATATACCCCATTTGTCTAGGATGATTTCATGCAATGCACATTTGATAATATTAAACATGCACTTACCCATGCACCAGTGTTGCAACCACCAAATTATGATAAGGACTAGTCCTTGTATGTGGTTGCATCCTTGTCTACTGTAGGCATGGTCCTTGTTCAAATAGATGAACACGACTAAAAACATGTGATTTATTACTCTATTAAGAGTCTTCTCGACTCTAAAACTCGATACTCACATGTGGAGAAACTTGCTCTAGCCACAGTCATCGCGGTCCAAAAGTTCTGTCATTATATTTTGCTCCGCACCACCACTATTTACACTAATTCCAACCCCATGTACTACGTTCTTACACATCAAGTTCTTGGGGGAAAATACTCATGTTGGATCGTAATTCTCTAAGAGTTTGAGCTAGATTCGCCAAAAGTACTTCCAAGAAGTCCCTCATTTTTGCAGAGCTTATATGTGACCTTCCCCGTACTACTGAAGCTATAGAGCCTTTTGATTCATTTCCCCATGAATCATTGTTTCTCATTAGTATGACTGATCCATGGTATGGAGATATCATTTTGTATCTCCAAATCTTACGATACCAGCCTACTGCCTCTCGAGACGGACGTCGTCGCATTCGCCACTAGGCCAAAAGCTATCTTATTCTGAATGATACCCTATATCATCGTGGTGTTGAATTTATCTTATGACATTGCCTCACACATGAAGAGGCTAAGATCGTTCTAAATGATTGCCATGTTGAAGCTTGTGGTGGTCATCTCTTTGGGTTGGCTACTGCCTAGAAATATTGCGTGTCGGGTACTTCTGGACTTCTATTTTCAAATATTGTATTGAAACAGTCAAGAAATGCCCACCATGTCAAATTTTTACTTCCAAGAAACGCACACATCCAGCTCCGCTCCATCCCGTTGTAGCAGTTGGCCCCTTTGCAAAATGGGGCATCAACGTCGTACACTGTACACCTACCTCAGCCAGGGGGCATGGCTACTGTTACGGAGAAAAATTCCTATGGCTTGGGGTACCACAATAGATAGAGTAACCATAGAAATCAATCATTTCCCATATGCAAGAGAAACAAAACATTTAACACTAAAGGATCTCGAAACATACCTTATTCTGGATGGTTGATGTAGATCCCCATCGAGCTTTTCCACTCTCGCTTGTATTAGCAATTTGCTCGCTCAACATTCAACAAATAAGACAAGCATGCTATATAATGGTGTTAGACATACTCTAGCATATATAATCAATAATATACAAGCATTTAAAAGCATCCATGGATTCAATATTCATTTAATACACATTATTGGACAGGAAAAGATGTTTCTATTAATATAAATCAAAGATTACAATAGTGACAACCTCTGTCAGCACATTTGCGAACTGGAGAAACTGAGTCCTCCACCTGGGCCTCCACCACTTCAATCCTCCATCTCTCGATAGCAAGCTCACAAGCAAAGGAAAGCTTGGGAAGAACACAAAGTGCTCCAATGGACAAAGGGATGCAGACTCAAGTATAAGCTCCAGCAACAATGGACTATAGTTTTCTTACTCTTCAATTCCCCCCCTTTCAATGTATCCAAAGGGTTCCTTATATAGTGCTTCAATGGGGTAATGTAAGGTCATATCCGAGCAATCTCAAGGCATATGGAAGGCCAAGAAACAAGTGACTTGAATCCACATCAAGGAAAACTCCAAAACTATTTGGCATTTTGCACACATCCCGATGTACACGGGTTTGAGGGTCATATCCACGTATCTATGCAAGAATAGGTTTAAAAGTTGTGTATGGAAAATAATGCATGTTTTTAGGGATGATCTTGGAAACATAAAAGGTACAAAAACGGTCCATGGGGTCCAAAGATTCTGCAGAGGGATAGGGAAGGCCATAAATGTGTGATCCACCATGTGTGGTAAAATCAGCTATAACAGATGCCCCTTAATGTGTGAGGTTAGAGGGGTGATATGATGGCCGAAATACATTACAAGTCCATCCCAGAAGTGGAGTGATGAAGAACCAGGTGGAAGAACCAACCATCCAATAGTATAATACAATAATCAAACTCTGCACATAATTGCAAGTACATATAGCAGTCCCGAATACATAAGAGTACAATGGCCATGAATAAGCATGATACAAAATATGACATGTGCGGTAAAATCAGTTGTAACAGCTACATCATCGTGGCCTATTTTATAAAATGGGCTGAGGAAATGCCCAAATATAGTGAACATGGTAAGACTGTTGCATTATTCTTATTCAACCATATCATTGCGAGATTCGGTATTCCTGGGGCCATTGTGACCAACCATGGGTCACATTTTCAAAACAAGATGATGGCAAAATTTATTGTAAAATTAGGGTTTTGTCATGATAACTCTATGCCATACTATCCTTAGGCCAATGGCCTAGTTGAGGCAATAAACAAAGTATTAAAAACAATGCTTCAACGAATGGTAGGGAAAGCCAAGTCAAACTAGCATTTACAGCTCTTCTCTGCACTCTAGGCCTATAGGACTACTGTCAAAACTTCCACTAGTTTTACACCCTTCCAACTAGTATACGGACTGGAAGCTACTCTCCAGATAGAATGTGAAATCCATTCTTTAAAACTTGTTGTGGAAGTATTACCCAATACCACTATAGACGAAGAAAGATTCATGTATCTGAACAAACTTGATGAAACTCGATGCAATGCTGCCTTAGCTAATGAGGCACATAAACGAAGAATGAAAGTCCAATATGACAGGATTATCCAACCCTGTTCCTTCAATGAAGGAGATCTGGTTTTGACCTATGACCAGAAACATGACAAGCTAGGGGCAGGTAAATTTGAGTCTATGTGGCATGGGGCCCTATATTGTCAGTCGAGTTTTATATAAGGGGGCATATGAATTGATTTATTAGGATGGGATACCTTTGGGAGAGCCCCGAACTGGGCTCTACCTCAAAAGATACTGTGCCTAGGTCATCTAGCATAGAGTCTTTGTAAATATTGTTTATAGTTTATTGTGTGTCTTAAGCTTTGAGAGGTGTGTCTTTTGTGTGATTTAAAATGTGTTTTTCCATAAAACCCTACTTATGCATGTCTTTTTTCTGATGGACATATGACTTCCTTCATTGGTTTTGTTGATGGTGCTTATCGATATACACCTAACCTTGCATTAGTGGCTTGGGTACTATACTCTCCTACAAGTGAGCTGGTGAGTTCAGGGGGTATTCTTTTAGGTCCCTCCACCAACAATCGGGCGGAATATCATGTTGTAATCAGATTGTTGACGGAATCCCTAGCTAATGATGTAAGGTAAATTAGGGTTTACCTAGACTCTGAACTAGTTGTTCAGCAGCTTAACCAAGTCTACATCATTCGAAATCCCTTGCTTCTTCGTAGTTTTCGAAGATTTAGGTTGTTAGAGAGGTATTTTGAGCAAGTTACATATCATCACATCTCGAGACACTTAAATGTTGTGGCAGATTCCCTAGCTAACTATGTCTTGGATTGGCATATTGCTCATACTTGAAAAGTCCATTTGAAAACATTAAAAACATTTGTAAATTCATAAGTAGATAAATCATTCCACACACAACTGTAAATATAAAAGTTTGTCGTATATATAAAAGTTGTAGCACCGAGATACAAAATTTGGGTTGAAGCATATTTAGCTTTCAGTGCCCGTTCAAGACCATAAAAAGTTCATAATACATGTACATAGGGAAAAATCTGAAGCTTCAAAGCTTTCAATAATACATATACAAAATTGAAGATCAAGGCATACTAATCCTCATGGTGCTCATGGTAGCACACAATGGCTTGGGCCACTCTGCGAAGTAGTCTGGAGAACCGTCCGGAGACACCTGCGGTATGGCACTGATAACGCCTGGGAACCTCATCAGTGGTCATGTCAGGGATACCTAGAGTCAAGTGTTGTAGGTTCTCCTGAAGATATCCAAGCTCTTCCTCAACTTCAGAGCGGTACACCATCATATCCCAGGTACCTGCTCGCCTAGCAATAGGCGACATCCCAGCTGGACAGACAGATCCAATGTTTGCATGAAATTTTTTTTTATCTCAGTACTCCAGAAAATAAAAAATGAAATAAATATAAAATTTCAAAACACTTAAGTGGATAATGTCTTCTTACCTCGGTCATCCCACACTTCCCCCTCAGGTAAGACTAACTCCGGGTCATTTCGGAAATCTGCCCCCTCATAGGCATAGTCTTCCACCATAAGTAGTTGGTTTCTCAACCAGCAAAAGAACCTAGAACCATAAGTGACTTTAGGTCCTCCACCTCCGAGGTGAGGCATAGTTATCACCCATGTAAGCATCCTCGGATCCTCAGGATCTAGTATGGTAATAGTCACTAGGGGCCTCATGTGAGGTACCTGCTGTAAGATAAAATACACCACCACTGCTCCATAACTGAACTGCTTCAGTGTCCCTCTTTTGCACTTGTTTAGTTGACTCTTTAGACATGCCAACATGCCTTCACACCAGTTGAAGATGGTGAGATCCATGCACTGCAAAGCGTATGACATGTGAGATGTGCTGGTAAGGTGGGAAGCCCTTGTACCTGCCACCTTGCCAATGGTATATACCACTGTCCTCAAGGGGAGATCCACTAGAGACTTGATATTTAGCTTTCCCGATTGGGACTCGGTACCCACTAAGCAATGTTGATCGATGATATCATCCAAAGAGCCTTCTCCCCCTTGTGCTCCAGATAGAACCACAGGGCTTCCCCTCATAGATAAACCGGTAAGAAAGTAAAGATCCTCGATCTCTATAGGCAGGATGTGGACTCCTACCTCCAAATTCTCTTGGTCAGGATCCCACATGTCTATGATGTACTCCAGCAGCCAGACATGCGCCTTCGTTCTTGGGATCCAAAAATACTTAAGAAGCCCACAGTTTCGTAAAGCCTCGATGGTGGCTAGGTCGTTCACTTCCTGGGTGTCTGGGACTTCATGCTCCCTTTCTTTCCAAATTACCAGATGAACTATGACATGTAAAATTTATAATTAGTAAGTATACCATGGCAAAAGAAACAAAGATAAATTATGTTATAAATTAAAAAGAAAGATTAGAAACATGAAAATTTGTCTTTTGAGACGGTTTAGGGTTTTATTTTTCTTTTCCTTTTTCCTATGGCGTTGTTGGATTTTGTGCACAGAGCACTGTGGTGCTCTTGCCTTTGGCGTGCAGAGCTTTGGGCGCCTATCTATTGTGGACAGAGCGTTGTTGATGCTCTTTTCCCAGCATGCTGTCAGGGACGCATACCGACAGCCAAAAACCCTTAAAAATAAGAAATTTTTCCCTCTATTGTGGCTTAAAATCTCTATGGGAATGGAAAATAACCTATCCTATTTTTGCAAAAGAAGATCTACGTCTATCTTGCTCTTTTAAACCATTTAAAAAAAATTAGGGCCTTGAAATTAAATGATGTAAAAGAAGAAAATGAAATTTATGGAACATGCAAAGAGGAAAGGACCAAATACTTACCTCTTCTATGGGTAATGAAGCAACAATGAAGTGGAATTCCCTTGCCAAATCACCGAAGGAACTCTTTCTCTCAAAGCCAACTTCCAAAAACTCACAAATGGTAAAAAACAAGTGGTAAAAATAACTTACCTACCCTTTCTATTTATAGAATGTTTGGAATTTTCAAATATGCATTGTAATTTATTTAATTTTGAAATCCAAATTATTTTGGTAAAAGTGGGTTTTTATTTTTTACTTTCTATAGTTTTGAAAAAGTGGCTTTTAATGGTATTTTTTGAGTTTTTTCAGGTGAAAGTTGGGTCATGGTTATGATTTAGGTTATTTTTGTCTTTTTCGAGCTTAGAGCAAAACTGAAAAAGTATTGAGCATTGTTTAGACTTTTTACATGCTCATTAAAATTACAGTAGAAAGGTGTTGATTATACTTTTTCATTTTTTCAGACTCGTAAAAAATGGGTTATGAAAAGGGAACCTAGTTCAGGGGTTATATTTAAGCTCTTTTCAGTCTCCTTAAAAACACAAAAATATTGCTAAGCGAACTTGTTACGTTCACGCTTGTAAAAGGATCAGAACGGTCGACTAGTCGGAGGTGGGTTATCTCTTTTTTGGATTAACTGGCCTTATTTACAAAAAATGACCTTTTGGATTCTTCTTAGTCATTTTCAAACTCTCTAAACATGAAATGACAAATGAGTTTGTTTTCATCAGACTCACAAAATTACACGATGAAAGACCCTATTTGGGAACGAACCCATCCTTTCTCAGGTTCGTGAAAAATATGAGGATGGACTCGTCACTTGATGAGCTTCAATGAGTGTTTTTTACCCTCTTTGGACTCGTAAAAATGAAAGAGGCACTCACCTTTCGAGGTGGGGAAATTAAAGGAAAGGGGAATGGTTTTCATTTGTTTATATGGTAGTACTCTACAGTCCACCTTTGAACATTGCACTTGTCTGCATTTGCATATCTGAACAGTTGGGTTTTCAG
The DNA here is from genome assembly GCA_001517045.1 of Pseudotsuga menziesii. Classification (NCBI taxonomy): domain Eukaryota; kingdom Viridiplantae; phylum Streptophyta; class Pinopsida; order Pinales; family Pinaceae; genus Pseudotsuga; species Pseudotsuga menziesii. The sequence goes on from LPNX010279744.1 coordinate 828,563, forward strand.
CTTGTCTTTGAGTCGATCCACTTTTGTGAGTCACCTGACTCCTTCGAGTTAATTCAAAGAACGCTCTGTCAAATTCCTTGCATTACACCTAGTTCTATTCTCATTTAACTCAAAGCTGCCAAGTCATGTGTTGTGCCGTCAAATTGTTCAAAGGATGTCTCTCCTAGAATCATAACTCATCAGTAACTTTGCTTGCCCTTAAGATTCATTCATTGTCTGAGTTAGTCCGTTACTTCAAATCAAATTTTGTTCCTAGTTTCGTGTCATTGATGTGGTAATAATCATGGCCCTCCAGTGACATGTCTATTCCTATCGACTTCAAATCATTATCCACGACTTAGACCTACAAACCTAGACAGTACCTTGGGCATGCATGCCTCAATGGCAGGTAACCTCGCTTTCGACACGAGTTTACATCATTGACTCTTGATTGAAATATCTCATCGAGTGTTTGAATTAAAATCCTTTATTCACATTCGATGGTATGTACTGAGATACCTTGGGGATCATTGACATCAATGATGATCACCCTCGCACTTGTTAACAGTTTACATCATTTACTGGTAATCAAGTGGTTTCTATCATGTTCGACATCAAGACATTGTAATCACATGGTTAGATTCATGTCGTTTGGACATCGATATGAAGACCATGAGTGGTTAGATTTTCTCGTCATTACCTATGCTCAGGTTGTGTTTGGAGATCAGTTACGGTCATGACACGAATCCACATTGTATGTTTGGTGGCTGTGTTTTATATATGAAATTGAGAGGCATAGATCTACTTTGTATATATTGTAGCTATGTCCTATTTCTTGTATCAGTTACTCATGCATCTATAGTGTATCATTGGTAGCCATGACATAGCCAGCATCATAGATCTGCAATGTATTGGTCTGCAGCTATGATTGGGTTGGATAAAGTCAGTTACTGGTCCTGTATGAGTCTATCTATGTTTTCCTTTGTATCAAATGGAAAACTTTGCAAAGTATTTCACCTATCGCCTTCTTCTAGCTTCATGCTTTGGGGGGCATTCTATTGCACCTGGAAATCTCACACTGCTTATCAGCCTTCATAAGAATTTCATGTTTCCTGTTAACCTCCTAGAAAACCTGGTCTGGGTCACCTTGGACATTTTTTTCCCTAACCTAGAAGGGATGGCACTTCCTTGTATTTTGCACAGAGCGTCGGCGACACCTGCCTCAATTGAACAAAAGGCGATGTTTTCCCTCCTTTTTGTAAAAAACCCTAGGTCGATGCTCCTCTCAATTTGGCTAAGAACATCGGTGGTCAGTAAAAAGGAAAAAAAAGATGTTTCTAGAAGCTTTCATACGGAATCCTTCATGGAATTAGTTCCTATATTCCTAGGAGAGGTGGCATTCACCTCCCTTGCCTATAGGGATCTCATTCTATCCTTTTGTCAAGTTATCCCATGGGTTCTAGGCCTATGAATGAATCCTTCATGAGGAGAGTGGAGGAGGCCAGAAAAAACATCCTTATGCTGCTAGTTTGAAGTCTGAATCAGAGGCAAAGTAGAGGTAGCTTTTGTTTGGAGAGGTCTTCATAGTCATAGGAGATTGTAGACATTCTTGATTAAGACAGAAGACATCAACATCAAGGATTTTAGTTGTACTTCTTTCTCATCCATATATTAATACAAAGACATTTCCCTTTCCTGTATTTGATTGTAGTGTTTATAATTAAATATTATTGGATTCCTTGATCACCAATATGGATAGTTGGTTATCATGATGCTCTCATTCCCTTTTGTTTGTCTTGTGATCTCTTTTGCAGATACTAAACCTTTGCAAGGACTTTCTGGAGAGAGGATAAATAGATCCAAGGTTGAAATATAATGTGTTGTATGTTAAATGATTTGATTATTCAAGGAAAGGATATGTTGTTGTGTATTTTTGTTCTGTAGTTGTGTTTTACATTATAGAGGAACAAGCAGTGTCCGCACTGGTTGAGAATTCCTATAAACAAAGGTCCTCAAACTAGTAAGTAATATCTCCTCTATTTCTATTTGAGGTTCTCTTTTATTAAAGATGACAAATAACACCAACCTTGATGAAAATCTTGAGGGAGCAAAGAAATTCAGAGCATGGAAGTACATAATCATGCTCATCCTTGAAGAACGTGACCTAGATGGTTTTATTAAGGAATATTTCAAGGAACCAGAAGGAGAAGAGGAAAAGGCCAAACATAAAAAGGATATGATCAAAGTGAAAAGGATCTTAGATAACTATATTAAGGATCAATTGATCTCCCATGTATCTTCAAAGAACACTCTTAAAGAAATGTTTGATTCACAAACTAATATGTTTGAAAGTAAGAACATCAACAGAAGAATGACCTTGAGGAACCAACTCAAGGGTGTGAAGATATAGAAGACAGAAACCATACAATCATATTTCTCTAGAGTATCTCAAATCAAAGAACATATGGAAGCCATTTGTGATAAGGTTGAAGAAGAAGAAGTGGTGATGACCACTCTAAATGATCTCCCTAAAGAATGGGATTCCTTCATTAGAGGAATATGTGCTAGAAGAAAGCTAACCAAATTCAGTAAACTATGGGAATAATTTGTACAAAGGAAGGATAATCAATAGATAAGGGAATATAAATGACAATGAAGATCAGGATCTAGCTACACACACCAAGAATGGTAGATTCAAAAGGAAGAGTCAAGGTTCATCTTCCAGAAGATCACCTAACTCTAAGAAGAAAACCAGAAGGGATTACACGTCTTTTGAATGTTAGATATTGTCCCCTTAACAAACATCAGTCTAAGAAGAAGAAGCAGAAGTACCATGCCCATGCAAATGAAGAGAATGAATAAGATAAGGAAAGGATCACAGAGAATGAAGACTCTAGTGAAGAGTATGTCCTAATTTCATCTCTCATTGGAGCAATCACTCATGGAAGTGACACTTGGCTTATAGAAATTAGTGCTTCCAAACATATGACAGGACATAAGGATTCACTCTCTTGTCTTACTCAAAAATACTATTCTCACAAGGTACAACTTGGAGATGACTATCAGTGCCCCATCAAAGGAATGGGAGAAGCATCCTACAAATTAAGAACGGGAAAGCTCATTAATATGAGAGAATTTTTATATATTCCAGGTTTAAAGAATAATATTCTTTCCATCTCAGCTCTAGATAAGAAAGGGTTTAGAATTGATTTTGTAGATGGTGAAGTCCTTATGTGACCAAAAGGTAAAATAATAGATGATGCTACTGTAATCGGTGTCGAAGAAGGACTCTACAAACTAAAAGGACACACATATTCAGTTCTTACAGCTAGCATTATCATTCCATGTGAAGTATGGCATAGAATACTTGCTCATGTAAACTACAAAGCATTACCAATTGTGAGAAAGGTAATCACATGTCTACCAGAGATCTAGATAGACCATGAAGAAGTATGTAAAGGATGTGCTCAAGGAAAGAACACCAAGAATTCATTTCCAAGTAGTAACAACAAAGCAAAGGGGATCTTGGAAATTGTACACTCAAATGTGTGTGGATCAATATCAGCCACTTCCTTAAGCGGGTATATATATTATGTCTCCTTTATTGATGATTACTCTCGTAAGACTTGGATATACGTCTTAAAAGGAAAAGATGAAGTATTTGGAAAATTAAAGGAATTTAAGGTTCTTGTGGAGATTTTATCTGAAAATAAGATCAAGATATTAAGATCAAATAATGGAGGAGAATTCACCTCAAATGAATTCAGGGACTTCTGAAGAGAAGTTGGGATTAAGAGGGATCTTACCACACCCTATAATCCACAACAAAATGGAGTAGCTAAAAGAAAGAATAGATTCATCATGGAAGCAGTCAAAGCAATGATCCATGATCAAGATCAGATTATGCATCTATGGGCAGAAACAGGAAGAACTACAGTCTAGAATAGAATTTCTCACAGTGCTCTTGGAAACAAAACCCTAGAAGAAAATTTCACTGGTGAAAAACCCGAAGTAAGACACCTAAAGATATTTGGTTGTCTTGTATGCCTACATATTCCAAAAGAGAAAAGATCAAAGTTGGACCCTTCAGGAATGAAGGGAATATTTGTTGGATACGGTGAACAATCAAAATCCTATATAATCTATATTCCAGGATTCTGCTAGATCGAGATCAATAGAGATTTACATTTGATGAAGATGCAGCCTTCACCAAATACAGAAAGATCCTTGCAAATGAGGATCATGAAGAAGACAAGGAGGCTCCTAGAGCCATAGAGGTTATTAGAACACCAATTAGAGACATTGAATAAGATCCTATACAAGAAGATCATGACCTTGTAGAACCTCAAGGACTTATTGAAACACCCCAGAATATTATCTCAACAAAAAGAAGACTAGATTGGGCTCGTGATATATTCAAGGAAGCAGAAAGATATGGTGCACCAAAAGGAAGCAAAATACGAAGAATCCATTCAAACTATGCAGCACTAATGAGCAATCTTATTGATGAAGAACCCACATGTTTTGAAGAAGCCTCGAAGAAGAAGGAATGGATGTAGGCCATGATCGAAGAATACCATTCAATAATAAAGAATGATGTTTGGAATGTGGTGCCAAGACCAAAGGACAAATCAATAGTTTGTTCAAAATGGATTTTCAAGACAAAGTATTCAGTAGATGGCAGTATTGAAAATTTTAAAGCAAGATTTGTCACAAAAGGTTTTCACAAAATGAAGGAATTGATTATGAAGAAACTTTTGCACGATATCAAGTATCCTTCTATCAGAACTGTCCTTGCCTTAGCAGCCAAGATGAAATGGAAGCTACATCAAATGGATGTGAAGACAGCTTTCCTAAATGGAGTCATAGAAGAAGAAGTATATTTTGAACAACCACTAGGATTCAAAACATGCGACAAGGAAGCATATGTATGCAGACTAAAGAAAGCTTTATATGGGTTGAAACAAGCATCCAAATCATGGTATGGAAGGATTGATGGATTCCTAATGAATTTGGGTTTTACCAAGAGTAAATCCAATTCCAACCTTTATTATAAGGTTGAAGATGGCGGAATTATGATATTACTATTGTATGTAGATGATTTATTCTTGACAAGAAATGAGATGCTCATCAGTTGCTATTTCTCAAGTCTTAAAGTATGGCAATTTCCTGATGAGATTTTCCTGAACCAAGGAAAGTACACAGTAGAGATTTTGAAGAAATTTGGGGTGTTATATTTCAAATCAATTAACACTTCGATGGTGAAAAACTTAAAGCTACTGGATGATGATTCTTCATAAAGAGTAAATGTCACATTATACAGACAAATTATTACCTCACTAATGTATTTAAAAAATACAAGACCATATATATGTTTTGTTGTGAACACCTTGAGTTAGTATATGGTGGATCCCATACATGTTCATTTAGTTGCAGCAAAACATGTGATGAGGTACCTAAAAGGTACATTAGACTATGGAATCATACATACAGTCGACACGGGGTCTTCACTTAGTGAAACCATTCCATAGAATGTTTGTTCGTGGCATATGAAATAATACCCCTATTTTTAAAAAATATTGGAAAATACCTCCCAAAATCATTTTTTTAACCCCCTCCAAATATGCCTTCCTAATTTAAAAAACCCCTATTTTCACTATATATTGCATGTATCCATTTTTCATTTACATTTTTTATACCCATTTATATTTCTACCTAGTATACATGATACCCCACACGCATTCTACAATGCACCTTGCTTATTTCGATGTATATTGTGGATGCACATTAATTCACCCACAATGATCAACATCACAGAGATCACATTCCTTTCCTAAATTAACACTAGTTTTTCACTCTTCCTTTGACCTTTTTCCTCTCAACAATGGACAACCACATCAAGGTTCTACATGATGTCCAAAACATGGCTAAACACTCACTGCTTGACACTACTTGACTATTTTTCAAAATCAAGAGCAAAAACACCAAACGCTTGATAAAACTCGGAGTATATCTACACAAATATTGCTAAATTCAATTGACAAATAGAGATCTTTTTTACCTTTTTCCTCTCAACAATGGATTGTTGCATCAAGTTTCTACATGATATCCAAAATGTGGCTAAACACTCAATATTAACATCAAATCCCTAAAACCATGCCCAATAACATAAGCAACTCTCAACTTGTAGTCTAAAAATTTTCTAGCCCATTTAGTGAGTTGTGTGGCCACTATGATAATTTGACAACATGAAACTGAAAAATCTCCAAAGAAATTTATAAAGGCAGCTGGACAATTAATCCTGTAGTTGAAAACTGCACATGGATGCTGAATACATAGAGTTTTGGCTGTAGTTTTTTCCTAACAAAGGAAAATGGGTATGTTTCATGTAACATGCATTAGATACCAGGGGAAATAAAATACCCGAAGTATTAAAACCATTAAAAAAGAGTATCAGGAAAATGGGAGATATGTCTATGTTTGTAAAGTGGATAGGAAACAACATGTCAAAAATTCCATTCTAATACCATGATCAAAATGAAAATTAAATAACTTTGCATTTCTACAACCAGCTGTGATACCAGATGTGCCACCCTTGTGTGTAGGATCTATGGCTCTGATCCAAATCCACCAAGATCCGCCTAGAATCCACCATGGAAGCAGATCCCCTGGAGAAGGAAATAGAACTTGAGCCTATGAAACAAATCCCATGAAAAATGAAGTGGATCCTAAAATTTTGAACAGATCCCAAAACTTCAAGTTCTTTATTGACCCACCAATCCCCCAAAAATTTGTTTTTTAATGGAAAGACTTCCAAAACCCTATAGTCCTAAAGGTTAAAAACCTAAACCCTAAAGACTATTGTGCCTTCTTAACAAACGGTGACAAATAAAATGCAACTGCATGAATCTGCAATACAAGATGATCATATTAGTCTTTAATACATCAGACATAGAGTCTCTAAATTATATTTTCCATAATTACTAGCCTTGTCATATGAGGACAAGGACTTGCAAGGATTTAGGTTTTCCCAAGTTGAATCAATGTCACAGTTTACATATATTAGACAATTCCTTGAAATCTTTGGGACAAAAACATACTCAAACAAATATAAGATGTTTATTTTATATCAAAAGCATGCATGTTAATTCTAAAATATATATCCTTCATCAATCATCACAAATAGGACAATCTAAAGACAATAGACTATGTTAGGCTTCTACCGATAACAATAGGAATTCCACATTAAAACCTTCATAATTGATAACAAAAAAAAATTACACTATTAACTGAGAACCCGTAATACTTTGACTGGGCAATGACATTAATTAAGTCCAATTTTTATATTACTTCCAAAAGAAAATTGTCATAAATAGGATATAGTCTAAAGAGTCTAGGAATATTACCTCTGAGTTATAGTACTTAGTTGCAACCTTCTATCTTCAATGGGATTGGCAGGATTTATGAAATCTACTGCTGGTCCTTGAGTTGAGAAAATAACAAAACCAATTTTCCTGCTAAATATCACATTATAAGAAAAGGAATTAATAAAAATGTTATCTAAAAATATAATAGTAATAAAGACATTCAACAAGACATCTAAAATCCACAAGCATATTTGATTGCAATATTAGATGTGTGACCATCCACATGAAACAGTATTACAGTGACAGTATTAAAAAAATGGATTCTCAACAATCCAATCCTGTGGTTTTGGTTTATTTGTTTCATTTTTTTATTTCTTCTTTTGCAGTAGTTTCTGTGCTCCTACTAACATTTAGGCATTCACCTCTAAGTTGAAAAATAAGTTGTCAGCCAAATGTCAAGGAAAGGCTTAAACTAACTTTACTCGAGCAGTGAAAGAGATATGTGAGGAGTATGATGATAAAGGTAGAGAGAAAGAGGAATTTATGCCAAAGATTGATGATGGAAAATCCAAATCATGTATTGATGAAAGCTTAAAGGATTTTGCAAAGAAAGTACAATTTACAAAAAATGATGAAATCCAAGAAGCAACGGATGAGTCAGAGGAAATGTTGAAAATGAAAAAAATATACATCTAATCAAATGCATTATGATACTTTTGCCAAGAAACATGATATTAAGAGGGAAGTACATAGGTAGGAAAAATGGAAAAAGACACATGGGGTAGGTGAGAATAAGAAAAATCATGCTACATCCCTGATATCCTCTGATAAGAAAGACAAAAAGATGCTCAATTCAGTTCATGTTGGGCTTAAAAAGCACATTTCATTATCAACATCTAAATCCAGCAATATGAGTTCCGTACTAAATATAAATAAGCCTACAAGCGATTTTGAGGACCATTTGAGATATGATGTTGTTGGTGCGGTGCCTACAAGCTATTTGAGGTCTGATGTTTCTGGTGCAGTATCTTTAATAATTGAGCCAGAGTTAAAGACAACAAAGAGAGAATTTAAAAGGTCATCAAAGAGTGAAAGCAATATTCATAATGATGGAGACAATATTTTGAATTTTTCTTCTTATCTTGAATAAAATAGGATACAATCACCAGATACAGGCGTTATTTCAGAGCAGACCAAGAGTGAAAAGCAGTTTGGTCAGAAAAGGAAAAGCATGGAAAAATAAATTAGAGGTTCTCAATCAGTTCCTGAAAGTGAGTTCCTAGATCGTAGAAAAACAGTGACAGATAACATTGTCAACAATTTTGAATCTTTTAAACATGGAAACACTGAATAGAGAATTCAGGTTTCAAACTGTAAAGAAAATTTAAAGGGTGAAAAATATTTTGAAAATATTCATGAAAATTATGTTCCTAATGTCAAAGATCACGTGCTTCCTACATTTGTGACTAAAGACAATGAAGTTAGGGTAGTTCCAAACACTTCTTTGCATCAGAATTCCATTATGAAGAAGAAAAGAAAGCTCTTGAAGAAACATAATTCAGGGTTATCAACTCTACCAGAGAGATCAAAGAATCATATAAAGATAAATATTTGCACAGAAGAAGAAAATGTTCTTGAAGTATTATCTGGAGTAGATCATCTAAAGAAAAGGACACAGATCAAGGCAAGGAAACTTAACTTTGATGAACATTTGCATTTGGTAAAAAGGGCAAGAATTGAAGCTGAAGATGAAACCAAGAAAATTGTAGAAAGCTCGAATTGGAGGAGGCATAGCAAGTGCCAATGACAATATTGGAGAAAATATGGCATCGGATAATGCTTGTGTGTTAAATGAATGCCATTTCAGAACTAATAATATCTTAAGTTCTAACAGTCTTGAAACTGGAGGTTATTTTCCACATGGGAAAATGCCTTCAATTTTTATGGAAAGGCCTATGTGTTTGCCACCAAAGGCTGATAAATATTGTTTGTGAAGTAGCCTACCGAGTGATGAAGTTGCCCTACCTCCCTCTAAACGATGTCACCAAGATCAGGAAGCTATGTATGCATGTGTTGCATAGGTTGCAACTGCTTTAGTGGAGCCAGTGGCAACTAGTTTGATTGGATAGGATGATCCATACAATATTTCTGCAAATGAAAAATCTTATATTAAATGCTTTGATAATGACAAGAAGTCAGTTAAGGGAAATCAGGAATGTGTTAAAGTAGACACATTGATCCAAAAACAAGCAATAGAAATAGGAGGTAGTAAGAAACATGTGGTGTCTTCAAATTCGTATCAATCATTTATAAGGTTTTCTTCAGAATCTACTAAATGGGTAGAGGAGAAGCAGATGGATCCATGGTTTGAAGATTCAATGTCCTCTAGGCATATGGATAAATAGAAGATTGGAGATAAGGATGAGAGGATTGCACATGCTAAAATGTCTATTGAATCATTGACTGATCCAAAAATGGAGGAACAAAAGCTACAAAGCGTGACTCCACCAGTGTTTCCTTCTCCAAAGAAGCAAGATGTTTCAAATTTAGCTTCAAGGCAAGTCAATTCAATCAGCACGCCTCCTCTCAAGTATTATGTTGCACAAAAGGGTGAGGCTGAGAAATATGAATACAAGTCAAAGAGAATCAGGGTGAATAAATCTTGTGTGATCCCAGTAAAGAAAAATAGCAGAGCCGTTAAGAAAGATCATGGGCAGTCTAGCTCAGAGAAGTTTAACCAAGGGCAGTTAACTAAGCAGTTGTATACTTTTGTCTATGACTCGTACGAATTGGGAAAATTTCCAAAGTCAGAAGATGACCAAAAACCCTATCAAGATTTTGTCCCAGTAAGATCAAATTTTCCAATTCTATTGTTCTGGGACAGTTTTACCCAGAATTCTGGTTTTTGCCCTCATTGGCGAATAGTAAATACTTATTTTTTCTTTTTCCAATTCCTTGAATTCTTTGAGAAATTCTTCAAATCCATTTTTGGGTTATGTTCTCCACATTCAGTTCATGCTATTAAATTTGTGTTTCTAACAGATTTCATAGTCCAACATTGTAAAATGCGAAATATGGCATGTTCTTCAAACTAGTGTTGAATCTGCAAAAGTTCTATCAAAACTTTTATCTAGAGAATTCTGATATAACGCTTTTAAGAAATATAGTCATTCTGAATTAACATGCACGGGATATTTGAAACCAAAAAATTGTTTCCATACTTCAGTTTTTCTGATTACTTTTTTGTTTTCATTCTCCCTTTCTCATTTCTCTTCAAAAACTCAGTTCTGTAGCATTGCTAAATTTCAAGCAGGTGATTGGCTCACTAGATTCTCCTTGTTGAGAGCATTATGTTGAGTATATACTATAAACATGCCCCTATTTGGATTTTTCAATCTCTCATGCTTCTCGAAAAACTTCCTTTTTAAGTTTTTTAGTACTCATGTTTGTTTCTCTCAGGATTATGTTGACTTGATGTAGTATGTACTCCATTGTCGCTCTGACTCCCTATCACAACACTAGCACTCCTTTTCTTTGTTACTTTGTGGTCACTCCCACGATGTTACTCTGTGTGGTCACTCAGACTCTATATAACTCCACAGTCACTCTGGATTTGTCTTACTCCGCATTAGTCAAGTTTCCTGCCACCACACTCCGTCATACTCCATGGACCTTTACTCTGCCTATCTATGTACCAACTGACTCTGTTGGCATTGATTTACTCCATGGACCTTTACTCTTCCTATCTATGTACCAACTGACTCTGTTGGCATTGATTTACTCCATAAAGTTTCCTCTATTGAAAAAAATAGGATATAATCACCAGATACAGGCATTATTTCAAAGCAAACCATGAGTTACAAGCAGTTTGGTAAAAAAAGGAAAAGCATGGAAAAAAATTAGAGGTTCTTGATTATTGCCTGAAAGTGAGTTCCTAGATCGTATAAAAATAGTGACAGATAACATTTTCAGCAATTTTGAATCTTTTAAACATGGAAACATTGAAGAGAGCATTCAAGTTTCAAACTGTAAAGAAAATTTGAAGGGTAAAAAATATTTTGAAAATATTCATGAAAATTATGTTCCTAATGTCAAAGATCATGTGCTTTATACATTTGTGACTAAAGACAATGAAGTTATGGTAGTTCCAAACACTTCTTTGCATCATAATTCCATTCTGAAGAAGAAAAGAAAGCTCTTGAAGAAACATAATTCAGGGTTATTAACTCTACCAAAGAGATCAAATAATCAAATAAAGATAAATATTTTCACAGAAGAAGAAAATTTTATTGAAGTATTATCTGGAGTAGATCATCGAAAGAAAAGGACATAGATCAAGAATAAACAGCTAAAGAAGAACCATATCAGATTGAATGAGGAGGATGATCTGTCGGCTTGTTCAATGTATCCTCCAGGTTGATTTTACACTCTTACCCTGGGATATAAAGCAACATTCATGGAGGAAAATCAAGAAGTGACATGTTGGTGGAAGTATATGTGGAAACTAAAAGTGCCCCTTAAATCGAGAGTCTATGTGGCTAGCCCTTAGAAACAAAGCATCGACCTGGGAGGTTCTACAAAAGCGTAATTGGCATGGTCTAGGTCAGAACCTCATGTGCAAACAGGCACAAGAAACTATTGATCATATACATGGAAAACGTTTGGCCAGAAATGGATGCACTAACAGGTTGCAAAGGTGGTTGACAATGACAAACTTTAGATAAGTACATGTAGGATTGGGCACAACATAAAGAGTTAATAGTATTCAAAGCACTACCCTTAGTGGTATCATTGGGGATCTGACTTGCCATAAAATCAAAGATATTCCAAGACAAGTTAGTTCCATATTTCTGTGCAACTTACAAATCAGACAAAACTTTATAAGTTTCAAAGCACCATACAAGAATCCTAAAGAAAGAAAAATTATTCATCCCTTAATTGCAAAATCCAAGTCATAGGGTTAGTTTGATGAGGCAATTCAAGGGAATATCGAGGTGTACAAGACTGGTAGTATTTTATTTATGAGCAATTATTATTTCTTCAAGTTCAAAGCTGGAATAGAGAGTGAGTTGCATAATTAAGAATTTTAGCATTGGAACTGTTGTTGAAAGTGATATTAGAAAAAGGGGAGACATGGCTACGGTTGTTTCTAGACTCACTGTTGGTGATTAAATGGATGACAAGCCTACCTAGGATGGACAATATGATTCTCCAACCAATCCTGGAGCAGTTGAAGAGAATAGCACAAATATTTACTGAAATATCCTATTATCATGTGTATAGAGATCTTAACACTAAGGCAGATGCACTATCTAATGAAGACCTATTGCTAGACCCAATGATTGACATTCTTATGGAGCAAAGGGATGAATTTATTCACCTAGACAAGACATTAGTAAGATCCAAGAATTTATGTTTTGATATTTTGTTTACAAAATTGTGTCATAGTTTGTGCAAAGGAAGTTATGCGTCCTTTTTCTTCAATTGATTAAATTCTGAGACTGGATAGAGAAGGAGAAAACCTGGGTACAAACTCTTTATGGGTATTTACTATTATGACTCTTTGCTTTTAAAGAAATGTTCATATAACAGGTGGAAGACTGTTTTAATAATATTAGTTTTAGGTTTGCATAAGCTCTAAAGTTTGTTTTGGGATGTGATTAGGTGGAAAACACTTTCAAAAGAAAGTACAACTGGTTGTGGGAATGTAAATAAAAAATAAACCCATCAGAGCTTTTCTTTAAGCACACAACCTATAACCATATTTTCAATTTCTCCATATTACAATCAATTATCATTTCTGTCAGGCTTATTTTTGGTACAATAGTGTTATGGACAGGTTTCTAGGCCTTTCTGGACATACAAATTGCATCTTTTAAATACTCTTTGAAACTATTAAGTTGTTTAGTGGGTTTTAAAATCTAGCATAGCATTTTGGCATGGTTATGAGTCTTGTTTTGGGGATATATGTGAAAAAATATAGCTCTGTTATGAGTCTATCTTGTTGATGTAATTGTAACTTCGGAATGTATTCACCTATGTATCTTATGTCTTGTACCCCGATGTTTATTCCAAGATGTGTCTGTAATGTAATTGAGTCATGTCATGCCCCGATGTTCCGATCGGGAGGATCTATAATGTAAACAAGTCATGTCAAGTCATTTTGGGTAACCCTCCTATTGTTCAAGGGTTAAAGTCCCCGCAGTTTCGGGGCACTAGGGTTATTAGACTCACCTAGTGAAGTCAGCCCTAGTTGGGTTTAGTCAAGTCGGGAATTAGTATAAATAGAGAGTGAGCCTCTGTATTTATCACACACTCACTCACACTTAGTTGTAGCGCATAGCTGAGGAAGAAGAAGACACTCGGGCTAGGAAGAAAGAGGTTGCTGCTGTCGAGAGATCCTCTCACTATTTTGGGGTTTTACTTTTGGTGTTGATTCTATCTCTGAGGAAGTTGTGGGGTTTTCTCCATTTATGGTTTCCCCGAGGAAAAAGACTGTGTTCATTGTTTCTTGTGTTTGATTGTTGTCCTTGTTATTCTCTGAGTTAAAGATCCTAATAATGCTAGCTTAATGTTAAAAATCTAACATGGTATCAGAGCTAACCTGAGAAGAAGACACTGTGCAGCTGCGGGAACTAGGGCTTCCTACTTTTTGTATCTTCCTCCATATATTTTTAGAAAAAGAAGGTTGGATTAACTCTCCTCCTTAGGGTGCATCTTTCTGTCGAAGCAGAATCCAATTCTGAGGTTTTTCAGTTTTGGACCTGACACTACTGCCGGAAATTAGGGCTTTCCACAGAAGTGGAATTTTTTAGTGAGCCCAGGCCTGGACTGATCTCCTCCCCAAAATCGAAGTTAGGGATCAAGATCAAAGCATTTGGTTGGACAGAACTCCAAAAAAGCAAAACCCTAATCTGCTCCTGAACCAGCACTGCAGGATTTCAACTCCAAATCTAGATCCGACATCTTGAACTGGTAAGATCTAAATATTTTGTATTTCCATTTGAGGTTCTCAATTACGATGTCTCATCATACCAAACTTGATGAAAATTTTGAGGGAGCTGATAACTTTCGAGCCTGGAAGTATAGGATCTCCCTAGTCCTGGAAGAAAATGAGTTGGACTCCTATATCAGTGAGGAGGTTCCAGTTCCAGAGGGAGATGAGGCTAAGGTCTTACATAAGAAGAATTTGGTTATGGAAAAGAGGATTATTGCTGATTCAATCAAGGATCACCTCATACCACAGTTGTCCTCCCTAAAGACACCTAAAGCTATGTTTGATGCCCTAACCAAATTGTTTGAAGGGAAGAAAATAAACAGGAAGATGACTCTGAGAAACCAGCTGAAGAATGTAAAGATCCAGAATGTAGAAACCATCCAGTCTTACTTCACAAGGGTCTCTCATATCAAGGAACAACTGGAAGCAGTAGATGAAGAAGTAGAAAATGCAAAGATTGTAATGACCACCTTGAATGGTCTCCCTAGATCATGGAACTCCTTTATTCAAGGGATCTGTGCCAGAAAGAAGTTAGTCAAGTTCAGCAGACTATGGGAAGAATTCTCTCAAGAAGAAGCTCGAATAGCAGCTCGAGAAGAAAATATGGGAAGTGAAGATCAAGCTCTCACATTACAATCCAAGAAATCCAGATCTAGCCACCAAAGAAGTACTCTCATCAAAAGAATAACTCTAGAAAGCCTAGAGATTTGTCTAAGTACATTTGTTATACATGTGATGAAAGAGAACATTTTGCTAGAGACTATCCTAAGAATAAAAGTATTTCTCACAAGAAGAAGGGAAACAAGAGAATAAATCATGCTCATGCTATAGAGGATGATGAACCTTCCACAAAGAGAAACAGACAATTCAGTGATGAACAATATATTCTGATCTCCGCTCTCACGGGAACTTCACACATGGTAGTAATGATTGGCTTATAGACAGTTGTGCTTCCAAGCACATGACAGCATTCAAGGGATCCTTTGTGAAATTATTTGAACATGAATCACCTCACAAGGTGAAACTTGGAGATGACTACCAGTATCCAATAAAAGGTAGTGGGGAATCCTCATACAAGCTAGACTCTGGAAAGTCTATGACAATGAAGGAAGAATTGTTTGTACCAGGACTAAAGAAGAATCTCCTCTCCATATCTGCATTAGATTAAAAAGGAATGAGGGTTGCATTTATAGATGGTCAAGTCATCATGTGGCCAAAAGGAAAGACCATTAATGATACAGTAGTGATTGGGGAACAAGAAGGAGGCTTATATAAATTGAAGGGACATCTAGAACAAGATTTGGTTCATGACTCAGTAGAACCAAATGAGCTTTGGCATAGAAGGCTTGCACATGTGCAATACAGAGCACTACCACTTACAAGCAAAGTTGTTGAAGGTCTCCCAGAAATGTAGAAAAAACATGAAGGTGTATGCAAAGGATGTGTGAAAGGGAAGAACACATGGAAGACATTTCCAAGTAGTGAAAGCAAGGAAAAAGGAATCTTGGAAATCATCGACTCCGATGTATGCGGTCTAATGTCATCCAGTTCACTAAGAGGGTATGCATACTATGTTTCTTTTATTGACGATTTTTCTAGAAAGACATGGATATACTTTATGAAGAACAAAGATAAATTATTTAGTAAGTTCAAGGAATTCAAAGCCTTGATCGAGAACCACACTGAAAAGAAGATCAAGACCTTTCAATCAAATAATGGCGGAGAATTCACTTCGAATGAATTCAAAGAGCTATGTAAAGACTCGGGGATTAAGAGGGAGTTGTCCACTTCTTATAATCCACAACAGAATGGGATTGCAGAAAGGAAGAATAGAACTATCATGGAAGCTGCAAGAGAAACGCTTCATGATCAACATCTTCCTATGCATCTTTGGGCAGAAGCTGCCAAAACAGCAGTGTATGTATAGAACCGTACTCCACACAGAGTACTTGAGAAAAAGACTCCTGAAGAAGTCTTCTCCGGCAAGAAACCAGAAGTCAGCCATCTCAGAATATTCGGCTGTCCAGTGTACATTCACATTTCTAAAGAGAAGAGGAAAATATTAGATCCTTCAGGAAAGAAGGGTATATTTGTGGGATACTCTGAAAGCTCAAAGGCTTGCAGAATATATTTCCTAGGGTTCAAAAAGATTGACATTAGCAGAGATGTAACATTTGATGAAGATTCAACCTACATCAAATCCAGGAAGAAACCGACTGAAGAACCTGAAGAAATACGAGAACCTATAATTCATGATACAATCATGAACGAAGAAATTCAAGAAGAAGATCAAGAACTAGAAGAACCTCAAGAACCTGTAGATCCACCTCTAGAAAAGAATCCTCACAAGAGGAAACTTGCTTGGGTACGTGAAATTATCCAAGGTGTAGAAAGATATGGAGCTTCAGAAGAAACACCTAGAGGAAGAAAGAGAACTAGATCATGTTCTAGTTATGTAGCCTTACTATGTGACATTATTGATAAAGAACCTTCCAACTATGAAGAAGCGGCAAAACGGAAAGAGTGGAAGGATGCTATGATCGAAGAGTATCAATCGATCATGAAGAATGATGTTTGGGTTGTTGTCCCAAGACCAAAAGGGAAGTCCATTGTAACTTCCAAATGGATCTACAAGATCAAGCATGCTGCAGATGGCAGCATTGAGAAACATAAGGCAAGATTCGTGGCTCGTGGTTTCTCCCAGAAAGAAGGAATGGATTATGAAGAAACATTTGCACCTATATCCATATACACTTCCATCAGATCAGTAATTTCTCTGGCTACAGTGATGAAATGGAAGATACACCAGATGGATGTCAAGACTGCTTTCTTGAATGGTGTAGTGGAAGAGGAATTGTATGTGGAGCAACCACTCAGTTTTGAGACACATGACAGAGAGTCTCATGTATGTATATTGAAGAAAGACCTGTATGGTTTGAAACAAGCATCCAGGACATGGTATGGTAGAATTGATGTTTTCCTATCCAGTTTGGGCTTTACCAAGAGTAAAGAAGATTCCAGCCTTTACTACAAGGTTGAAGATGGCAATCCAATGATACTCCTACTATATGTGGATGATCTGTTTGTAACAGGTATGGATGGGTTGATTGCTGATACGAAGAGGAAACTTGTTGTTGAGTTTGAAATGAAGGACTTGGGTATGATGCACTATTTCTTAGGCATGGAGGTGTGGCAGAATGCAGATGGAATATTCCTTGGACAAGGGAATTATGCAGTAGAGATTCTGAAGAGATTTGGAATGATGGACTGCAAGGCCATAACCACACCTATGGCATCGAACTTGAAGTTGTTGAGTGATGCTTCATCAGAAGTGGTTGATGCTACGATGTATCATCAGATGATTGGGTCCTTGATGTACCTGACGAACATGAGACCAAATATTTGCTTTGTTGTGAACACCTTGAGCCAGTTCCTGACAAATCCGAGACATGTTCACTTTTTAACTGCAAAGCATATTCTGAGGTACATGAAGGGTACAGTTGACTATGGGCTCAAGTACAAGGAAAATTATAATATTAACCTAGAGGGTTATGTTGATTCAGATTGGGCAGGCAGTTCCATCGATAGGAAGAGCACTTCAGGATGTTGCTTCAGTATGGGATCAGGTGTGATCTCTTGGTTTAGCAAGAAGCAATCTTGTGTGGCACTGAGTATAGCTAAAGCAGAGTATGTTGCAGCTTGTTCAGCTAGTTGTAAGGCAGTATGGCTGAGGAAGCTATTGTCTGATTTATTTGATCTCCAGATGGATGCTACTTGTATATATTGCAACAACCAGAGTTGTGTGAATTTGTCATAGAACCCTGTGTTCCGTGACAAGTTGAAGCATATCGAGATCAAGTATCACTATATCAGGGATATGGTGCAGAGAGGAGCAGTGAAGCTCCAATATGTTGCAACAGAGGAACAAATAGCTGATGTATTGATGAAGCCATTGGCTACAGTGAAGTTTGAGTACTTCAGGGAGAAGCTTGGTGTTCTCCAGATCGAGGTTCCCTCCAAGGGGAAATGATGAGACTGAGAGCCATTTTGACATGGTGAGAGGATTAGGTTCCTTCCATGGTCAGATGTAAGGGCTGAGCCATTCTGTCATGGTGAGAGGATTTGGTTCCTTTCATGTCAAATATGAGTGCTAAGCCATTCTGATGTGACTATAGGATTGGTCCCTACATGATCAAATGTAAGGGATAAATTCCATTCTTGGAATGGAGGCACCAAGTCAATTACCAGGAAAACTCAGTCTGGCACTAAGGGTCGTTCTCATATGACTGTAGGATGTAGTCTTACATGATCAGATGTGAGTGCATGGCCATTCTCATGTGATTGAGGGAAGTGTTTCCACTTGATCGGATATAAGGGCTGATGCCATTCTCTAGGAGAATGGAGGCACCTGGTAAGTTACCAAGAATCCTCAGTCTGGGACTGAGAGCCCTTTCGATGTGATGTTTTCAAACATGGTCGAATGTAAGTGCAGAGCCCTTTCGATGCGGTGTTTTCAAACATGGTTGAATATAAGTGTTGAGCATTTCTGATGCGGTGTTTTCGAACATGGTCAGATGTAAGTGTAGAGCCCTTCCGATGTGGTGTGTTCGCACATGGTTGGATATAAATGTTGATCCATTATGGCATGATGTGTTTACACATGGTCAGATGTGAGTGCTGGGCCTTTCTGACAAGATGAGGTCAGATGTGAGTGTTGGGCGTGCCTTTCTTACAAGATGAGATCAGATATAAGAGCTGGGCAGGCCATTCTGACTTAGGGTCAGATATAAGCACTGATGAAGACCTACATGAAGGGTAGGCCTACAACCAACATGAAAAAGGGCTGGATCTATAGAACTTCCCGTGACGAGAAGAATCAAGAGATAGCACCAATTATGATGATGATCTAGACTTGATGATGATCCAGATGTGATGATGATCCAGATGTGATGATGATCCAGACTTGATGATGATATAGATCAAGTGATGATCCAAATTTGATGATGATACAATGATGATCCAGTGGTTGGGATGATGTAGATCTCGTGATGAAGAAGACTTGAAGAAGAAGACTTGAAGAAGAAGATGACTTGAAGATGAAGGTGACTTGAAGATGAAGAAGACTTGAAGACGATGATGACTTGAAGATGAAGAAGACTTGAAGATGAAGACAACTTGAAGATGAAGATGATGAGATGATCCAGTCGATACAGAGAAGAAGACCAGTGCTGAAAATTGTGTCGAAAGAATACCTTCCTAGTTAAGAGGGAGTGTTGATGTAATTGTAACTTCGAAATGTATTCACCTATGTATCTTATGTCTTGTACCCCTATGTTTATTTTGGGATGTGTCTGTAGTGTAATTAAGTCATGTCATGCCCCGATGTTTCGATCGGGAGGATCTATAATGTAAACAAGTCATGTCAAGTCATTGTGGGTAACCCTCCTATTGTTCAAGGGTTAAAGTCCCCGCAATTTCGGGGCACTAGGGTTATTAGACTCACCTAGTGAAGTTGGCCCTAGTTGGGTTTAGTCAAGTCAAGAATTAGTATAAATAGAGATTGATCCTCTCTATTTATCACACACTCACTCACACTCAGTTGTAGCACATAGCTGAGGAAGAAGAAGACACTGGGGCTAGGAAGAAAGAGGTTGCTGCTGTCGGGATATTGTCTTACTATTTTGGGGTTTTAGTTTTGGTACTGATTCTATCTCTGAGAAAGTTGCGTGGTTTTCTCCATTTATGGTTTCCCTGAGGAAAAACACTGTGTTCATTGTTTCTTGTGTTTGATTGTTGTGCTTGTTATTCTCTCAGTTAAAGATCCTAATAATGCTAGCTTAATGTTAAAAATATAACATATATTTAGTGAAGGAAGGAATATCGTATCTTTGGAATATTTTCTGAAAGAAAATCAAAAACTTTTTCATCCATGAAGACTATTTGTAAGCCTTGGATCTATGATAAGGAAGATAGTAAGTACTAGCGTTATTATGCATAGGGGTTTTTTTTTATCTTTTGAAATGTTGAAACATGCATCTATAGAATGTACATTTTTATATCTAATAAAATATTATGATTTTTTTATGAGGAATACGTCACTTGTCTCTGACAAGAAGACTGTAAAGTATTGAATGCATCATCAAAGGCAGAAGCATGGATCCATATCCATAAATACGGTGTCTGATTGTTCTCATCCTTTTTGTCATCATTAATAACACATCCATCCTTCGATTCTATGTTGCTTGCCTCTTTATGTGTATTACCAAGAGATGGACGCCATAAATAAGTCATAGGTGCAATCGAGCCATGCAAGGATCTCCCAACTTTGTTCAACTACAAAATTGATTTTTAGATATTGCTCGAGTATATATTTTTTTATAATCATACAGTAGATTCTCTGAGAAAAAAAAACACAACAAAGAAATCCTCAATAGGGAACCTATTTCCACAAGTTGTCTTACCATAGTACTCCCATAGCACACTCCATCAAATTCAGCTTTTTGCATTTTTGACATGGCTACTACTAATGGTGGTGAAGGATCTAGTTCTCAAAACTTTCAAAAGTGAACCCTGCAATCAAAATAATGTAATAAATACAACAAAAGGGAAACAAGTACATGAACAATGCCCCTATGTATCATGCAAAAGAATGATTCCTAGTGAAATACAAAGTGGAGACACATATTCGAAATATCCTGTTTCTTAAAAAATAAAGCAATATCTACTATATAGTCGCAGTAGAAGCACTTTAGAAAGTCATCTCATCAACTTAAGGGTAACATATTGTTGTGTAAACTTCTGAAATAAATTAATGCAGGAGCATTTTCGCTCAAATCTATATTGTTAATCAGCTTCAAAAGTCTTCACAATCGATGAGGAATTTTAATTCCTTGATGCAAATGATTGTGTTTTCCTAAGTTGTTGAGTAATTTATAGAAAGATGAGTCATGTAAGAGGATATTATCCTCATAGACACCTATGCAAAGGTCTATAAGATAAATAGTGATTCGTGGTAAATAGGATAAGAGTTGGGTAATTTAGTTCCTGGAAGTTAGGGATCAAGTAGGCTAAAAATAGAAATTAGTTGAGTTTTTTTTCTTGAGATGGAAGTGTATCTCCAATGTATAAAATTGTAAGCCTACGGGCATTTAAAAGTCATCCAATTGGCCTCAAGAATATAAAAAATGGAAAAATGAATGAAAATCAGTCCTAAAGAGTGGATAGATCAGAAGATGAGATGTTAATTTTGAGTAGATGTGTCAGTATGTACACATGAATTAAATAAAAGAATTTTCATTATGTGATTGTCTCTGTGTGTTTGTATAACTCTACTCTAAATATGCCAATTTTAGGACGGATGATAGATAGGACGAAAATATGTCAAAGAATAGGAGTAAATCCTATGCTAAGGATTTGATACAATAAGGTAAGGAAAATTTTGTGCATACTAATTATGTTTACAAGATAGGCATAAGGGAAATATCTATGTAAGATAGAGTAGGAATTGAATTCAGCTTGAGAATTCAAGAAGGATTTATGTAAAGATTTACCCTAAAAAAATGAGATTGAGCTCGTTAATGGTGATGATACACATGTGTTAGGATTATAATCCTCCCTAGCCCAATTTGGTCAATTATGTCTAAATCAGGAGTCCTTTCAGTCTATTTTTATTCACTAGCACCATTGGTTCCACTTGGCGTAATTGGGGAACATGTACCAGTTACTAAAGTGTGTGGATCACTAATTGAGGCCAAATACCACTGATTGCACTTGCATGCATCAATTTAGGATCCTCCTATATCAATCCCTACAAATTAGGAGCCACTAGGAGTGTCGATACCAACCTCCATTAATTGAGTTCAGTTGGTGACTAGTCAAGCTCAGTTAGGAGTCAGATACATTCAGTTCTACTCAGTTAGTGCTAGGTTTGCATGGCTGCATGCAGGTGAGGCACATTTACTCACCCACCTCGGTCAGTTAGACTAGTTAACACTGAATTAGAAACTTGAGTCTGTATTTTGAACTCCAATAATGATTTAGACAAGGTCAGTTAACCATTCAATCAAGTAGAGTCAAACCAATTAGAATTTCCTCACATGGATTTGAATTGCATGAGGCTATTTTATCCATTGTACTTCATTGTAATTAATTATCTAAATACTTTTTATTAATGAAAGCATTCACAGTTGCAAGCCATTTTTGCATTGTTTCATTCTTCAATTTCTGAGTAAAATTGTGTGATCTATTCTGTGAGTTGTGTGTTGATCCATAGATCTATGTGCTCAATTTAATATTGTATCAAATCCTCAGTAGGACAAGGCACTTCTCCTACTACAGATTCATACTTGGATCAAAATAATTTGAGCAAAATTCCTCCTTCTAGCACTGCACCAGAAGCAGAGAATTTACCACTTAATACCCCAAGTTAAGGAATTATTGATCAAGATTGCTTGATCAACTATGTTGGGTGTGAAGAAAATTCCAAAAGTACAGGTTGTCGACCTTACTTTGTCTGTTTGGTTGTGTGATTTACAGGTTTAACAGTCTCCTTCATTGCATTCGCTAAAAGCAACTCAATATCCTTCACTGCATCTGCTACAACAGCTCAGACTCCTTCACTGCATTCTAAATGGACCCTCCAATGGATCTTCTCACTCCTTTCAAATACCACTAGTGGAAGGAGGACATGGAGATGTAGCTACACTCCAAAAGAGTCTTCAAACTCACAATGGAGACAAAGGCAGATCCAGTTCATTATGTTGACAAAGAAAAGTCTTGGAATAGGATTGATGAAGCATATGGATGCTTGTGCCTCTCAATCTCTCAAGATATTCTCTTCCACATCAATGGATTGAAGAGTCCCAAACAGGTTTGGGATAAGATTTCTTCCTTATTCGATAAGCAGGATGGTCTGAGGATCTATCAGCTAGAGAATGAGTTGATTTCTCTTCATCCAACCAATTTTGAAACACTAAATGACTTCTTCACCAAATTCAAGCATCTAGTGTTCCAGTTGAAGCTGTGCAAGGTTAAGAAGGAGGATGATCAAATCATCCTTTCCATTCTCTCAAAACTTGGTGTAGACTACTCATTATTTGTATCAACCTTTCATTCAGGGAATCTCACTACTCCAAATAGGAGGATTCCTACTCTTAACTCCTTCATTGAATCTCTCACCCAAGAGCATGACAAGTTAATCCAAATGGGGATCATTCGATCTTCCAAAGATCATGCACTAGTTGTTGGAGGACCTAGGGTAGCGAATGATAAATGGAAGAAAAAGGATAGGTCTCCTATGGAGAAAGAGCAGTCAAATGAGCCTTCAGGTTTGAAGAGAAGCAAGAAGAATGGCAAAGGAAAGACCCTCTGTTCTTACTGTGGAAAGGGCTTTCATCCAGAAAGCTCCTATATGAGAAGAACAATTTATGAGATGGCTCTTCTTCTGAAGAAACATAAAATTATTGTACCTTATAGTACAAGGAAGGTTGACCATAAAGAAGAAACTGAAGAACATGAAGAGACATGCCATGCACTAAAGGCTAGATGCTCAACATCACATGCCTTTTTCATTGATTATGGAGCTTCCAATCATATGGTTGCATCGAGAGAATCATTCTCTTCCTTTTAGTCTTTTGATGGTCCTAGTATTCATATGGGAAATAACAGTCAAATTCGATCCAAAGGGAAGGGTTCTATCAAGCTTGAACATAGAAAGTTCAAATATGTGCTTTTTGTGCCCTCCTTAGTTGAAAATATGTTATCTGTATACCAGATGACTCATACTGGCTCTCCAAAGCAAGTGATATTTTCTCCTGACTCGGTGGAGATCACAGATATCTCTACTAGGAACATCATAGCGAAGGGTGCTACAAATCATGCCTCCAAGGGATATGAGTTCTCACACTTCATGCCATTTTCAGTTTCAGTGCACTCTCAGTAGCGACTTGCAAGGGAAGGTAAAAACATTCCATCTACTTCTTTTGTAGTTTCCACTAGTATTGCAGAACTAGCTGTATCAGTTTATGAGATTGAGATTCAGGGTGATTCAGATCCAGATCCAGTCCCTATTCCCAAGCAGGAAGCTAGGAAGATGATTGGAAATCCATCTAACACTCAAAAGACAAAGAACCTTGCGGTATCTCATGCAATATTACCTCCTTCAGAGAGATGCAACAAAGTCCCTGTGAGATGCTACATGGAAAGGGCTGACTAGTTACAATGCTTTCAAAAGAATAGATTGGATCATACACCTCTTCATCCAAAAAGAGGGAAAGGTTACATTCCTCCTTCCTTCCACCATCATTTTGGGAGAAGATGGAGACGTTTACATGCTAGGCCCCAGGATACATGTGCACAGAACATCATGCATGTTGCTTCACTACATCACAGAGATGAAGTTTGCAACAACATATTTTCAAGTTTTTTAAACTTGAATCCTGATTCTATCTGGTTAGTTAGAGGGGTATTTTTTCCCATGTGTTTTTTTCCCCAAATCTTTGTGTTCAGCAGTTACTTTACTTTATGTAATGGGTGACCTATAGTCTTAGTTACTAGGGACCACAAATTAAACAAGTTATAATTCAGGGGGGGTTAGGATTATAATCCTCCCTTGTCCAATTTAGTCAATTATGTCTAAATTAGGAGTCCTTTCAGTCTATTTTTAGTCACTAGCACCATTGGGTCCACTTGCCGTAATTGGGGCCCATGTACCAGTTACTAAAGTGTGGGGAGCAATAATTGAGGCCAACTGCCACTAATTGCACTTGCATGCATTAATTTAGGATCCTCCTATATCAATCCCTACAAATTAGGAGCCACTGGGAGTGCCGATACCAACCTCCATTAGTTGAGTTCAGTTGGTGACTAGTCAAGCTCGGTTAAGAGTCAGTTACATTCAGTTCTAGTCTGTTACATTTATTTCTACTCAGTTAGTGCTAGTTTTGCATGGCTGCATGTAGGTGAGGCGCATTTACTCACCTACTTCAGTTAGTTAGACTAGTTAACACTGAATTAGACACTTGAGTTTGGATTTTGAACTCTGATGAACTCCGATAATGATTTAGACAAGGTCAGTTAACCATTCAGTCAAGTAGAGTCAAACCAATTCGAATTTCCTCACATGGATTCAAATTTCATGAGTCTATTTAGCCATTGTACTTCATTGTAATTAATTATCTAATTGTTTTTTTATTAATGATAGCATTCACAGTTGCAAGTCATTTTTGCACTGTTTCATTTTTCAATTTCTGAGTAAAATTGTGTGATCTATTTTGTGAGTTCTGTGTTGATCCATAGATCTATGTGCTAAATTTAATAACATGTGACCTGGAGTAGATACAAATCAGAAACCATCATTACTTGTAATAAAATAGAATGGTGATTGAGAAGTAAGTGTAGTTACTTTGCATCCATGTAAGTCCAAGCCTAATGGATGGACGTGAGATGTTAGTGGAAGAAATATAATGAGTGCTTAAATAGTTTGTTGTATTGCTCATGAAAGCATGTCGTTTGATGTTTTGGTTGGGCCAGTTCTGATGGTTTGATGGAAAATTCGGGGTGTTTCATATCCCCTTCAAGGTTCAAATCCCCAACCACATGGTATTTTTCCATCTAGCTTGTTTTCTTGCTTTTGTAAGCATGCTATTTCATCCTGTGGTTTGGCCAGGTGCAATTCTTACTTTGATGGTAAAGTGGGGGTGTTTCATACCCCCATAGAGATTCAAATCCCTTAGAGCCACATTCCCCTCTAGATTGTTGTCTCACTTATGCAAGCATGTCGGTTCATGTTGTGGTTGGGCCATGCAGAAGTATTATAAGTGAATTTTTCTGAATATATACCCCTGCCCCTGTATCTCAGTTGAAGAGATGCTATCAATTTTTGTAAGCCAAACCAACTGCCACTAATTTTCCATTGTAATACCACCAAAATGGGGAAGTTTACACTTACTGTAGTGAGTGATAATTGGAAGCATCCAATGAAAATAATCATTTGTAAAAGGCATATTCAACTACTAATATATTAAAAATATGTTTCCTAATCAGTTGATAGGGTGTGAAGGCCATTAGAAATAACTTTATCAAAGTGGTAAAAACTTTAAAAGGAAACAAGTATTACCTACACTTTATAGTATATACATAGCATAGTAATCCCCTGCCCCTACACTCAAAATGTTACCAATTTATTTTCAATAAATAATTTTTTTTTTGTTTTATTAGTTTTTCCCCGAGATAAAGGAACAGACAGCATCCAATTTGTTCAAATTTGAGAAATCCATTTCTACCCTTCATTTCTAGATATCTACTTAGCGGGGCAAAGCATAATCCGTTGATTGTTGCAAGTTTACTTTATGCCACTGTGGCATCATTGCCAGTCAAAATTAACAGATGGAAAAGGGAATTACTTTATCTATCACTATGTGTGCTTCTTGTATGATTGAAAGTTGGTTGGTCCATGAAATAGTTTTGAAATTTAGTCTTGTCCTCTAAACATCAATATACATGTTCATTGGGGTGAAGGAATGTTCCAAATAGAGAAAATTGCATTGTGTGGTTATGTTAGAGAGGGTTCAAATCTTATATATATATATATAGATATAGATGATTACATTGTGCAAGCAGCAATATCCAAAACCAACCTTTATAAACGAAGTTGTATATCTAAAACCAACCTTTATATATGAAGTTACAATGTTGCATGTATCAAACATAGAAATAAAATATAACCTAAGCTATTGCTTTGAGCAAAGAAGTCTTCATCATAATATCTCAATTGGATCGTAGAGTTTGATACATCAGTATTTGACAAACATCCCAGTAGTGAACTAAAAGATCTGCAACAATCAACTTAGGTACTAGGTAACTCTTGCACCAACTTTCAACCCAATCATTTTTCTATAACATCTGAGAAATATATCAAGAGGAAAAACTAATGAAAATGAAATTTAATATAGGATGACCTAAAGAAATGAAAATAATGAACATATGGTCTAACTAAAGCATGATGTTGAAAGAATGATTGTTTTGCATTTATATATTTTTATATATGGTCTAACCAAAGTGATCTTCTTTCTCCATATCTTTTGTTTTTGGAATGTGGTCGAATGTATAAAAGTCATTGGAAAATTTTGCAGAAAAGCAACCTATGTAAGTGTCCATTTAGAACTTGTAATTAAACATTTATCCTAGGAAGATCCTATAAACTATGGAATCTTCCTACTTATGAGTATTTTTCTAACAATATGGAAACTTTGATCTTAAGATACATCTCTCTGCATCTGGATGGACATGTCAAATTTTAATAAACCTTCTAACGAAAGAGTGGGACCTTGTATTAGTCCAAAAGAAAGGATAAATTCAATGAGAGAGCAACACGGGGACAAAGGCTTACTACCTCCCAGTTGTGCATCCCATGAATGAACTGAATCAATCGTCAGAGGCTTAGGCTCTAATCATTATGTAACCCAGGATATTGCTCAAGATAATAATAATATTATTGGTACTAGAGGTTCCACAAAAAATCCTTCAAGGTCACTACCTTCACTCCCATCTTGTAAGAAGAGAACTTTTTTCACCATGGTAAAAGAATATTTACTTTCTTCCAAACTCTAATTTTTCTCAGCTAGATTAGATCCAATCGAGAAAACCAATGGCAGGACCAACTTCTTGAACTTGATGACTTAGAAAATGTGCCCAATATAAATGTCTGGGGATTTCCAACTTCACACCAATTCAAGCAACTATGAGAACAACTTTAAATGTATGTACTCCCAAGCTATTGTTGAATATAACAATTATGTTACTATTACTACAGGGTTCTCCAGAATTCCTTCAAATTCCAATGCCTTCGCTAAATACTGTAGGCCCAAAGGAAAAAGAGAACTTTGCCGGATGCACTTGTTTATTTGATATAAACAATAGAGAGGGAAATGATCTCACTACAAAGGTTTCTATATGTGTGTGAGACCCATTTAACAATACTCATTTCCCATATTTGCACCAGCCTGCACAAAATCCCTTGCATCCTAGGCATCTACCTTGTATTTCAAGGTATTGGAAAAGATTGTTTACTTTCTTCCAGATCTTATCCTTGTTGGACTAGATTATATTATCTCTTCCAGCAAAGCAATGACAGGACCAACATCGTGAAATTCACTGACGCAAGGTATTGGAAAATATTGTTTACTTTCTTCCATATCTTATTCTTGTTGGACTTGATTAGATCATCTCTTCTAGCAAAGAAATGACAGGACCAACATCATGAACTTCAATGACCCAACAAATGTGCCCGATATAAACGCCTTGGGATTGCGAACTTCACTCAAATTCAAGGAACTATAAAGCACAACATGACTTCAAATGCATGTTATTAGCTCCCAAGATATTGTTGAAGATAATAATAATGCTATTTTTACTACATGATCATCTACACTTCCTTCAAGTTCAATGCCTTCACTGGAAATCCATTTACTAATACTTATTTCCCATATGTGAACCTACCTACGCACAAATCCCTTACAACCTAGACATATTCCTTCTATTTCAATGTATTGAAAAAGATTGTTTACTTTCTTCCAGACCCAACAAATGCACCAAATATAAATACCTTGGGATTTCTAACTTCACTCAAATTAAAGGAACTATAAGCGCAACATGACTTTAAATGTATGTTTTCAACTCCCAAGAATAAAAATGATTAGGTGGATGGTGCCATTATGAAATAATCCTTGAAACAACTCCTAGATTCATTAGATAGATAAACAGATTGAACTTCACATCTATTTTATTCCAAATACAAGCCCAAAACATTGCTAGAAAAAGGTGAAGCCAGTAACCATGGATATGTCTAGGAAAGGAAAGGTACATAAGGAGAAAATTTGTTCTAATCAATGATTATAGGTGAACACGTGCTTAGCCATTCAACTCATTACTCTTAAGATTTTTTGTTTTTGTCATGACATCATAGTTCCATACAAAATAGTCAGTGATTGCATCCAAAATCAGTTGAGCCTTCAGTGTAAGGTTGTAAGCTTTAAATGACGTATAATTTCAAAGATGAAAATAATAGGAACATGCCTATAAAATGACAGTTTAAGAATCATTTTCGAATTTGATATGCAATCCAATGGTTAACCTGAATTTACCTTCTAGATGACTCTACAGCCATACATTTGTAGACTAAG
Source organism: Pseudotsuga menziesii (assembly GCA_001517045.1). Classification (NCBI taxonomy): domain Eukaryota; kingdom Viridiplantae; phylum Streptophyta; class Pinopsida; order Pinales; family Pinaceae; genus Pseudotsuga; species Pseudotsuga menziesii. The sequence goes on from LPNX010279744.1 coordinate 858,085, forward strand.
TGTTAGAACATGGCTAGAAAACAGATTTTCCAAGTCACGCCTTTGCTTTGCAGTGCCATGCTCGAGGAACTGAAGAAAAATCAATAAAAAATACATAACCAATTTGAATTCCATGCTATGAAGCCACCTAATTAAAACATAAAAGAAAAGCAGATAACCATTATGATTTATTGGCTGGTGTGTAGGTAAGAAGGACATACCTTCTACAGAACATAATTCCCAAAAACATATGTCATGAGAATCAATGCTTGAGGATAGATTTCCATAAAAATCATATTCTTCTCCTCGAGACTTGAAATTTCAAGCTTTTCTTGAATAAAACGGCTTCCAATCTTATCAGCACTATATCCAAACACTTGAAAATTAGTTTCACTTATTAAAACAAACTATATGTAAATCATGGGCTGAAGTGATAATTAAGATACCTAAACTCAAAAATATGTCCAGCAATATCTGAAAATTCAAAACATCGATTTTTGTTATTATTGAACTCTTCCAGCAAAGAAGAGCCATAGCGTTCCTCTATATCACCCCCATTTTGGGATTTCCAAGCTCCCCCATATGAACTCTCTGAGCCAGAGGAATAATGAGAATTCCGTTCATTATGTCTAATAGGTGAAGTTACAACTTCCATAGGAGAACCCAGAAGAATGGGACTTCCATTTGGGCTACCTGGATATGGCATGGCAAAGCCAAAAGAAGGACTGGCATAGCACATGCATAGCAACCTGGACTAGCATTGCCAATTTTTTCCCAAATACGCCATATCATATTGCGACTGTTGTTGAGAAAGAAAAGCAGTCAAGTAGGTTTTCTGGTATTCAAGAAAATCAAGAAAAGATCCCCTTCGTATCGCAAATCCAAAATGCAAACACACCCACACCGAGAATTTCTGCCCACCCCTGTTTTTCACGCCCATTTCTACCCTAGTCGAGATAAACAAACCCCTAATATATTGCATACTATTTATTAACATAAAAAACCCCTTTAACCCCAAATATATGCCCAATATAATTTTTCATTTTCTGGCCATTTTTAAGCCCCAATATGAATGAACGTGATATCATATTATTCCATCAGCGACGCCCCTGTGACAACCGACAGTGAGTTCATATTATGTGGCTATACTGATTCAGATTGGGAAGGAAGTGTTAAAGATATAAAGAGCACTTCAAGATGTTGTTTCAGTTTGGGATCAGGTGTGATCTCATGGATTAACAGAAAGCAAACAAGTGTTTCCCTCATCATAGCCGAGGATGATTACATTGCAGTATGTTCAGCCTATAGCGAAGTAGTATGGATTTGCAAACTATTGACAGGATTGTTCGATACCGATATGGATGCAACTGAGATCTATTGTGAAAATCAGAGTTGCATCAAGTTTACATAGAACCTGATGTTTCATGATAAGTCAAAGCATATAGAGATAAAGTATCACTACATCTGGGATATGGTGCAGAGGGGATTTGTGAAGTTCCAGTATGTTCCTACAAAGGAACAAGTTGCTGATGTGTTGGCTAAGCCTCTGTCTTGTGTAAAGTTTGAACATTTTCAAGACAAGCTTGGTGTAGTCTGAAAGGACCTCCCTGGAAAGAGGGAGTGATGATGAGACTATTATTCAAAATGAGATGAAAGTTATGTGCCAGTGCAAGGCCAGTGTGCCTATAAATATTAATGAGATCTGATTTTCACTTATGGATTGTAGTATCCTCTTAGAGGATGGTTCCATATACAAGAAAACTCTATTGAGAGTGTTCCTAGCACTGATAGGCTAAGGATGGTCCGCACTGATTTAGTAGTCCTATATGAGGACGGTTATGTGAACAAGAACACTCTATTGAGAGTGATCCTAGAACGGACGGGCTTAGGACGGTTTGTGTTGATTTAGTGGTCCTCTCAGAGGACGGTTCCATGACCAAGAACAATCTATTGAGAGTGGTCCTAGCACTGATAGGCTGAGGACGGATCGTGTTGATTTAGTGGTCCTCTCTGAGGAAGGTTCCATGAACAAGGACACTCTATTGAGAGTGGTCCTAGCACTAATAGGCTAAGGATGGTTCGTGTTGATTTATTGGTCCTCTATGGGGACAGTTTCGTGAACAAGAACACTCTATTGAGATTGGTCCTAGCACTAATAGGATGAGGATGGTTTGTGTTGATTTAGTGGTCTTCTCTAAGGATGGTTCTGTGAACAAGAGCACTCTATTAAGAGTGGTCCTAGCACTGATAGGAGGAGGATGGTTCGCATTAAGTGGTCCTCTCTAAGGATGGTTATGTGGACAAGAACACTCTCTTGAGAGTGGTCCTAAATATGATAGGATGAGGATGGTCTGCGATGATTGGTCTTGCATTTACTTGCAGACGATTTCATGCATTCAGTTGCAGATGATGATATTCTAGCATTTGATTATGATGTCGATGATTTAGCTCAGTATTTATATACTGATAATGCAGGTGATGCTCGAGATGATGGCAGTGATGATGATGCTTGAGATGAGGCCATAGATGATGCTCAAGAGATGATGATGCTAGAGATGATGCCAAAGATGATGATGCTTGAGATGATGCCAGAGATGATGCTCAAGAGATGATGATGCTCAAGATAATACCAGATGACAGAGATGTTTGTGATGATGATGTTGATGTAATTGTGAAAACTTCCTATGACATATAGATTCACCAGACAGTTGTACAGATGTGTGGTTGTATTGTAGAATACCTTCCTTCTTAAGAGGGAGTGTTAAAGAAATATAACTATGGAAGATATTCTATTTTGTATTATTATTGTTATTACCCTTTTCAAATATGTTGTTCTTCCGATTAGGGATGTCATTAATTGGTCATGTAAAGTCTTTAGGTAAAGCTTTCATTGTAAGTCAGGTCAGTAGTACCCATTAAAGTATTATTAAAATGTATTTTTGAGTCTTCAAAGGCCATACGACCCTAGCAGCAAGGATAAGTCGTCCCAGTTGGTTTATTAGACCTCTCAAGTGATTTGTATAAATAGGAGAGGCGCCTCCCTCATTTGGACAAGAAGAACACTCAAGCAATTGCGCTAGAGAGAGAAGAGACAGTCCATCTAGAGGAGAGGAAGTAGTCTAGTCTTGTTATTGGGTCTTACATTGTTCTTGGTTGAAGTCTATATAGAGGAAGTTTTGTTGGGTTTTTCCCTACAAAGGTTTCCCAGGATAAATATTTGTGTTCTCCTTTGTTCTGTTGTGCTTGTTATTCTTTCAGAGATCCTTTTGTTTTGGTATAACAAATTTTAAAATCTTAACGGTTATAACCAATGCTAAACAAGTTTTGGATTTAAGTTTGGAAGTGTTTTGAGCAGTAATTTGAGTGTTTATTTTATGCTTTTCATCTAGAATTCAAATCTAGGTTTAACATCTTAAAATTGCATTGAATAAAAGTCATGTTCATATTGCATGTAGAAACTAAACTTTTGTTTTTAAATTTGGTTGCTTATGTCATTTTTGGCCTCCAAAACACCTTCTTTTAACATCTTTAGAGGCCAAATTTTTTCTGTTGTAGTAAATTCGGTTATGTTTCTTTGAATATTTACATTTTTCACAAAATTTGCTACAGCCAATGCTAAACAAGTTTTGGATTTCAGTTTGGAAGTGTTGAGCAATAATTTGAGTCTTTATTGTCTACTTTTCATCTTGAATTCAAAGCTAGGTTTAGCATAAAATGAACCTAAAAAGGGAATTGAATAACAATCATGTTAATAGTCCATGTAGAAACTAAAGTTCTGCTTTTAAATCGGGTTATTTATGTCATTTCTAGCATATATTTACATTTGTTTTATGTCCCTTTAAAGGATCGAATTTTATATCTTAGATATATACATCATTGTTGGTCTAAATCTGCACTTGAATAATAGCAAGAAATTTACAATATGTTAAATGTACAGCATCAGGATTCATTCTCTAAGAGACTTATGTTGTATCAAGTTAAGGTACTTATGTTGTATCAAGTTAAGGTGCTTGTGTTGTATCAAGTGAGGAACTTATGTTGTATTAACTTAAGGAAGCTTCTATCGTATCAAGCTAGGACATTGTGTTGTATCAAGTTCTATTACTGAAAGATGCATGTACTGTGGTCTTATGTTCTATCAAAATCAGGATCTTGTGTTGAATCAAGATTGGAGTTTGTGTTGTATCAAGACTGGTCTTGAGTTGTATCAAGACTGGTCTTGAGTTGTATCAATACTGTAGACTTGTGTTGTATCAAAGTCTAGACTTGTGTTGTATCAAGTCATGTGGATTTGATATGTGATGTATTGCTAGTCATGGTCACTAGGTGCTATAAGTATCCTCAAGGGCTTAGATAACCCTAGATTAAATTACTTTAGCATATGACTATATGACTCAGGGTAAGACACATGATCATTAGTATGGAACAATTCTTCTAAGTATGACATGATAAATATGATTAATTAATTAAACACATATAGACCATGCAGAAATTAATTAATGATAAATGAGATGAGCACAGAGATAGAGTAGGGATTCAAATTTCCCATGTCATGCCTTTAGTGATCTCGAATTGCAAATACATTAGTTAAGTCCAAGTTGTGGAAAAACAAGTTTCAACTAATTAATGAATTTACTCATTGATTTATGCAAAGTGTTTGATCATGGATGACACTGATTGTGAAGCACTAAATACATTCAGTTAAACTCCTAACTAATGGTCAAGAAGTTAGTTAATGATTGAGTTCAATTATATCAGTTCACATTTAGTTAAAGGCAGTTAACACTCAATGAGAGAAGGAATGATCATATCTTTTGCATGGGAGAGAATTTCAACGTGACAACTTCACACCAAGTCAAGGAAGGAAAAAAAATGTTAATGTATGGGTAGTGCACACAGTGTTCATAGTGCACAAAGGAATGCAACCATTTGCTACATCTCATTGAATGACTAAATACGCTTGTTATTAAAGTGCTATGCACTTGGCAAGGATAAGATAGTGTTTCAAGTGATCTCTATTCTCTAGTGCTACTTTGATATCTCTTGTTAGGAAATATGCTCATGTGTTGTAAATCATTCTCTACAATTATCTATCATACTCAAAGGATTGCTGATTTTTTCCTCCTCTAGATTTGGAAGGTTTTCCCATGGTACATCTGTGTCTTAAGGATTGAATGATTTGTGTGTATGAATTTTTTATGAGATCTACATGCATTGGATTTTATTATCAAAAGATTTAAAGTTCAAGAATATTTCATTATTGCTCAAACATTGACATGGTATCATAGCAAGGGCGTGCAAGAGCTTAGTTTGTGCAAACATTCTAAACCTAAGCAGATCTTGAAGCATTGGGAAAATATCTTGAAGCAATGGCATCAATATTCATTCAATGAGAAGACCGACTTGAAGACACATCAAACTTCAACATGTGGAAAGCGAGGGTGATTAACATTTTTGAAGATCATGATATTGATTCCTTTGTGAAGACTGTGATCGAAGATCCCACTACAAATGCAAGAAGAATCAAGCAAAGACAAAGAGGATCATATATGACTCCATGAAGGACAACCTCATGTCGGTGATCACACCATTGAATACAACAAAAGAGTGTTTTGACACACCCACAAATATGTATGAGAAGAAGTCCCCTTCTCAAAAGAAGGCTTTGAATAACAAGTTGTGCAACATGAAAATGGAAAGAGATGAGACCGTAGCTTCCTTCTTCACAAATATTTCACAGGTGATGGATCAACGTGCAAGAATCAGTGTGGAGACGAATGAGGATGACCTTCTTCAAACCTCCATCGACAGAATCCCATCCTCATGGGAGGCCTTTATTGTTGTGGTAAATGGAAGAGAAGAGAAACCCAACTTTGAAAGACGTTGGCATGATTGCATCCAAGAAGAAGGTCGCATCCAAAACAAAGTTGTGAGCACTAAGGAGGATAATCTTTCTCTCACGGCAAGAATCAAGAAAGGGAGGAAGCATTTTGCTCCCAAGAAGTTCTTCCGTGAAAAGAAGAAAGAGATTAATAAAGATTTTGAAATATAATATCTTCTATGCTATTATTTTCAAAAATTGGGACACTTGCATGAAATTTCCATACAAGGAAAATTAGAGAAGGGAGATTTCATGCTTCCACTGTCATAGAAGAAACTTCCAAGGAAGATGCACCCGGAGAGAAAGAGACAAGGAGGGAGTATTAACTCGTCTCTGCTTTGTCTGGATCTCTCATCATGGGAGAATATACATGGATTATTGATAGTGGTGCTTCCAAACATATGTCAGGGTTCAAGGGTGCAATCTCCAACATAAAAGAGAAATAGTTTGCATGCATGGTATAAATGGGAGACAATTCAACATATATATTCGATCCAAGGAGTTGGATCCACATCCTTCAAGCTAATCTTGGGAGACACACTACATGTGGAGGACATCCTTTATTTCCCTGTATTAAAGAAGATCCTACTCTATGTTTATGTCCTTGAAGATAAAGGATTTTGAGTCATCTTCATGGAGAATCATAAGCATACTTGTGGCCGAAGAACCATAACATTGATACTGCTACTGTCATTGGAGTTTGAGAGGGAGGATGTTACAAGGTCTGAGGAAACTATATTTCAATTATGATACATCATATTATCATCCCATGCGAGCTTTGGCATAGGAGGCTTGGATACTCCACTTCAGAGCGCTCCCTGGTTTGCAACGAATGGTGAAAGGTATGCCTAGTTTTGATCTTGTGCACGATATTGTTTGTCGGGGTTGTGCTTTAGGAAAGAATGTTGAAAATAAGTTTCCTAGAAGCCATACTAGATCTAAAGGAATCTTATATTTATTACACTCAGATGTATGTGGACCCATGTCATCCCCTTCCCTCAGTGGGCATCTTTACTAGGTTTTATTCATTGATGATTTCTCTTATAAGGCCTGGATTTACTTCATGAAAGCCAAAAGTGAAATCTTCAGTAAATTTCAAGAATATGAAGACTTAGTTGAGAATCATACAAGTAGGCATATCCATTCCCTAAGGTCTGATAATGGTGGAGAATTTGAATCAAATTCTTTTAATAATCTTTTTAGTGATGCAGGGATATGTAGACAATTAACAGTTCTTTACAACCCACAACAAAATGGGGTTGCAGAGAGATAGAACATAATTGTTTGTGAGGCTGCAAAATCCATGTTACATGATCAAGATCTATCTACTTATTTGTGGGAAGAATCTACTAGTACAACAATGTACATACAGAATAGAATTCTACATGTAGTTTTTGATGAGAAAACACCTGAAGAGGTGTTCATTGGTGAGAAACTAGACATCGCATCTTCATATACTTGGATGTCATGTGTATATTCACATACCAAAATAAAAGAGATCCAAGATGGAACCTTCTGGAAACAAGGGAACTTTTGTGTGCTACAGTGAGACCTCTAAGGCATTCAGAATATATGTACCCAGTAAGATACATGTTGAGGTTAGTCGGGATGTGACTTTCCATGAGGAGACAACATTCAAGCGGTCAAAAGGGATTGAATGTGATCCAGAGACAGAGGAGGTTGAGGCTCCTATATCATAGGATCATGATGATGACTCATTCCCTTTTGATGTTCAAAGGGAGAATCCAGTAGAGAATATAGATCTACCTGTCATTGATGAACCAATTGAACTGGTTGATGAACCTCCTACAAAGAGGAGGTCAACATGGTGTCAATATGTATTGAGAGATGCTGAGAAGAATGGAGCACCAGTAGGAACTTCCAGAGAGAGCGAGTAACATGATAGGTATTTAGGATATGTTGCATTGATGAGCAGCATCATTGACTCAAATCCTTCATCATATGAAGAGGATGCAAAGAAGCAAGTGTGGAAAGATGTTATGACAGAGGAATATCATTCCATTCTGAAGAATGATGTTTGGGATATTGTTCCCAGACCTGAGAGGAAGTCAATTGTAACTTCGAGATGGATGTACAAGATAAAGTATATTGCAGATGGCAATGTGGACAAGTACAAAGCCATGTTTGTTTCTCGTGGATTTTCTCAGAAAGAGGGCATTGGTTATGAGGATATTTTTGTTCTAATGGATAGGTATACTACCATAATATCTATTATTCCACTTGCATCAGTATTGGGCTAGAAGCTTCACCAAATGGATGTGAAGATTGCCTTCCTCAATGGTGAGGTTGAGGAAGAGGTTTACATTGAGCATCCTAAGAGGTTTATGATACATGGGAAGGAGTCCCGTGTGTGCAAGTTGAAGAAATCCATGTATGGGTTAAAACAATCACCCCGAGCTTGGTATTCCATAATAGATAGTTATCTTCAAAAACTGGGTTTCTTGAAGTGTGATGTAGATTCAAACTTGTACTTCAAAGTAGTGGAGAACCAACCTCTAATTTTAGTCCTATATGTGGATGATATTTTCCTCACTGGAGAGGAAAGATTGATTGCTGAGTATCAGAGGGAGATTTCCTTAGAGTTTGAGATGAAATACTTAGGTCTTGTTCACTACTTCCTAGGGCTTGGGATTTGGCACAAGAATTATGAGATATTTCTATCTCAAGGGAAGCACAATGTGGACATCTTGCATAGATTTGGCATCATGGATTGTAAATCAATGAATATTCTGATGGATTCTAATTTGAGGAAACTCCATGAGAGTGAGACTTGATCGGATCCAGTGGACCCCACATTATACAAATAGTTGATTGGCTTGTTGATGTACCTGATACATTCGAGTCCAGACATTTTCTATGTAGTTAGAATTTTAAGTCAATTCATCACTAATCCTAGGCACAAACACTGGGTTGCAAGTAAGCATATTTTGAGACACCTATGTGGTACAATTGGTTATGGACTCAGGTATGCCTCCAATGGAGGAGTGTTATTGCTTGGATTTACTAATTTTGATTGGGGTGGAAGCATTGTTGATCGGAAGAGCACTTCCGGTAATTGTTTCAGCTTGGGTTCTGCTATGATTTCTTGGTCTAGAAGAAAGCAAGGTTCTGTTTCCCAGAGTATCGTAGAGGTTAAATACATTGCTTCAAAGCTACTTGTAGGATTGTTCGGTGTAAATATAGAGACTACAATGATCATGTGTGACAACCAGAGTTGTATAAAGCTTTCCAAAAATCCTATGTTTCATGACAAGTCAAAACACATAGAGTGAGGTATCACTTCATTCGAGACATGGTCCAGAAAGGTATTGTAAAACTTTAGTACATAACAACTAATGTGCAGATTGCAGATGTGATGAAAAATCCTCTATCTGTGATGGCGTTCAGACACTTCTGAGATAAGCTTGGTATGGCAAAGAATGTCTCCTTCGCTAAGAGGGAGTATTAAATGTACAACATCATGAGTCATTATCCAGGAGACTTGAGTTGTATCAAGTCTGGAACTTGTGTTATATCAAGTTCAGAAACTTGTGTTATATCAATTTAAGGGACTTTTGTTGTATCAAGTCAGGAACTTATGTTGTATTAAGTTAAGGAATCTTGTGTTGTATCAAGCTAGGAAATTTTGTTGTATCAATTCATATTCATGTATTGTGATCTTGTGTTGTATCAAGACTAAGACCTTATGTTGTATCAAGGTCAGAATCTTGTGTTGTATCAAGATTGGAGTCTCGTGTTGTATCAAGACTGGTCTTGTGTTGTATCAAGATTGTATACTTGTGTTGTATCAAATTCTATACTTGTGTTGTATCAAGTCATTTGGATATGTTATGTGATGTATTGCTAGTCATGGGCACTAGGTGCTATAAGTCTCCTCTACGTATTAGCTACCCCTAGAGTGAATTACTTTAGCATATGACTATATGACCCTAGGTAATAAATATGATCATTAGTATGGAAAAATTCTTCTGAGTATGATATGATAAAGATGATTAATTAATTAAACATATATGTACCATGCAAAAATTAATTAATGATAAATGAGATCAGAACATAGATAGAGTAAAGATTCGAATTTCCCATGTCCTACCTTCAGTGAACGCAAATTGAAAATACATCAGTTAAGTCTCAGTTGTGGAAAAACAAGTTCCAGTTAATTAAGGAATCTAATCCTTGATTTATGTAAAGTGTTTGTTCATGGATGGAACTGATTGTGAAGCATTAAAGACATGCAGTTAAACTCCTAACTAATGGTCAAGCAGTTAGTTAATGATTGAGGTCAGTTTAATCAGTTCAATCATTTCACATTCAGTTAAAGGCAGTTAACAATTTCCGAAAGAAGGAAGGCGCATATCTTCTGCATGGGAGAGAATTTTGAGGTGACAACTTGGCGCCATGTCAAAACCCCAAATTTTCACAAAAATTTAAAATTTTGAGATAACAACAAATGCTAAAAGTTGCGGTTTACTAACAGCTAAAGGTTAGCAATAAAAGAAACAGTCAAGTGATTAGTATTACAAAATCTCAATTATCCTAACTCAGTAGTTCTCTTTTGTAACAAGAATAAGGTTTACTTGCGTATTGTTTTATTTCAATTTACATATGAGTTTCTTCATGTCAAGTAGGTGGAATCTAACTTTTGAATTTGGGGCTTACTTAGCAATTATGCTAACGTAGAAGATTACTGGTTCTTACAGGTTTACAGGTATGATCGAACGAGTAACGTTTAAAAATTCATAAAGTATCCAGCAGTGTTTTATTTGCAATTATAAAGCTTAGTAATTAAGCTGCTAAATTCCAAACAACTTCCATGAGGTAAAACCATTTGGCTTCTTTCAGTTGTAACAAAGTTTAGATGTACGTAGCGACAGTAAGATATGTTTTGTGGCTCTAAAATTATAATCTCAGTCGCAAAGTAACTTCTACTTTAGTCTGCATAAATTGCAATGTTATAATGATTGTTTTGTCAGTATGTAAACATTAACATATTATCTTATCTGTATAACAATTGTTCGACATTTATTTTCTGCGAGGTAACTTACAGCCTGTAAACCTCTTGATAGTATAAGTTTGATTTGTACAGAAAACCATAATGTCTTCTCACATGAAATCATTATTTGCCTATACTTTAATTTCATGTCAAACCATGTGGTTCTAATAATTCTGGACTTAAGTAGGATCATTCCTATTCAATTTCTTAATTTTCTGTGATACTTCTCTTGTATTAAATTACTATCTACAAACAGTTTTTCTGAGATTGATGCTTTCGAAAAAGGTCGACTTTCTAGTTATTTTGTTTACTTCTATAACCATTTTACTAACCAATAGACATGGTGAATCATTCACAAATACCAAGTTGAGTCACAACCAAAACCTATCAAAGTTTCGTCGCTCTGAACTATGTAAAAGAATTTCATAAAAGTGTTCTTACAATACACTTTGTCAACTTCATAATTTCACTACCATTTGATTTATTAGTTCTTATATGACTTATAAACATGCATAATCTATTTTGTTTAATAGACATTCAAGTCTATAATTAGTTCAAGGTCATAAACAAGTTTTAAAAAGAGTTTATGATTCTACATAAACTACATTGTGCCACTTATAAATGTTACAACTTGAAAAGTCATTTTTACAAGAGATTAACCATATATAAACTATAATGTTTCTACATAAGAGAACTATAGTTGTTTGGTGGTTAAAAATCTTTTAACTTAAACTCTCCCATAACATATGACCTCCATCCAAATCAAGGTCAACGTTTAAAGAAAAGAAAGGGTTACCAACATTCATATTGTATTAACGATGTCACAATATAATAAACAGAAGGTTAATGATGAAATAAGTTATATGCATGAACGATTTCGGGCATCTACCAAAGTTTAAAGGTGTCACTTCTTGCTAGGTCAACGTAAATCATATCGTTGATATTCTAACACTAATCTAGCATATGATATGATGAACGGTGTAATCGATTTACAAGGCAATAATTTGGTTTATGATATAGTTTATGCATCGATTCAATGATTAAATAATTGGATATTATCGTATGCAGGTGACTATAGAAAACGATCGACTACATGGTTTGATTTAACGTAACCACGTGGTCTTCTCCTGGCCAAGCGTGGAAGATATAAGAACCATCGTAACCCTAACCCTTTTCATTTCTCCTCCGTAGTTCGCGCTGGCCCTTGAGGCTGCTCTGCTTGGTTTTCATGGCGTCCATCAGTCCTCTTCTGCTCCAGTTGTCTCGAGTCTTGGGTTAGCGTTGCCTTTACCTCCGGTATTTGGTTTTTAAGCCATTCTTAGTGGCTTTGAGTTCTCACTCTGCTAGCTTTGTTGAGCCTATCGTTTCCCTTGGCTTGTTGTCTGCTCAAACTTCCTGTCGTCATCCTCGTGGCTCACCGTTGCGTGAGGTTCAGTCTTTACAGGCTGTTGGGTTTATAAATTGCAAAAGTCTATTGGTGACAGTGCTTCCACAAGACTGTTCGACGTTTCAAACACAGGTAAAAATTGTTTTTTAATGTTCATTTAACTTGTAGCAGGTGTTTTACTGTTACGGTAGCATAAACAATTCTTAAGTTGTTTATTTTCTGACCTCTGTCTTTGAAAATCCTCGCAGGGGGCTCGCGACTATGTACATTCACGGTGGAGGAAGTATGCAGACAATCTTTGAATGTCGTGGCTCGTGGCTTAATGCGGGTAAGCCCTGTGGTCAATTTGTTGGGTTTTACCCTACTTGTATCAGGGTGGTCATTTGGAATAACCCAGGGTTCGGGGAAGCCTTCCTAGGCTTGCCATAAGTTATGTGGTTCCTTTTACAGGTCGTTTGTTGATTTTTCCAAGTTTCAAACCCTCGCTAGTCGATGGGTAAACTTGGTCTTAAACTGAGCAATGTAAAATAGTTTTGTTTTGATGTTTAGCTTACAGCTTGTTTAAAATTTAAACAATAGCTCTCCTATAAAGACAGTTATGTCTTTGAGCTTGTCTCGATTTATCATAATGCTTAATATTATGCTCTATGTAAAGTACTCTATAAAAGTTTATTATTAATGTTGTTAAGACTGATACATACAGTCATAGTTTAGTTATAAATCTTTTCATTTTTGCTCAAGGTTACGAGCTAAAGTTATCTTGTGGAAACCCTCATTTTAAAATAAATTATTCTACTTAATTTTTTTACAAATTTTAATACTTATTTAGTTTGACTGTAAAGTAGTATTACATAGTATTGTGGAAATTCTAGTTTATAATAATTACCAATATCTTTTTGTTTGTCCTTAAAGGACTGTAAGTAATTTATAATAACCTAGTTATTTAATGGTTACATAATCCAATTAATTTGGTTTATAACTTCGATGTATTGACATTAGTAATTGTAATATATATAAGGGTTTCAACCCTTTCATTTACTTTTATAGATACATCCTGCTTGTAAAAATAAAAATGAACGGTTATTTTATAAGTATACATTTTGTATATGTTGTTCATTATTGTATTTTATCTCTATGTAAAGAATTTAATTTGTTCTTTTAATGGTTAAAAAAAGAACTAAGCTTATAGTTTATCCTAGGTTACTATTATAATGGATTTGCATATAAAAGAATACTGGTAGATTTTTGCTCAGAAATATGGGCTAGGGTTTTTACCCTCTTTGACTTTTATAAAGATAATTTATGTATTGTTATTTCGTTAAGTTCGATTACTCTCAAAAGATTTTAAGATTATTTTAATGGCTCAAAGAATTCCAGGTTAGGATTTATGGAAAAATAATATTTATTTTCTTTCTTTAAAGATTTCTTCAGTTTGTTAAAAAAATTATTAATTTATAAACGATACTGTTTATGTTAATATTATTATCTGCGAATTTACTATATTTTATTAAGTACATATTTGCACATATACTTTATTAATAAAGACTGAGAACGGTCTATAATAGTTTAGTTTATTCAATTGGATTATTTTTGTAAGCTTGATAAAAAGAAAAGAGGATTTTCAACCCTGTCATTACTCCTTTGCATATATAATTTGTCTGTAAAAGTTAAAGGACAGTTCCTCGTTAATAATACTTAAACCATAGGTTACTAAACTCTATATAGGGTTTGAATAGTTGTAGAATAAGTTAGCTATTAATATTAGTAAAAGATATAACTAACAGAACCCTACTTAAAACCCTTACTTAACATAAATAAATAAGCATTATAACTGTGACATTTCTATTACCTCTAATTCAGGTTAGATGTATAGTTTGTAAGAGAAAGTACTGTGTAAAAGAATAACTTACCTACTTGAACACATTGCTATTAGTAAAATAATATGACTATTTCTTTTTCTAGCATTCTTAATACACAATCTGGTTTTAACAATAACCTAACTATGCAGATTAATATTCTTTTCCGAAAGCAACTTTCTACAGAAAGAAAAGATTCCAACACTCTGAAAAACATAAGTAACTCTATTCATTTCATATCTTCATCCATTTTAAACACACTACCTGTGCTAGAGTACGGTTTGGTTTATTCCAGACGAGGAAAAACACAGATAGGCTTATCTTCATCAATTATAGATTCAATATTAAAATATCTAAAGGTTTACTAGCTCTATCAGTTCACTACAAAACATGTAATCAATCATCAATCATTCATTCTCAGATATAAACTTTTAACATAGCAAATAAAAGACTGTAGAACTTGTTTTAAAGCTGGATGACAACAGCTTTGGGAGGCCGTTCCTCCCTACCAACTCCTGGAGAGCGCTCAAACAGTGTCTTCTCAGGACCCTCGAGCCTGTTCCTGGTCTCCTTGGCTGAGAACTGGTGGAGCAAGCAACAAAATACTAGTCCAATGACTCAGTACTAACTCTGCACTCAGCAGCAAGATCCTTCAGCTGAAAAGTTGTACTATATCACTTTCTGTAGTTTACCCCTCAAACACCTTCCACAAATTCCCTTCCCAATGAAATCCTTTGAAGTACATTCACCTGAATGATTCTCTTCTTGGAATGAATAGCCTCGGCTCTCTTCAATGGGTACTTTTATTAAGATTGCCTAGGTATTTTTGGGTTAGTTGTCATTAATTGAGCCACCTGCTCTGATCCCACTTTCTTGGGGGATCACGACCCCAAATGTAGGGAGGTTGCCACCTGCAACATTGGAAGTGTTTGAGGATGTTGCCACTTGTCTATTTGCTCTCCACCTAGTCTCCTCCACCAACTTGACCAGTAACACTCTTTTTAACAGCTCTCCCAAGCTGTTGTCTCCACTTTTATTTATTTAAAATTAAAATATTCAGAATTACATTCAATATCCTTGACTCTGCTGAGTCATCACTTACAACTTAGCATTAAATTTAACATAATGTCTTGGAATAAAATCAAAATAAGATAATATTATTTTGCAAAATTGGGGCATGTGACATACCAAGTCAAGGAAGGCGCAAAATAGGTTAATATATGGGTAGTGCACACATTGTTCAGTGTGCACAAAGGCATTCAACCATTCACTACCTCTCATTGTATGACTGAATAAGCTTGTTATTAAAGTGTTATGCACTTGGAAAGGCTAATACAATGTTTCAAGTGATCTCTATTCTCTAGTGTTGCTTTGATATCTCTTATCATACAATTTGTTCATATGTTGTAAATCATTCTATGCAATTATCTATCATGCTCAAAAGATTGCTGGGTTTTTCATCCTCCGGATTTGGAGGGTTTTCCCAGGGTACATCTTGTGTCTTATGAATTGAATGATTTGTGTGTTTGAATTGTTTGTGAGATCTACATGCACTGGATTTTATTATCAAAAGTTTTAAAGATCAAGAATCTTTCATTATTGCTCAAACATTGACACAGTACAAATCTAGAAATTAAGGGGTAAAGTCAGTATGAAAGGACTTACATTTAAAGGTAAATTCAGTATGAAAGACCTTACATCTTAAACATTGAATAAACCTTAGATATGCATTAATCCATATCTGAAATTGTAATGAATATTTTTGGTTTACCTATTTGCTTAAGTGTCCCAAACTTATAATTATTGATGAAAATAGTTGGCCTCTGGAAACCTTAAAGGCAGATGGAGAGGATCATGGAATATTTTGTGTTCAAAATGAGTAGATATGAATGTTATTTGATGAAAAAAAGTTTTTTCTCATTAATGCAATTTGAAAATTATGTTATACCTAAATTATCCTTGGGTAATATTTAATATTTTGTTAGGTGAATGCTTTAAAGCAAGTGATTGCTATATAAATAATAAATAAAGGGGATTGAATTATTTCTCAATGTATGATAATTGTTGTGCACACCATACCATTTTACATTACAATGGAAGAAGCTATAAAATTTTGGTGTTAATGAGAAAGCCAACAATGGAACCATTGGCCATAAAGGACGTGATACTTTAGAAATTAAATTAACAAGGGGTTAAATGTTATATATTTGAGTCAAATAAATGTTATTGCATTTAATTTCTACAAGTTATGGATTTCAACCCTGCTTTAAAAACCTATGGTAATGTGCCTAACATATCACTATCATATAATTGCAAGGTTACACTTTTGTATTTAAAGTAAATAACGTGATGAGGTAGAACCCAATGCTTTTTGGAATATTATTCTTGTAAAATAAAATATATATATATATATATATATATATATATAAACTCATCTTTCTTATGGACATAGATTAGTTGTATCCATCAAATCAAATGTGTTACTAAATATGAATATCTGCCTTTAAAAACCTATGAAACCTATGGTAATGTGCCTAACATATCACTATTATATAATTGCATGGTTACACTTTTGTATTTAAAGTAAACAAGGGAGGTTGCTAAGCAACAAGTCCCTGCCCTAAGTTATGAAGCTATTCAGCAATGACTAAATTCTTTGTTATACGTAGCTGCTTGGCTAATTGAATAAGGTAATGAAATGTAGTTGAATAAGGTAATGAAATGTAGTTGCTGCGATATTCAATTGGAACTTATTGACTTGGCTAATCGGGCAGAGTGCGAATTGATTCTTTCCTGAGAAATCGTTGACAACAAGAGCATTATCGTGAGCTAGTGCGAATTGATCTATATGTTTTGACCTATAAACAAATCGAAGACTAAGCTTACATTTTTGAAATTCTTATGTCCGAAGAGCTGTTATCACAGCCAATTCCAACCCAGCTGATCACATAACGAGGATCGGAAATCCAATCTTTAATGTCAAAGCTACTTTTGATGGCGTCAAGAGCGTTAACTGTAGTTTAATACTATTGGGTTAGGCATAGGCATGGAATAAAATATCATATATAATTGTAACTACGAGAAGTTTAGTAAGAAACTTACTATCTTGAGAAAAAGTTACCTTGTCCGTGGCATATGGCAAATGATACTCAAAAGCGTTGAGTATAGGTGACTTGTCATAGCCAAGAGGAAACACAAGAGTTGACGTGACCAATACGATGTGCCCAATACAAAGTTCCAATAAGGAATGAAGCCGCCGGGGAACAAATACTGAACGGGTGTGCGTTGATGCTGTGTGCACTCTAGTATCCTTGGAGTTACTCCGTTTGAAGCTTGGAGCGGTTGGAAGCCAGCAGTGAAGCACTTTAGAGTGTTTGGATATGGGTAGGCAGTGAAGCACTTTAGAGTGTTTGGATATGGGTAGGTCATGCTGTTGGCCCGGTTGTCTCCACATTGACTCCATTATCTGAAATCTGATGGCATGTGCAAGGTATTTACTTAGGAACTGTTGTTTTCTCTTAGATCTGGAGTCCCACATACTAGCATATATTAAATATCATCAATCCTTCCTTCGGACCAAGGTGAGTTGCCAGCACCCTGATTAAAAAGTAATTTTTATTCCAGCCTATCATATATTAAATATCATCAAGCCTTCCTTCAGCCTGAGGTGAGTTGCCAGCACCCTGATTAAAAAGTAATTTTTATTCCAGCCACCTGATGGTGTGTCACCGAAACTTGCCACGTTTAGGCCATGCAAAAACAGCATGCATCCACCAAATGCATGACTGCAACATCCAGAAGCTCGGCGAGTGCAGGTTGAAGGAGTCACCTTGTATGTCCATAGAGGCCATTGCTTGCAGCCAATTTCGATATGGAGATCAAACCAGATTCAAAGCATGCTTGATATTGAGATTGCATTAACTCCATCACCAGCCGTGGATGGGGTCCATAGAAAAGACAGAACGAGCTGTATGTTTTCCCACCGTGTTTTCTCCATTTCGAGAGAGTTGATTTTAGCAAACTCTTGTGATTGAATTATGTTTATGCTAGCAGAATCGAATTAGTTTTCGGCTGCAAAAATCAAGTTGCTATGTTGTGTAGTATTGTAGGCACAATCCATCGCTTCCATCCATGCTTCTACGGAAACCGTCGTTGTCTTTGAAACAAATAACAGCTCACGCCCTCATCTGTCTGATACCCACCTAACATTTGGACACGGCCGCCATAATTTCTGCACCATTCAATGCTATCTCACATTTCCATTCCTGTGAAATTCGTTGTTATTTGTTGGGTTCGTTTTCATAATGAGTGCAACACTATGAAAAAACCAAAGACTCCAGAACAATTGCTAACCAGATAGAGGCCAATTGTCGGCAGTTGTGTACGAGCTGGCCAATTTGGCCTCATGGGAGGAATGTCTTTGATGCTGGCATGGCATCCCTTTTAACTATTAGTATTGGGTATTCCCAATGTTGCAAAATACGTTTTTCTCAATTATGAATTGCCTCTGAAATGGATTAGTGGTATGCTTTTGTTGTGACTTGTATGTGTAATATTTGCAGAGGCATTTGCACTGGGCATGTTAAAACAACCATATGCAATTTATGTTATGAGTATTGTCTGTTATGATTTCACTGACTTGTTTTTAGCCTACAGTTATCCTCAAAAACCTGAAAGTTTTATTTTGTGCACCATATTTGAATCTATCTACAAATGATTTTTTGCTTCCATGAGCATCCAACGTGGCCAAGCAATCTTGCTGGCCCATCATTTATTCTATTGGCGATTCTGGTGGCATGCATAGTCTCTGTTAATTTTGAAATATTATAATTTTGTGTTATGTTGTTATGTTCTCCTGTACTTACAACTGACTGGTTGGATAAATCTGAAATTGTCAATTCAAGTTAGGCAGGTTGATTTAAGAGGGCTAAAGAGAAGGTTATGTTCAAGAAGAAGGAAGGGGTACCTGAGGGCCTTTATATGTGAAACCTCATGCATGTCATTTTCATTTCTAGGGCAGCATTTTCAGCCTGTGGATAATGGCAGTGGGTATTTCTTCTTGTTTCACCATGTGCTAATGTTTAGAGAAATGCTTGAAAGATGGTTGTATTCACCAATGTCTTTGCTTTTATGGTTGTATTTACCAATGGTAGTCATTGGCTGTGTTGCATTTATTTGCGATTCCACATCTGATATTTGGAGTTGAAGCTGTTGTATTATGCCTGTACATCGGAATGCATGGTCCTGTAGTCATGCCCTTGCCATGGTGAATTAGATTATAGCGAGGCTAAGGGCAAGTAAAGAGAACGTTGCATATGAAGGCGCGTTGTATGATTATAGCAGCTCATGGGCGGCATCAATGTCCTAATTTGTCTTTCATTGTCTTAATTTGATCCACTCATGAATTATATTTTGCTAGCTTGTGTGGCTTATGTGAGATAATTTTCTGCTGAGAAGAATTGACCAGTTATGGGATTGTGAGAAATATGCTGGAAAGCTAAAAATTATGAAGTTTGCCTTTGTTTAAAAATTGTTAAGTCTTCCAACCATGAATATTCAAAATCAGCCTTAAATTTCACTCATTCATAATAGCACTCTCTATATAAATAGCATTCTGAAACACAAAAAGTGAAGTTGAAATGATTTTAAGTAAAATGGTGAAACTAATATTGATGCCACCTCCAGAGCAGACCCTTGAGGCTGATGTATCCCAAATAATAGAACCGTTGGAACGACATTGTCTCGCCTGGGATGGATCACTCGTTGCCAAACCAGCTTACTATGATCTTCCGCTGGTATTAATTAATGCTAGTATTAGTTCCTTGGTCAATTTTGGTAAATCAAATTAATGTTCATTTTGATTTACAGGCGCGGAAAGAGACGGCGAGAGAGAGGCTTCATTACTTGGAAGCCATGGTGATCTATTATCCATTATATCTCACTTGTTGTTTTACTGGTTCCTATTTGTTTTCAGTGCAGGCTTATTGCTTAATTTTTTTAGGTTTATGCAAGCCCTGTATTGTGAAGCAGTTGCAATGAAGGAAGAGGAGTATCAGCAAGCATTGTGAAGCAGTCGCAATGAAGGAAGAGGAGTATCAGCAGGCGGTGTCAGTTGCGAACCTAAGTGAATTCTAGACCTTCAAACCCTGTTTTCTTAGTTTTCTCAATTGGGATTAAAGAGCTCTCCACGGGTTTCGAACCCTTAACCTTAATTTTTTACATTTCGATTTGGAACAGTAATGCTGATTTCGATTTGAAACAGTAATGCGGATTTCGATTTGGTTGAACCTTAATATTGCACATTTCAATGGAATGGAGTCAACATCATTGAGAAATGGAAAACAACCAGGACTTACACAAGCACTTCGAAGTTGGGGAATTCAGGGTGGCACTTCGAAGCTGTGGAATGGAATTCAGGGTGGCCCATGAACGGCGAATCAGTCTCTGACCAGTTACTTTGCACCTTTAAACAAGTGGTAAGTCTATAATACTGAAATTAAAAGCTTAAAGAAAAATGCTAAGTTTCTGAATGCTGAAATTACAATCTTACATCTTACAATCTTAAAGAAAGTTTGATAAAATTTCCTTACAAGACATAAGCTACTTTGAAATATATATGCGCTGCAGGTTGCAGGTTGACATGTCCATGTCCAATGGCTCCTCCATCTCAGAGCACATGTTGAGCATCTCCATTCTTCTCAAGAGATCGAGATCGTCCTGGTTGCAGGTTCACATGTCCAATAACTCCATCTCTGTGAGCACATATTGAGCATCTCCATCCTTCTCAAGAGTTACAGTGGTTGAGATTAGCTTGACAAGTGCCATGCATGCATGAAGAAATGTGTCAACTACCTCTGGTGGAAGCTGGAGCCATAAGTGTCACCCATGTAAATGAATTGGCATAGATGTGATTCACAAACATTAAATGTTTGTGAATTAATACTACTTTTAGTTTAGCATTAGTTCAAGGTTAGCCTCACTTCTTTACAAAATGCTCTTAGAAATACCCACATAAGTAGAACTTGCCTCGGTATAAGGCCAAATAAGAGGACAAATTGCATTATTGCTTAAGAAAAAGGTTGGTCACCTTTAATTGGTGGGAAAAAAGGTTGATCATACCCTGCAAAATAAAACTTAGGATAAATGGTTAAAATTTGTATTGGTTTTTGTGTAGACTAATGAAAACGGCGGCAAGCCGATTCATAGAGTCCCTGCTAGCCGAGGGCAGGGACTAATAACGTGATGAGGTAGAACCCAATGCTTTTTGGAATATTATTCTTGTAAAATAATATATATATATAAACTCATCTTTCTTATGGACATAGACTAGTTGTGTCCGTCAAATCAAATGTGTTACTAAATATGAATATCTGCCTTTTTTAGAAAGTTTAGTGGTCTTTTTTTTTACATTTATTTTCCCATTCATTGTAACTTGTCTATTTAATGAATTAGTGTCAATTGTTTTATAATAAAAAAAATAGTCTTTTTTTTCATTTAATATTAAAAACTTTTCTATTTAGTGAATTAATGTCAAATGTTGTTTTATAAAAAAAAATATTTTATTTTCCCGTTTAGTATTATAACTTGTCTATTTAGTGAATTAGTGCCACATGGGAATTACATGTGTTATTTCCTCAAGACTTCAATACAATAGACTTGATCTTCCATCCTTGCATTGTGATTTAAATGATAATAGGTGTTAGATTTTAAGAGAACAATGAACTAATATTAAATTATCTCTTTCATAGACATTATAGAATAGATTATGGAATGACAATGTGTATTTTCCACCTCCTTTGTCTCCTTCATCTTCTCCTTTGAGTGGTGATGTTAAGATTATTAGAAAGGTGTGAGAGAGGATTTAATTATCCTTGTTTTTATTGGAGAAGTTAGTAGATAATAAGTCAGATGGAATTCATACATTTAGTCAATAATCTCAAATAGTGTTAGGTTATGAAACACATCTTCTATAATTGCTTAAATATGTCAAGAATCAAAATATTAAGGTCATGATAATGAACAAAATTCTTTATCGTTTACTATGGGCTTTACAAGGGGTTGTAAAAAACTTACATAGAGGCAAATTTGCTTAATAGATCCAATGATGGAAATACCATAAACACACCCAAATATTCAATCCCTTCCTTATCATAAAGGCTCCCATGAAATGAATTTCAAAGGGTTAATTTCTTATCTTCATCTAGGTGTAAGGGGCAGTGTTATGGGAATTTTGTGTAAGCCATTTTTAGGCTTTGTTTTCAATAGAGTGGTACTTTTTCCTTGGGTTTCATTTAGAGTTAAGAGTACTTTGCAAGGAAGGATAAGGCAAGAAGGACTTTCCTATAAGAGGTTGTTCGTGCTATGGAGGACCATCTTTTGCAGACTAGCCTCATAAATAACCAAAGGCATAGTCTAATCAATGCCAAACTATTGTTGAAAAGTGGAGAAAATTTCTTTTTCTTTGGAATAGAAGTATGAGACTGACTTAACTTTGCATGATATTCAAATAAAAAATCTTATAATGAATACATTTTGTTATAACAACCATCACTTTTTTATAAAGAAAAAATATGTATATTGTATGGATTCTTGCATTATGTTTGGTTAATCTCTTTCTTGGGAAAACCTATTTTCCTCCTATGCTCTCATTTGGGAAAACCATCAGTTTTTTCCTTTTGGTGTTCCTACGCACCTTCTAGGGCAATTGCTAGTAATTAGTACATGTGCAGGTATGTATACACTATATACATATACCTCCATTGTACATGTACACGTGTATGATTAATTGATGTATTATTTATTGAATGAATGGTTATTAACTCTAGGTAATATGTGGAGTACCTATAGATATCTAGTAGCATTAAATACCCTTCTTGACTTCCATTCATTGTTGATATGATGAATTAAATAGGTATGGTGGGGTGTAATAAATTTTGTGGGAAAATGTCAAATTCATTAATAAGCTAGCATGAAAAGAAATACTTTTTTATTTTATAATTACTGTTATTTAATTCATTTTTTATTTTAGATGTTTTTCCTAAAATCTAAAAGGGGTGGTTGATGGCCCATAAATAGGGGTGGTTGATGGCCCATAAATAAGGGTGGTTGAGGAGACTTGAGGAGAGATGTGCATGAGAATTTGACAAATAGAGAGAGTGAAGAGGGGTTGTGGGAAGTTTCTTTTTATTTGGATTTGTAAAGAGGTTGAGTTTGTTGAGAGGTGAAGAATTCATGGAGGGATTCTTGGAAGAAATATGATCATGGAACATGTTCTTAGAGATATTGTGCATTATTGTTCTGAGAGTCATGGGCACATAGGACCAAGAAACTGAAAGGTTTCTTGGAGCTATGAAATCAGCTAGGCTCCTAGTTGGAAGGGATGTCAATTCCATTATGGGAATCAAAGGAAGAGAAGGCTTGTTGCTACGGGAAAGCTCAACTACATTCTTAGACAAACTCGGCATTTAAACAAGGATTTTTCAATAAATTAAAGCTTAAACTTATGTTACACTTTGATCAATTTGTTATTGTGATGGTTATAGGAATGTTTCTAATATTCATTAGCGTAGTATGGTATTGATTTAAGGGAATAAGGTAGAGAGTTCTTGCACATTGGATGTATTGTAAAAGGAGGTTTCCCACTTGAAGAGGCTTGTTATGCATTGACTTGATATCATTATCAAGGTGTGGATCTACTCTTCTTTCTGTTTCTGCGTTATTTGGGGAATTCGGTCCATAACAATAACCTAGTTATAAATCCTTTGTTACTAGCTCCACATGTGTGAGCCTGATGTGTCTTCCACAAGGTGTTGAAGTGGATAGAGTAATTCTTAACTTGTCGAGAGTGTAATCTTCACATACCAACTATAATTTTTTAATCTAATATGCCATTAGAAATATCTTAATGAGATCTATAGTTGGAAAATGAATTGAAATTCATTTCTATCAATTTGGACTCCAAAAAAATTCTTTAAAAGACCTAAGATGGATCTCATATGTTCTAGACTTGAAATTGTGATTATCAAGCTCTATTATAAAATGGCCCCTACATGTTCATGAAGTAATTTTTCATACATTAAATCATTCTAGAAGGAAAACAGATGCAACTATCCTTACCGGATCATATATTCTTTCAAGATCTATAAGGTTTGTTATATCAAACTTAATGAATGGCACCATTGATCATAATCAAAGTATATGTTCAATTTGTCAAGCCACCATGGTATATTGGACCTTCAATGACCCCCCACATTCTTTGTTGGCCTCCATCAATATGTCTCTATTCAATAACTAACCGTCATCATTTATCAACCTACATGCTCATTCTTTGTCAACTTTCCCTCTCTGCCCGTTGGTGCATTCTACCCTCAAAATTTTATTTTTTGTGATTTGGCATGAACACTCAAAAACTTATATGATTGTCTATTTTTAATGATTATTTTAATGTTTTCAGAGATTTCCTTGATTTTTCTTGTATTTTACATGCTTTCTAGCATCCATGAATTTGTCCTCCCCTTTGTCTGTTGTGTTTTGCATTTCTTTGGTGAAAGTCTTCAATGTTGCAAATCTTGAAAGCAGATTATTAGAATATGATTAATGGGGCAACTTTCAAAGTGAACAGAGTGGTCATTGTTAAGGCTAACTCATGTCTCAAAGGAGAATGTTCAAGGGTGACATTTCAAATTATAATGTTATATTTATCTCAATTTATTTGGAAGGGTAAGGAAATTTCCAAAATTCTTTCTATGCCACTTTGGACCAATTGCTCTCTCTCAAAATATAGATCATGTTTATTCAACAAGTCAACTTTGTGACTTCAAGGGGAACATTTATGTTCTTTCTAATTTATATGGTATATGTGAAGCATATACCTGCAAAATCTCAACATTGTGAATTCTAGAGATACCAAAGGGAGGGTATAAGTAAGCACCCAATATATCATTTTAGTAAGTTTGTATTTAATGCACACAATCATGTGATAATAGAATGCGATGCTTTAAGTCATGGTAATCATGCATTCATGGTAAGCCAACACCCTAAATACTGAGAAAGCTATGTCCCCTTAAGAACTAAGCACACAATATATACTATTACAAAGTGCATATTCAACCCACAAGTTATGTTTTATGAACTCTCCATTCAAGGCTCCAATATATTATATGTGGTTAGCATTTCACTTAAGGTCTCAATCAAGGCCTTATTCAAGTTCCCAATGGATAGATGCTTCTTACCTGGTAGATAGGCGTATTTTTTATGTGATCCATGTGTTAATGAGCAAGGTCTTGGGAGGTCTCTATGATGGTAATTTGAAGGTCAATTTTGCATCATCAATTTCCATTTTGTATGTTTTTGTTATGTATTTTTTGTAGTTTAAGAAAGGAGCAAAAAGTTAGATTGAAGAGAGCAAAAAGCCTTTGGAAATATACAACAAATTCACAAATTTGTAGTCAATTTTGTAACAATGTTTATAGTGCATTAGAGGAAATTTCAATTTAAAATGGGCCTTTCAAAAATAATACAAATTCCATGTCATCATGTATTAGCCAATCAAAATGCATTAAAATTCAAAAAGGGAGCACCTCTTAAACAATTTTTTAATATAAATTTGAGGATAGGTATCATAAAAAAAACTATTTTTTTTGTTCGTAGTTTCGACATATCTCCCTGTGTTTTTACTCAAATTTCGATTGGAAGAACTCGTTGGATGTGAAATTAAATTCCGCATCCAACGAGTACCCACTCCACATACTTTTGACGGGCCCCGCTACCCAGAAATCAAGAAATACCTGAAAAAATGTGATGATGATTAAGCAAATACCTGGTTGACTGACTGATGGGTAATACTATAACTCTTCAGGCTCTCCTCCAGCTCCATATCTATATAAAACTTGAGTGAAGTTTAACCCTAGTTGAATATGCACGCTTCAATCTTGTTGGGTAGGTTCAATCTTGCTGGTTGGGTTAAAGTGCACTCACTAGCTGAATTAGGGCTCGTGATGAAGGGTCAACTCGTTATTGCTAAACGGAATCCCGTAGGAGGTTTTGGTGAGGAGTGATATTTCATTGCATAATTTCTTAATTTGAAACAATAGTCTAGTTTTCATCTGTCCAAGTAGTTCTCATCCAAGCAAGTGACCTATCGCCTTACCAACGACACTCACTCCCTCCATAACCACTGGGTTTGTCCATGTCCGGGCTGTCCCTTAAGGTTTTCGACCGGACAGACGGTACTCTATGAGAGCGCCTCTTGGTCGGCGCTGAAGCATCTGATGCGGAGGCGGCCCTTTAGTCCTTATCACGAACTTTCACAGATTCTAATGTCATCATCATGTTTTTTCAGGTATTTCTTGTTTTCTGGGTAGCGGGGCCCGTCAAAAGTATGCGGAGTGGGTACTCGTTGGATGCGGAATTTAATTTCACATCCAACGAGCTCTCCCGATCGAAATTTGAGTAAAAACACAGGGAGATATGTCGAAAATACGAATAAAAAAGTAGTTTTTTCTTTTCTTC
Organism: Pseudotsuga menziesii; assembly: GCA_001517045.1. Taxonomy (NCBI): domain Eukaryota; kingdom Viridiplantae; phylum Streptophyta; class Pinopsida; order Pinales; family Pinaceae; genus Pseudotsuga; species Pseudotsuga menziesii. Next base: position 884,709 of record LPNX010279744.1, read on the forward strand.
CTCCAAAATTAATAAATATTATTTTATTATTTTAACTATTATTTTATTAATTTTCCTTAGGAGGCTCATTTTGAGTTGAAATTTCCTCTAATATGATAGTTCAAGGTAGACTCAAATTGAAATAATCAAGTCTCTCTACTATGCATTTTATGTGCAATAGTTGATAATGATGTTAAAAATGTCTTCAAAATTTTCCATTGAGTAAGGGTCATAGGCCAACTCTCACAAATGTTCCAATTTAGATAAATTGTTGAAAATGTTAACAATTTTTTTTAGAATTTTAAGAACTATGTATATTTACATGTTTGGAAGAAATTCAAATTTGGCAATGTTTAAGTTTTCCACGTCTTCCCCTAAGTTACAATAATGCCCTTAATTTATATAATGTGTAGGTATCAAAAACCATTTTTTTAAGTACTAGGAGAATCAATTACTAGTTGGGATTACCTGGGCAAGACCCGAGTTCAAATCTGGTTGGTTGTCACTATAAACCCTAGGCTAGGTGAAATTCCCTACAAACACACCTAGCAATAATTTGGGCCTCAACCTAGAGTTGAGACGTCCCGCCAACGGACTGCATACCCTTTTAGCCGATACAAAATAGGCCACATGTCACTTTGGGGATTTGAACCCTAGTGGGGAGAGAGTGAAACTTTCCTACTAACCATTCAAGGTATTGTCCCTCGACTAAAAGTGGTTGTAGCCATAATGGTTAGTGTCTGGTCTTAAGGATGACAAAAGGGTAGGATTTTATCCACTTGTGTGTGCACAAGGAGTGCAATGCAAGCCTCACATATTTGACCACTTTAACCATCACGTGCCCCCATGGAAACCTTAGGGGCCAAACGCCCTAATGGAAATTGAACCTTGGTCACCGTTGAAAAGCTCCTCTCCTCACCAGGGGATCCAACCCCTTAGGGTATCAAAAAACAACTTATTTTAAGTATAACACTACTTTGATCTCTTTGGACTACAAGAGATATAAGAAAAAGTTCCAAAGCTATTAGAGTTAGAGAAAATACCTCATTTTTACAAGGTCCATATCCAACTTCTTCAATTCAATGGTGGTATGCTTTAAATTGGAAAAAGTCTTCTATAATAGCAAGGTTCAACTATTAGGCAACATTTTCATTATACTAAGACCCCTCCATCACTTGAAATAAAGGTGCATATTAGGTAGGGACCTATGGATAAGGCTTACCCTTTTCTAGGGTACACCTAATCAAATTGACGAACTTTTGTCATTCACTCTCCCTTAGGGGGAAACTGGTAAGTGGCTCAACTGGTATTTGGCAACTGGTAAACCTCAACTTTTGAAATTTATAATTGGTTGAAGTAGATGTCCCAAGACACAATAAGAACATGGGTGTGTAATAAGCATGGAAGTATGAGTCCTCCATGTCACTAGATCAAAATCAATCAGGGTAGGGGATACTCATAAGCATAGCCTAACTAAACCATCTTAAATGAATTAAGATATAGAATATATAATTGCAATTTTAAGAGTTTTGAATGTAAATGGACAAAGTTTTAAAATTTAGACTTAGTTGTCAAGTAAGAGCAAATAACACTAATAAATGGGAATCATTATTCTTAACTAACTCCCTTACTGGTTTTGTTGAATAGGGCCAATTGCCTAGACAAGTCAAATCAAACCAAATTAAATGTGCATCATTTTAAATGCATACCAAGCTTACCAATAATTAGCTTTTGTAATATATACCATATACTTGGAATGGGATGATAAATAAGGCAAAATTTGAACTCAAAGTGCAAACTCAAGGAAGACAAGGTTCAAGTTTCAGCAATATGGATGGCATAGTGAAGTAGCTATGGGAATGGCTCGAATATAATTTTACCACTAATAATAAAAGCATGGATTATGGGGTTCACATTTTAAAGATACGAATTATTTAAAATAACAAGGGAAGAAAACAATTGAGAATTTTCAAGAAAATTTGTTATCTCTATGCTATATCTAGGCTACAACATTTGATTAGGTGATGCCCATAAAAAATACCATTATAGAGTTGCTCTTGGGTATATATAAGCTACAACATTTGGTTAAGTGATGATAATCAAAGACACTATTATAGAATTGAGGTATAACATTGATTAGGTGATGACCATGAAAGATACAAATAAAGTTATGAATGATTGACACTTAACTGTATTTTAATTTAGTTTTACAATTCAAACCTCACAAAGGCAAATATAAAATGCATTTTAATTTGTATTATAATTCACCCTCACAAAAGTACATGTCAAAGTGGAAGCACATTGTTATCACAAAATGTCTAAGTGGAAGCACATTGTTTTAGCTACATCTAAACACTTTCTAACTTATCTATTAGAATGAGTAATGTTAAATTGAATATATCTTTATATAAATTATTAGAATATGTAAGTTAAATTGAATATATTTTATATAAATTCATTAGTAATTTTTGTGTAGCTTCATTGGAGTATTGTGAAACAAAAATCATGTTCTCAAAATTGAGATAATCAAACAAGTTTAAAACTACAGGAGTCGTTTTACAGTTATATGATTTCCTTCGAATATATATTTAAATACAAGGGACCACAAATTTAAACCAAGATAAATACAAAACCATAATTATAACACAAGAAACGATGGAAATGCAATGTTGAGACGGTAAGTTCTACTTCTCGACGCTCAAAGTTTGAATACAAGGTTTTAATTTTAAAATCAAAATTGCAGATTATAAGGATGCATGCACAGGTTTCCCTCGGGGTTAGGATTAATAACTGAGGCGTTTTCTAAGAAATTGTTCCTCGGAGAAGAAGATAAAGGCAAAAAGTGCATATTTCACTATGAAGTAGAAAGGAAGATCTTAAACTTTCCAAGTTAAAAGCAACTTAAAACAGATATCCCAGTCTTTGACTTAACTGCATTTTTAGCAACAATAAAATATGAAGAAAATCTTAAGATAGGAAGGAGATAAAGGCAGGCAAGGGGATATCTATGCTCAATGGCCATAGGAAGAGAGACCATAGTCTTCAGAGCATATATATATAATTGAAGCATTCCACCAAGTTTCTGGGACTGGGGAATTGAAGCATTCCATCAAGTTTCTGGGACTGGGGACGCTGGAACAGGAGAAACCCCAAAATATTAGGGAACCAGTGTTTCTCAAAATACTAAAAAAACATAAATGATATATAATCATTGAATCAATTACAAAACTGAAATACATAACCATTAATGGCATGTAATAATCTTCAATCACCATTGTATTTCTCAATTATCAATCTGAAATACTTTCAGCTGCGGTTCAAATAATTCCAGAAAAAAAAGCGCAAAAATAATGAAGCTCTTCCATGTTTTCACTAGAGAACAAATGCCGCGAATCCCTCCAATTTTCTACTTGCTTTCCACAAAATACACTCTACAGCAGTTGTTCTTCGTCCAAAGTTCACTTTCACACTTGATGCAAATGTTCATTCTCACAGTGACGGTTTCCACTCACAAAGCAAATGACAAATGTATTCAAATGTGCCCTTGGTTGGGCATAAATTGTTTTATACAGTGTCTATTTAGGGTTTAATGGTAAGACCACTTAGGGTTGGGTATTTGTTTTGTTTTTTTTGTTTTTTTTGTTTTTTTTCCTCATGGTGCGTTTTTTTCAAGGGGAGCATCTCCCCTTTCTTGTGGGGTACCTCTGGAACGTGGCTTTCAAGAGTTACACTCCTTTTTCACGGGAACATTCCCGCCTGCATTTCCTTGCATCCCCTTTGAAAGGATACGCCAGGAAATGTTCCCAGTGGATTATCAGCATCCCAGGAGTGCCCGTAGCGCACTTTCTACCCTTCGGAACGTCCCAGTCTAACATTTAATTGTTCAAGTGAAACTACTTTTTATTGAATCAGAGGTACTAGCCAACTCATTTGGTCACTGGGCTTCCAAGGTCTTGGTGGGCATTCATCAATTAATTTTGCATCCGGAGAAGTGAGGTGCAATCTATAGTCCTGGTAGGGATGATCCATGAACTCTTCATCTGTCGTGTGTGTAACAATCCAATGAATCTAGACAGTGTACCAGGGCTTTCCTCAATTATTTTGCATCCAGAGATTTGAGGTACAATCTACAGTCCTGTTGGGGATGATCCATGAACTCTTCACCTGTCTGTGTGCAACAATATAATGAACCTAGACAGTGCATTGGAAACACTAACACATATCCAGCTAAACTCCCATCTGGTATATGCCTAGAAGTTGTGAAGCTCAAGGATTCATATTTCGACTCCACAAATTCACACAAATTGCCTCCAAATGCTCTCCCTGGAGCATGATAATCAACACAAGAAAAAGAGACAAAACCATAGCCCATGTAGCTACACTAATGGCAGACAGGTCTATAACAGAAATTATAACAAGGGCGTTGCACAAATGCTGTGAATTAAACCATGCTGCTAAATGAAAGTTGCTGGGGGAAGCATAAAAGATGGAATAAGTCAATGAAAACTAACCTGTAACCACTAAGATCACCTCCTCCAAGCATGTCAAGGGCTACCATGAATTGAGCTGAGTAGATGCACACCATTGGTCACATGGAAGTTTCAGACAACAACACCAACGTTTCGGAGGGGAATAAACATGCGCATACAAGTCCATTTTTCCAGGCAGTGGTGATAAACCCAATGTTAAATGAAGAAGAGCCAGAAAGACGTAAGATTTTGTGTTAAATGCATAGATGAACATTCATCCAACCTAACCGTTGTCTGTCATCATGGTGCAATAACATGTGCCCCATTGCTGATATTGTATGGCATTCAAACTTAACAAAGTTAATTTTAGTCTTTGAAAGGGCGACAATGGGCTTGTAATCAAAATTCACATGATACATATAAAAAAATGGACGTGAAATCAAGGAATTTCAAACACATTTGAGATTGCAACGTGAAAGTCCTTTCATACCGCATAAAAGAAATGAGTGTGAACAAATCAACATGCAAATTGAAAACTTATACCTGACACTTTAAAAGCCTAAATAATTTCAGACGGTATTAAAAGAGCATTGTTTTTTTCCAGCGAGGCAAGAGCTTAATCACATTAAGTACGTTCAAACTGGGAGGAGAGTCTAAACAATACCCAACACCACCTAATCTGAACTGCAATGGACATGATCAATTAAATTAGCAAAATGCCTCAATATTGATTCAATGGATAGGACACGTGGTAAAGCAAAAATAGGCAGTGAGGTTATGCTATGCAGTCCTATTACACACAGGGTAAATTTCCAAATTTTGTGCTTGATGACCTGATGCCATAACCTAATAACATTGGGTACATCAGCGTAGCCAGTAACCGTGGCCAAGTTGGTGCATGACTGATACATAAACATAATAACCAAAATGATGCTGTGCAATCCACCCAAATCATCATTCTTATTGCAACCAAACAAAACCATTCCATTCAATTACTATCCATGCTATTTTTTTCCCTTCGTTTTTTTATGTATGTAATTTTAAACAGTAATAATCTCCAGATAGCATGAATATATAAATATATATATATATATGGG
>LPNX010279744.1:891635-995019 GCA_001517045.1 Pseudotsuga menziesii
TGTACCAAGCCCTGCTTCAATGGAGGCAACAGTTGTTACAAGGCTTCAGCTTGATTAATGCCAGAACCTATGCTGCAGCAATAAATCAAGATCTTAAGTGCATTACTGAAGTCGGCAGTTACTTAATCTTTCAAGATGTACCAAGCCCTGCTTCAATGGAGGCAACAGTTGTTACAAGGCTTCAGCTTGATTAATGCCAAAACCTATGCTGCAACATTAGATTCTACAGACCACTTTGTTCAGTAAGCATGAAAAGCAATTGATGGAAAAATTTGACAGCAATAAACCAAGATCTTAAGTGCATTACTGAAGTCGGCAGTTACGAAGTCTTCCAAGATGTACCAAGTCCTGCTTCAATGAAGGCAACAGTTGTTAAAAAACTTCAACTTGATTAATGTCAGAGCCTATGCTGCAACATTACATTCTACAGGCCACTTTGTTCAGCAAGCATGAAAAGCAATTAATGGAAAAATCTGACAGCAATAAATAAAGATCTTAAGTGCATTGCTGAAGTCGGCAGTTATTTAGTCTTCCAAGATGTACCAAGTCCTATTTTTGTTTTAGATTTTGGTCCACAATTCTAGTGTCTTAAATTATGTTCTAGAATAGAAGTGTTATATTAGTGCAGAATTTTTAGTTTTCTCATCGTCACTTTAATCTCAAAGAGTTGTACAAAGTTTCCAGGTTTATAATTTAATAAATTACAAGGGAAAGACATTGCTATAATAATACTAATTAATTAAATGAGAATAAATAATAATTATATTATGTAAGGTCACAGCCATAGGCCGTGATCATCCATTAACAGACTCTCTCTCCACAGAGAGAGAGTATCGCCATTGTACTGTGTATTCACTTATACAAATTTTAGACATATTCACCTGTTAAAATGGTGCGTTATCGCTTGAATTTTCTTACGGCTTATGAAAACCATCCTAGGGTGTGCAAAACTCAAGCCTCAAGGTTGATAGCAATTATGGAGCATCCTTCAAAATTACAGGTAAAACGTTAAAAACCTGTCGAGCAATATGACCATGAATCCAGTGTTCATTATCTAAGATAGAAAAGCGAGTTCCTATTCCCAAACCCACTTAGGAGCAACAATGGAGCATCCCCTTTTTTTCAGATCTACAGGTAAAAACCTGTTGAGCAATATTGACCATGAATCCAGTGTTCATTATCTAGAATAGAAAAGCAAGTTCCTGTTCCCAAATCCACTTGTCCAAAGAAGGGGAGAAAAGATTTCATATTTCTCAAGAGGCAAAAATGGCCTCACCTATGTAACCAGACATGGCCTTTAGGCATGATGTGTCCCATGTCTGTGTGTCGGGCACAGACACGGTATCAGACACGTGTTTTGGACATGTCCTGTTTCACTTCTCAAGAGGCGAAAATGGCCTCACCTATGTAACCAGACATGGCCTTTAGGCATGATGTGTCCCGTGTCCGTGTGTCGGGCACAGACACGGTATCGGACACATGTTTTGGACGTGTCCTGTTTCAGGGCACGTACAAAGCACATGTCCGACACCATGTCAGGACGTGTCCTGACCTGTGAGAACCATGTCCCAAAAACAGGACACTTTAACCCTCATTCATTCACATTTTTGCAGGTGAAGAGCATTAGAACTTAGAAGGCTTTCCAAGGGATTGCAAATGACTTAAGGGTGGATTTTAGTGGGAACATTGCAAGTTTTCTAACAGGCAGCAAGAAGAATGTCTCAGTCAGCAAGGGCAGCTGGTAAAAGGAAAAGGAGGAGGAATATCCCAGTTGGTGTCTCCCATTCTCCTCCAAATCCAAGTTTGAGTTTATCTAATGCTGCTACTGCTCCATCTGCTGCTAGTGGAGCTGTTCGTGTTGCATATAACCCTGTATTAGCAAGACAGCAGGCCCAAGAGAAGAAATATCCATTGTGAAAGCATTTAACAAGGAAAACAGGGCCTGGGACAAAGCTGGGTGGGGGGAGGGAATGAGTCTATGAGTCTATCACTGACATACACATTGTGATTTGTGAATGTGTAATGTGTATATTAATTCTAATTTCTATTGAATATTTGTAAATGTTCTAGTTTCTAAAAAAAAATTAGATTTTTCTATATTTTTAAAATGTATATATATATATAGTCAAGTGAGGCCATTATATATATCTATGCATAGTCACCGAGGGATTTGACCTAAAGACTTTTGCTTACAACTCACAGCTCTCAACCACTTGAACTAACCCATTGAGCTATATATATATATATATATATATATATATAACGGCCTCACTTGACGTCTCCACCAGGTTAGGCTCCATAATCAGAGTCGCCAGGATGAGGCCCCATCAGGTGGGTACCTGAGAATTCTTCTCATGGACGTAGCAACCCCTCTCCGGGGTTGTGAACCACATTGAATATATATACATATATATATATATATAATGTGTCCTCCGTGTACCGTGTCCTCATGTTAGGTGACTTAGGGCCCCACTTGTCTGTTTTCCTTTTTGTTTTTCATATGGAAAAAGGTATAGCTTCAAGAATATGAAAGCATTGAGTATAATGTTATGAATAGTGAACTAATGTGTTCCACCATTGGTAGGTTAGACACCAAGTAAATATCAGACAATCACCATTAAGGAACCAATTATAGCTAATAGTTAGATATATCTCGTATTTTAGATTCATAGTCCAATTAGAATGCCAAATTAGGCCAACTGCTAGGGATAGACAACTAATCTCTTATCACAGCAAAAGCGATGTAGTGTTAGTATAATTATGCAATCAAATATATTGCGACCAAAAGATTATGTTGTATTAGAAAAACAGATTCTATTTTCATTCAATTAAGATGTGTAGATGATGAAGCTGGACCTTTTATCAAATTGCCGTATAGGTGCAGTCTCACATAAATTGTTAAAAAGTACCCAAGTTGCTACTGAGGATCAAATCAATAATGAAATGGTTTTCTATAAGAAGGATACGCAAAGAAACAAATTTTAAGAGTATAGGTAATGTGTAGATAGGGCAACCTAAAAATGGAGTATAAGCTATGGGTAAAACAAACCTGTAAAGATTGGACTAGTGTATCTTTGCACGATTTTTAAAATATATCTTCTTATGGAAAGTTAATGGCTTGAATTCCATTTTCAAATTACACTCTGATGCTTAACAGCAGATACATTATCTCAATATTCTTAATAAGAACAAATGCATCCCGAAGTAACAAGAAAATAGGATTTATTTTATTGGCCTCCAATCCTTTTCATCAACTTCATTGTGAGGCTTCTGATTACAAAATGTACAAACGAAATGTTTGCATGCAAGGTACAACAGATTAATATATCTTGAAAATATTTTCAAATGAACATCTCATAATCGTACCGAATACACTACACTCCTGAACTACTTTAAATAAAAGGTCCACCAAAAATCTTACAACTAGAACCTGGTCAATCTCCAAGTTCCTTCCCCCACAGTCCCCATTTAACAACCAACTTTTACTTAACATTTCTAGAGGAATCATATCCTTAGGTCATATGATGAAGCCTTCAAGCTCCAACACAAAATGCAATTTGAGCATATACAATGTTTACTCTGACAAAAGCAGTTTTTAAAACTTTTAAGATGCAGACGATATGAACCGCAGCTTCAGTGCGACAAAAGTGTTATGAGTCATGACATATAAATAGTAGCCAAAAATTCAATTATATTACAAAGGAAAAAGGGTTTCAGACTAATGGAAAAAAGATGAAGAAGAGATGATTTCAGAATTACAGGTAAAAACCTGTTGAGCAATATGACCATGAATCCAGTGTTCATTTCTAATATAGAAAAGCAAGTTCTGTTCCCAAATCCACTTGGGCAAAGGAGGGGAGAAAAGAGTTTATATTTCTTTACCATCTTCTCAAAAGACAAAAATGGCCTCACCTATGTAACCGGACATGGCCTTTAGGCATGAAGTGTCCCGTGTCCGTGTGTCAGACACGGTATCGGACACGTGTTTTGGACGTGTCCTGACCTGTGAGAACCATGTCCCAAAAACAGGACACTTTTACCCTCATTCATTCACATTTTTCAGTGAAGCTTGAGCTCTGAGAGGGTTTTTTTTAGCAGGTGAAGAGCATTAGAAGGTCTTCCAATGGATTGCAAGTGACTTGAGGGTGGATTTTAGTGGGAACATTGCAAGTTTTCTAACAGGCAGCAAGAAGAATGTCTCAGTCAGCAAGGGCAGCTGGTAAAGGGAAAAGGAGAGGGAGGAATATCCCAGTTGGTGTCTCCCATTCTCCTCCAAACTAAAAGCTTGAGTTTATCTAATGCTGCTACTGCAGCTGTTGGTGTTGCATATAACCCTGTATTAGCAAGACAGCAGGCCCAAGAGAAGCAATATCCTTTGTGGAAGCATTTAACAAGGAAATCAGGGCATGAGGCAAAGCTGGGTGGGGGAGAGAATGATTCTATGAGTCTATCACTGACATACGCATTGTGATTTGTGAATGTGTAATATGGATTGATTCTAATTTCTATTGAATATTTGTAAATGTTCTAGTTTCTAAAAAAAATTAGATCCGTCTATATGTTTATATTTTTAAAATATATATATATATATATATATATATATATATATATATATAGCCCAATGGGTTAGCTAAAGTGGTTGAGAGCTGTGAGTTGTAAGCAAAAGGTCTCAGGGTCAAATCCCTGGGTGGCTATGCATAGATATATAACGGCCTCACTTGATGTTCCCACCGGGTTAGGCTCCATAATCAGACAGGATGAGGCCCCATCAGGTGGCCCCCCTGAGAACTCTTACCATGGACATAGTAACCCCTCTCCAAGGTTGTTATATATATATAACATGTCCTCCGTGTCCTGTGTCCTTGTGTCAGGTAACTTAGGGCCCCGCTTGTCTGTTTTCTATTTTGTTTTTCATATGGAAAAAGGTATAGCTTCAAGAATATGAAAGCATTGACTATAATGTTATGAATAGTGACCTAATGTGTTCCACCATTGGTAGGCTAGACACCAAGTAAATATCAGACAGTCACCATTAATGAACCAATTATAGCTAATAGGTTAGATATATCTCGTATTTTTTTTAAGAATTCAAAACGTTAGATTCATAGTCCAATTAGAATGCCAAATTAGGCCAACTGCTAGGATAGACAACTAATCTCTTATCAAAGCAAAAGCGATGTAGAGTTAGTATAATTATGCAATCAAATATATTGCGACCAGAAGATTATGTTGTATTAGAAAAACAGATTCTATTTTCATTCAATTAAGATGTGTATATGATGAAGCTGGACCTTTTATCAAATTGCCTTATAGGTGCAGTCTCACCTAAATTGTCAAAAAGTAACCAAGTTGCTACTGAGGATCAAATCAATAATGAAATGGTTTTCTATAAGAAGGATAAGGATACGCAAAGTAACAAATTTTAAGAATATAGGTAATGCGTAGATAGGCTGACCTAAAAATGGAGCATAAGCTATGGGTAAGAGAAACCTGTAAAGATTGGACTAGTGTATCTGTGCAGGATTTTTAAGATATCTCTGCTTTCTTGCTGGAACATGATAACTGAGAATTCATTTTCAAACTACAGAGGCTAACATCTAACAGCATATACATCAGCTCATTTTTTACAAGATTCTCCCCAAATCAACCAGAAAAGGCCTTTTGGATATGGATATACATTCTTATGGAAAGCTAATGGCTGGAATTCCATTTTCAAATTACAATTCGATGCTTAACAGCAGATACATTATCTCAATATTCTTGGCCAAATAAGAACAAATGCATTCCGAAGTAACAAGAAAATAGGATTTATTTATTGGCCTCCAATCCTTTTCATCAACTTCATTGTGACTTGTGAGGCTTCTGATTACAAAATGTACAAGCGAAATGTTTGCATGCAAAGTACAACAGATTAATATATCTTGAAAACATTTCCAAATGAACATCTCATAATCATAACGAATACACTACATTCCTGAACTAATTTAAATAAAAGGTCCACCAAAAATCTTATAACTAGAACCTGGTCAATCTCCAAGTTCCTTCCCCCACAGTCCCCATTTAACAACCAACTTTTACTTAACATTTCTAGAGGAATCATATCCTTAGGTCATATGATGAAGCATTCAAGCTCCAAGACAAAATGCAATTTGAGCAAATATACAATGTTTACTCTGACAAAAACAGTTTTTAAAAATTTTAAGATGCAGACGATATGAACCGCAGCTTCTGTGCAACAAAAGTGTTATGACATATAAATAGTAGCCAAAAATCCAATTGTATTACAAAGAAAAAAGGGTTTCAGACTAATGGAAGAAAGATGAAGAATAGATGAAAACTAAACAGAATTAATGGTATTCCACTTGAACTTTGACCTATGGAACACAGAGATGTCTGCTGCAATGCGGAAAATTATGGGGAAGATATTCCAACATCAAAAGACAAAATGAGCATTCACGATCTTTAAGGGTTGATTGGCTGGTTTAGAGAGTGCAATAGAGAGGGCATTCAGCATGCCCTCGAAATAATTTACTCTGCCTTCACCTTCCCTGAGGATTCACCAACTGCGAGAAAACTGCACTTGTTGTTACATCTTCTGAATCTGGATCGCTTCCCCTTTCACTAGCCCTATCAACTATACTGTTATCAAAAGTCTCTGTTTGGGTGAAGTGAAGGGGAAGTTGTGCAATGCGATTAGTACTATTCTCATCTGGATCATTTTGCATGGCAGTCTCCTGAAGTTGCAAGGCATACTCCAAGTTCCATAGCACGTCTCCCATAGCAGGCCTTTCTATACCTTGCTCTGCCAAACACTTCTCTGCTGTCTCTCCAAACTTTCTCAAAGAGCCATGATTTATTGTGCCCACAAGATGAGGATCAATGATCTGGTCAAGCATTCCTCTTTTCTGCCAGTGCATTGCCCACTCTGCAATGTTGACTTGCTCTCTTGGAAGAGCGGGATTGATTGCAGGCCTTGCACACAATACCTCCATTAGCACTACCCCAAAAGAATAGACATCAGACTTCTCAGTAAGTTGCTGCCTTCGGAAATACTCAGGATCAAGGTAACCAAAACTTCCTTTTACTGCAGTGCTCACATGTGTCTGGTCCAATGTAGGTCCAGTTTTTGACAAACCAAAATCTGCCACCTTGGCAAGAAGATTCTCATCAAGCAGAATATTTGTTGTCTTCACATCACGGTGAATAATCCCCTGTGCTGCCCCAGTATGAAGATAATGCAGGCCTCTTGCAGCCCCTATACATACTTCAAGCCTCTGTTTCCAGGACAGAGATGGAAGTTCTGTCCCATACAAATGACCCCTCAGAGGCCCGTTCGCCATGTATTCATAGACCAGAATCATTTCACAGCGCTCCTCACAGTATCCAATCAGAGAAACAAGATGGCGATGTCGAAGTTTAGACAACATCTCGATTTCTGTTTGGAATTCTGTGAGACCTTGCTCTGATCTGGGATTACCTCGTTTAACTGCTACTTTGGTCCCATCTTCTAGTTCACCTTTATAAACCTTTCCAAAACCACCTACGCCAAGTATCAAATTTTCATCAAAGTTGCTGGTGGCTTCTTGTATCTCTGCAAAAGTAAAGAAGCGGCCAAGACTCGAAGGTGCAGAGGAAGCATAACTACCAGTACCACTCTTGTGGGAACCTGTGGAAACTTTGCTGGCCATAGTTTCTGAATTCCCAGCATGCAAAGGCAGAGGCAACCAGACAGGAGGGGAGTGATTTGACTTTGATTTTGGGCGGAAATACATGCAATACACTGCTGCTAGCAGTCCCAGTGCAGCAAAAGCTCCAGCAACAGATCCAATAATAGGTCCCATCTTCCCATTTTTTCCTTTGGAATCCATAGGACTATTGCCATCAACCGTATAAGGCCCGTCCAGACTTCCAGCAGGATTGCTCATCTTCATTATTTCCAATCCATTTAGTATAGCGTCAACATCGCCATTACGATCTTGAGGACTTGCCGGCCCAACTTGGATTCGGACCAGCTTCGATCCAGCTGAAGCATTGGCAACAAAATCTTGATAAACAGGCACAGACAACGCCCCTGCCTTGGTAGATATATCAAAGTCCGGTAATGCAGATTGGGCATTAATATAGGCATTGAAAACCAACTGATATAGACTTTTGCTGACAATATCACAGAAATGCATCCGAACAAAATATGTGAAATCAGGGTCCACTACGAACGTCCAAGAGATATTGAAATTCGCATTTATAGTATTGGATGCAGTGACATCCATTTTCTCTGCTGTTGCATAGACCAACCGAGGAGCAATCTCCTCACTAACACCGGGTGGGTAGTTGATAAAGCTGGGATTAATAGAAACATTCTTAGCAGCGGCTTCTATATCCAAATACTTCTGATCAGGCTCCCAAACTCTCCACAAAGCATCACTCTTAGAATCGATCTTGGGACCTCCCATGTTAATTCTATAAACTGTCTCCAGAGCTAAACCGGAGAGCACATCGCCACCCTCAAGAGGCCGAATAACCGAAGCCCTCTCTGGTATCAGTTGATCAGGGGCCGAGAAAACCTCAATGGCATTGACAAATGCCAGAGACCCGTTTGCTGGAGAAAAACTCAGAGGCAATTTATCGGAATCCACATTGATCAAATACTCTTTGAATAAATATGGGGTCTGTGTCCCTTTGAAGGTGAATTCATGAAGTAGAACGAGCTTATCTGTTGTAACAGAAAAAACTGCAGATTTGAGATCATGGGTTTTATCAAGGATGGGATAGAAATAGAGGCGTACCAAATGTCTGCCCTTTTGCTTGATTTCGAAGCTGTAGGAGGCCCGTTCGGTGAATACCCGCGCGGTCGTGTAGATAGCTAATGGGACCGTAGCATTGGATGTGGACACTGTGATCGCCTGGCCCTCGAACGTAGTCTTTAGAAAGGAGGATGATTCTCCTTCGGTCTCGAACCTGCGACCATCATCCAGATTGGTAGCATTTGTTGCTCCGCAGGCGATTAAGTAGTTGTCTATAGGTGTGAAGGAGGCCCATGAACCAGCAATGGTGGTGCAGAGAATGAAGAAGAAATCAAAATGTAGTGATCTGGCCATTTCTTCCGGTAGCTAACTGGGGATCTGTGGGAAACTGGCTAGCGTGCAGCAGGTGGAGAGAAAAGGGTCCTGGCTAGTAGCTGGCGGAAAACCCGCCTCGAATGTGCCATTGTTTTGCTAGTCTCTCATCCGTTTGGCGTCCAAAATCCAACGGAGTTTTCATGAATAATGACATCGTATAAACCGGATGTTGTATGAAGGATCTTGTGCTGTTTTGGGAAGAATGATTATGAGTATGCTATTTTTTTTTAATGCCGACCATCTCCTCAGTCGGTTCAGTAAGCTGAGCTTATGTGGAGAAAGGCTACATCCGTGCTCACTGCTCAGTCAGGGTCGGTTTGGTGATAGCTATTTGTAGCTAAAATTCCCCTAATTTTTTAAGACACAAATACTTAGCTTTATCACGGTTGAGTTAACCGCTTCTAAAAACGTAGCTTGTCTGGTTAGTTAGCTGAGGTTAGTTGCCTGATTATAAAATGTGGTTGATTTACGTTAATGTGTATTTATTTTAATTCTAAATTTATTAGTGATGGTGATATTTATTGTTTTCAAGAATGATGATGTTGTTTACCGTTTTTAAATTAAGAAAATAAATATTTTACCGTTTTTAAAATTAAGAAAATAAATATTTTTTAAAAGTATGATGATGTTTACTCTTTTAAAATTAACTAATTTGATATGACAAATAATATATACGAATTTATAATTAAATATAATGCAAACATATATAATTTTGAAATTTAAAGATTGGAATAAGTGAATTAAAGACCATCCAGGTCTTTCAAAATTTAAAAAGTCAAATCCCGCTAGTTTGACATGAAAACCAAAGTTCGAACTTCGAAAGATATTTGGAAGCAATAAAACTTAAAAATTAGAATAATTCAGTTATTAAAATGGATAAAGTTATAGTTTATCATAACAGTTAAATAATTGGGATAAAGTGTGAACATGGTAAAAAAAAAGATGATATTACAAAACATATTTTTGACTTTTTATTATGAACCATGTTAATATGTAATATTTATAATTCAATGAAACTTTCTTATAATTTTGTATTTATCTGGTTATTACTTCTCTAAATTTATATTGACTTTTAATTAACTTATTTTCAATTTTTATTATTAATAATAATTTATTTTTATCATATTTTTAATTATTCATTTTACAAATTTTACATATTTATTTATTTTTAAATTAATACGATTTTCAATCAATTTATTTTGTAATATTTTGTTTATTTGATTTGAATTTTTTATTTAATTTTTTATCCTATTTTCAATTACTATGACCATTTCTCATCTTTCATTTTTTTAACTAAAATGAGGAGAGTTTATATATTAAAAACTTGGTAGAGCCACAAAACAAAAATTACAACTCAGAGTATTGCAGCATATAACAGAGATTACAACTTAGAGTAGTACAAAAAATAAAATGACTACTCATTCATAGTGCAAAATTGGCTCTTATTTGAGTTGATATTACATTCATGTAACTAAATCCATTACTATATATCCTACAAAACACACATGAAAAACATGGGATTGATTATGGAAAATTGGAGGAGGATCCTTCTCCCAAATTCATATTGGGAATTTCATCTCCTACTTCACTAGCTAAGGATTGATTATTGCACAGTCCAACTGGATTTCAAAGAGGTTCACTCGCACTTCCAGCTCCTAACTTCATTGGTTATGGGCCTCAATTGTTCGAGGAGAATCTTGCTCTTGGGCCTGGTGGTTCTGCCACTCCTGCATTGTGTCTCTCTCGAGTTGATGTATCTAGTCCTCATTATCCCTAACAAGGCTCTTAATCAATGCTTCAAGGTGGCCAATTTGTGTTGCATTACCCACACATCTGACGAAATCCTCTTCACCCCATGCATTGGACAACAATCCGAACTATTGTCACTACTCGCCCTTACAACCACCCACGCTTATTGCTCCCAATCTTCTCCTATAACCAGCCCCTCAATTCAATGAGTAACACCAACCTGTTGAATGCTCATGTTTGTGCTACTCTCCTAGTGGTGGAGAAACACAATTGCATTTCTTGCATTAAGACTGGTATGCTTAATCGCTCCCATCATTGGCTCGCCATCCTTATATGAAATATCGGTGACCAGTGAGGAATTTCCTTACACGAGTTCACATGACATATAACTTTCATGTTCATATACGGTGGAAGGATAAGAGGAACACGGATGCATGGGCCAGGCAAATTTTCACCCAACTCTCTCATCATCTAATTTATTTCCCACCTAATGCGCCAAAAACCATCATGATGAATAAAGGGTGACATGTTGCAAGGCCATCCCATCCACACGGTATTAGGAGATCCTACTAGAACAAGGCCCGGTACAGGAGTCATGTGAAACCTTAGGGGATATGAACGTATTTGGGGTTCTCTTTGGTTGGACATAGGACCCCTTCCATTAAGGACACCGTTGTATTTGCTTGGAAATCGACCAATTGGACAAGTGTCTTAGGATATGGAACACCTAAGAACCTCTCGAAGCAGTGAAGAGGACAAATATTATGCTTATTAACTGACAAAGATAAAGATCGTTAGGCTTGGTATTCTTCCTAAGCATTTGAATTATGTTTTAGGAGTCTCCAAACACCAAGATCTTAATAATCCCTCTTTGATGTGTTAGAACTAGACCTTAGAGAAGAGCAAGGGCTTCAACCTTTTTATTTGAGTCCCTTCCTAGATGTAGTGCCCATCCGTTCGAGACGGGTACTTAAGTTCTTGTCGTTGCATACTTGTATCTATCTAGCTCCTAAAGAGCTGCTTTGTCAAGATAATAACCGAATTTATTTGTTGTTTACCATGTTTTTTATCAAAATTTCCTCTTTAATTCAGTTTAAAAATATCTCAGCATAAGTTTAACTTGACAGGAAATTTCTCATAGCATGGCATTTTCATTCGGTCCATAATTCTAACAACATTAGGAATAAAAACATAATTCTAGCAACATTAGGAATAAAATAAAATGAAAGGCATTTTTCCTTTGGATTTTTCAATACTTAAATTTAGAGAGTTTTGATCAAGTAGAATACCTATTTTTTTTTGTAAATTGTAGTAGGCTTCCTTAGGTTCCTGTAGCTGCTCCTTGCTGAAAAACCTTAGCAGCCAAAATAGATAAACCACCCATCCAACCAACTCATCGTGTTGGCCCTGGGAAATCGATGGATTTCCTAGCCCTCAAACCCACAATCCGATAATTCAAATAGCATCCTTCCAAAGTTTAGGATCCCTCCATCCATAGTTTAGTTTTCCTTCCTGGTTTGAGTTTCCCACCTCCTCAATCTCCGAGTTAACCCCCTCCTTGGTATGCCTCCTTTCTCCTCCAAATTCTTAGTCCTATTCTTCCCCCATAAATCCTCCAAAAACCAACCCCCTTCTCCTCCATGAGACCTACCCTTATACCCATTTTCCTCCTCCTTTCTTCATCCTTACTCCATCGCCTTCCCTCTAATGTCTCAGGACTATAAATTGTTAATACCCTTACACTATTCAAGATATTTAATAAAGATTTAATGTGGTTCTCTGATTCATGGTTGTCTTGAGTAGTTAAATACTTTTAATGCTTAATGAAGTTGGTACTTTTGAGTTGACTTTTATGTTTATTCATTAATAGAATCATTATTACCTTCCCGTTTATGGAACTTTTTATTTAATGGTAACTCAATGCACCGCTTCAATATTCAAATGTTGTAAATAACATAATAATTATCTCAAACTTCATGGAGAGGATGTTTACTTTATTGTTACTCTATCGAGTCTGATTCAATCAACATGTTCTAGTTTTCAAAAATAAAGATTAAATAATAATTTTAAAGTGGATAACATAATAACATTACGTTACACCGTCGTATTTCATTTGGTTAAACCTTTAATAATAATAATAATATTGATAATAATATATATTTTACCGGTCATGTGAAACAATTTGGTCAGTTCAATAATTCTTTTGATCATATTCAATGAAGCTTAGGTGTAGCTTGCAATAGTTATAACATTATAAATTTTTATTATTAAAATAACAATAATCAATGGTAAAAGTAATAACAATAATAATAATTATTATTATTAATGGTGAATAATAATAGTAACATTTATTTCTTTAATCAATAAGTAAATCAGTATAAACATAATATATTTACATTAATGAACAAGGTATCGTTAATGGGTTAATTAATCATGCTTAACAGTTAGACAAGACAATTATTTACTGTTAATGTTCTTTCTACAACACCTCACATTGACGATACTTTCAAATGATGAGACTTACATTAATCATTTATTATTGTGTTCAGATATACCGACTAGCTCACTTATTTTACACATTAACAATTTAACCATTCATTGCCTAAGTCGATTAGTACATCCTTAACTAAGTTATCTATCACAATTTATACCACTATTCAAGCATGACACGTATGTTGTACATCAATACTATTTTACATGTACCAAGTGTGCATGCGTGGCCAACGTATGCACAAGTCCGATATGCACTATAACAAATTCCATCCCACCTATGCATGCATGCTAACTAATAATAGTAATTTCCCCATGCAGAAAGATAAAGCATATTTATATTTTTAACGTTCTCAGTTATTTAACAATTAATCCCTTTTATGATTTAAAATCATAATCTGTATGTTCTTATTAATTTAACTGGTCAAACAAGATGGGTACCTACTACCACTAACTCTGGATCATGGAATACCCAACCCTCAACAATACTAACTAGCATATCCTCCCATCCTAACATACATCCACATCCTCCCTCTCCTTCCTCTTCTAGTACAAAGAGAACGTCAGTTATACTGACCTGACCACATAGAACCTAAGAGTGGTAGCGTCGGCTAACTAGCAGGCCTAGCCTCTCCCAGTAGACATACAACTGTCATTATCACAACAACTTGGGGAACGTGTCTTAGCACTACCCTCCCACGACCCCGGGTATCATAGTGACATAGGGTGGGCAACACATCCCACCCTCTCAACATACTGGGTCTACTCCCTATCAATTCATACTCTGTTGCTACTTGGATTATTGGATTGTGTCATCGTATCATCATTTTTGGTTGCTAAGGTTTACTGTGTAACAAGTCACTATTCCACATATCATATCAAGTATTCGACTATCACGTAGCACCAATGTCATGTGGGTTAGTACTTCACAAATACACATGTATAACAAGTAACTTCACTTGATCACATCATCATCCTCATCATTATTTCATGTAATAAATTGATCACTTGATCACATCATCATCCTCATCATAATCAATTGATCACATCATCATCCTCGTCATTATTTCATGTAATAAATTAATTCATCATAAGTACACACGACATATAATAATTCAGTTGGTCACATCCAGGGATGGAATTTGACGGGTAAATGCCCATCATGGGTCAATTTACCCATCAAATACAGCTAAGATTTTGCCAAGACCGTCAAAATCTAGCTTAGAATACAGAAAACGTTTCAGATTTTGTTTGTTACCAACAATTTTGACGGGTGTCCGTCATTTGAAATTCCAACCCTGGTCACATCGTAACATGGTATCCACGTATCGCATCATATACTTCACATTTGATAAATGAAAACATTTCAACATATACTATCATCGTAAAATACAGTTATCCCATGATAATCAACACATCGTAACCGCATAACCATAGTAACATAATAATCATGGTGACATCATAAACATAGTAACATCATAATCACAATGCCATAATAAACATAGTAACATCATAATATTGGTCCCATCACATCGTAAGTAAAGTTACTCAGTCGAGCAAGGTCCAAAAGATAATAAGCATTAAAGCACAGTATGCCTAACTCAAAATAAGCCTAGTTGAAAATATGGGGCGTTACACTAGACCCCAAGCATATGCAATGATCCTCTGCCTCTCGAGGTTAAAGAGTATCCCTCCCGCTTATGCCACCCCTTTTCTCGTCTTTCATTGTTACTTATAGTTAATTTGACCATTTCTCTTTCATAATAATATAATTTTATAATTGCATTATTATTATTCTATCTTATTATTAAAATAATTAATATGATTTTATCTTATTTTTAAGTAAGTATTTTAATGAAGGTGGGAGTTGTTGTTGGAATGGTAGATACTTGTGTTTAATCCATTTTTGGAATTAAAAATAGATTTTGAACAATGAAAATCTTTAATCTCATTAGAATGAGTTAAAATCATTCCAAAAATCAAAACTTATTTAATGTTTAAACAAATAAGTTTTTTAAAAATTAACCTCAATTCTCTTAGTCTCTCTATAAAATTACTCTTCTTTACTATTCAAAAAATTGAATTGTATACAATTTCACAAATTAATTAGTCTCTTTATAAATTTACTCTTTTTTAGTATTGAATTTTCCACAATTGCACAATTTAAGTAGTATTTTTATAAAATTTCTCTTATTTACCATTAAAAAAAATGTATTTTTTTTTAATGAATTGGAATGTTTACTTGAAATCATTTAAAATTATTATTTTTTTAAATAAAAATAAAAATTTGATTTAAAAAAAAATCATAATAACATTTCAAAACTATAATATAGTTTTGTTTAATATAATTTATTAACTATTATTTAACCAAAACTTTTTTTGAAGTATTAAAAACTTTAAAAATAGAAGTTTCAACTACATGCATATTTGAAAAAATTTGAAAAAAATCCAAACTTTTTATGATAATAAAAATTCAAAATTTGAAAAAAATCCAAACTTTTTATAATAATAAAAATTTAATATTATCTCAACTTATACATATACATGCATACAATATATTTTTTAGACCGCTTAAATGTAATGTTTATTGTGAATCAAAAGTTTTTTTTTTCACACAATGGATATTGATATAGATATTACCTCTTAAAAGTAATATCTATATAGATAATTTTTCCACACAAAAGTTACCTCTCAATTGAATTGATATAGATACTAACCTTAGACTTTAATTATATCATTTTTCAACGTTTTAGTAATTATTTTTTTGTTTTTAAATATTATGTAAATGTTTGTATATTTGCATTGAAGAGGTGCATTGTACAGCCCAGTAGGGCAGAGATGTATAACTCCTTCTGTGCTCATCCTAGAGTTGACATGTGCTTTTTATAAAAAATAAAAAATTATTATTATTAAAAATAACTTGTTAGCTTAAATTAAATTTAAATTATTTAGATTTGCGTATATATATAAAACAAAATAAATTAAATAAACTAAAACCATAAATATTGGATTACACATTTCCACTCTAAAAAAGGGTTTGCACTTTGAGAGATTTGATCCCTCTCGGTGCTTGTTAGGTCTCCTTTTAGATGGATCTATGTTGGTTTTAAGAATTATGATGAATGTAATGTTTCATTTTCTTTGAAACTCTTGTTATTTATGTTCTCTTGTATGGTTGTGAAGTATTGGGTTATAGTTTTTCTAGAAAATTTTGAAGAAGGATTGAGCAAATCCATAAGCGTTTTATAACTTATAATCTTAAAATTAAAAGCAATACACCATATCATATTCCCTTGATTGAAGTGAGTCATTCCCCCATTGAGAGCATAGCTATGGCTAGGTACCTAATGTACAAGAAAAACATAAATAACTTGGGAGTCCAAAGACTTCTGAAAATTGTTTTAAATTCCAGCCAAAACCACCTAAGGCTCAAGTGAGATTGGCATACAGATGCCATGTCTTAGTTAAAAATATGGGGGATTGACAAAAATGTCAATTTACAAAATATAGATGATATAAAAATATTATTGCTTTAAAGTTCAAAGAAAAGTTGTGGTGTGATGAAAATTTAGAGGATAAAAGAAAATTTTGAAAATTAAGATATTATAGGGTGGTCATTAACCCTAATATTGAAGATCAAAATTATCTCTTTGTTTTAACTAGCATAAAGAAGAAGATTTGCATAGCTAAAATAAGAACAAACTATCATGAGCTACATAGTCAAACATGACGATGGACCTTTCCTAAAACTCATGGGTTGAAAGGAATTATCATTTTTGTAAGACTGTGAGTGTTAATGATGAAAAGCACTTCCTTCTATCTTATCAAAATTATAGTTATTTAGGAACGCTCCTCTCCACAAGGGAGGCAGGTGCGGGTGGGGTCATCTATGACCCCGGAGGAAATAAGATTTCTCAGTTTGCTTGGGGATTGGGGGAAAAAACGAATAATCAAGTAGAGTGGGCAACTATGATGCAAGGAGTTGAACTATTAGCCTCCCATGGTTACGACTCCTATCTAGTGTATGGATATTCAAATATCGTCATTTAAAAAATGAAGAAACTTCAAGGTGGGTTGGTTTCAATGGCCAATAGGGTGAAAAAATGAGTCATGACCAGCATTCATGGCATATTCAAAGTGCAGTTTTTCCACATTTTGAGACATAATAACAAGGAAGTGGATGGAATGGCTAACAAAGGGGTGAAGCTAAAGCCATGTTATATTGCTTTTGATAATCAACCACCCTTTTTTAAATGGTCTCCATGTTAGTGCTTGGAACCCATACCAAGGTCCACAACTCCATCTATGGTCTTAGGTTTATGACAAATAAAGGAAAGGGGGCCCATAAAGGCTCCATGGGATCTCCTGGTCTTTTCCGGTGAGTGGACATGTTACAAGGGCAGTCTTTCTGGTGGGTAGGTGGCGAGCGCATTCATTATCTGCAGGGTGGGACTTTATTGCCCAAGCGTTCAAGAGGATGATCCCAAATGGGGCATTCAACTGCAACAAAAATTTGGTGTGCTCGAGATTTGTACTCGCACGTGCCTAAGGAAAGGGTGATGGGAATGGAATTGATGGATTTAATCCCGTCGAGAAGGGCATGGGATGGCATTAACACTTGTTTAGATGGAGGTCGTATTCTATTAGGTTTCACGACGCTTAACCTCTTAACCCAGGCTGGGGACATGGAAGAGCTCTTGAATGAAATTCGGGAAATCAAATATGTCTCCTTGGACACTAGGAAAGGGGTGCGCAGTACCTTTGAGCTAATGAAGGAGGCGTTAGAGGAGAATAGGAAGATCGATTTTGACATAAGTAGGTTGGACATGAGGATGGAGGATGTGGAAATGAATAAATGAGTTCAAATGATAGAAGTACAGGAAATTTGGAAGGAGATGCATCGCATGAAGGATAATCAACTAGCCAATTTTGAAAGCATGAGGAATTTTATGATAGAAATGAAGAGTCTGATAATGGAAGCTATTTCATCCAGAAATGAAAGGAATGAAGAAAGGTTTGCTTGGATCCAAGAGGAGATTGCAGTGGTCCACGAAGCAGTAGAAGACTTAAAAGGAAAGCGGGACACACAACAGTGGAACAAAAACAATGTATCCATGGACGAAAGGGACAACTCGCAACCAGAAGTGTACTAGGGTCGCCAACCGGAATGAAGTCTTGTTTCTTTGTATATTTTATTACAGTAGAAATGTTTTTTTGCATATGTATCTACCATCGATATGTAAAGTTATATGTTGTTAAAGGCAGAAATTTTGCGATGAAGTTAGGAAGTAAAACTTTGATAGACACACAAGGAACTTTTCTAATCTGTGGTCTTAAAGTCAGGCTTCTTTAGCTGGCATGTTATAGCATGTTTCTTTGTTTTGTAAATACTCTCTTTTTTTAATTCAATACTTGTTACTCGTTCCTTTAAAAAAAAACACACATTCCTCTCCAAAAAAAATTTAGCACACAAATAAAACTCTAAAACAAACCAAAGTACACTCTTATTTTTCTTTCTTAAGTCCAATAAACCAAATAGACGTTAACTATCATTATCAACATAATAAAAATTCCACTAAACTTTAATATTCAATTTTTAAATATGTTTATAAAATAAAATCATTATCGTAATTAATATACGTTTATTAAATTTAAATATATATATATATATATATATATATAAACATTGACAACTTCATAGCATAATAAATTAAAATAACCAAACATGTACTCAATTTTGCTTCCCATGGAAGCTTGGTGGGACTTTACAAAACGTATTCTAACGCGTCTGGCCTGATAGTGATCACCAACCGATCTTCCACGTCATCTCCTTTCCACATTTTTCTACCATCTTTTCTAGGCAATGTAAGCAACCATGTGAGTCCATCTTTGATAGTGATCACCAACCGATCTTCCACGTCATCTCCTTTCCACATTTTTCTACCATCTTTTCAAGGCAATGTAAGCAACCATGTGAGTCTATCTTTTTCAGAGAATTAGGGTACAATACCTTGATTTTTGACCGTGAACTTTGGAGAGTGTTGACATTTGGTTTCATAAGAGAAACATTGTCAACATCAAATAAATATAAATTTGACCATCACATTCCAAGGATCTATACAGGAAAGACGTGTGGCAATTGGCTGTCTATTTTTCTTTAAATAGTTGGGATTGACGTGTCACAATTCTCGTCTGCTTTTAGTTGGTTAGTTTGCTTTATAAATATTTGTTAGCTGTGTCTTTTCCAAAATGGACTTCTCTACCATTTTCTCTATGTGATCATCACATGGGAAGAATTAAAATGCGACACATGGTGTGCAATCATTTTATACTCCCATTAATTTAACGAACTAAAACGCACCATGATTATGTTGGAGAAACTAATGGTCGTAATGTATTTATTATATATAATAAAAGGAACACTAACAAAGCTTAAGATACAATATGCAAGGAGGTCTAGATTATTCAACATAAAATAAACAACGGCCAATCGTAGAATTTTCTATACAAAACATCACGAAGACTTATTATGTAATGTGTCTTTTAAAATTGCAAATAATGATATTTAAAAATAAAAAGAAAAATCACATAACAATGACGTTTGATTTTGTCATGGTGGAAGCTTTCACAACGATGTTTTAGGTTTTTTTCACTAGAAAAGAGATATAGTTGATATTCATGAAGAGAATGGTCTTTATATAGAGATTGTTCGAGATAGGTATGTATGTCTAAAGACATTCATCATAGTCAAATGGATGTAGTTTGGGTGGTTGAGAGGAATGAATGTTACCCTCCCCATTCAGGTTTTACTCTTGTAAGTGACATGATGCTCTGGTAGAGCCCTTTGTAATAAATGTGTAAATGATGAGCTTGCCATACCTTAATTCAGTTTGAATATCAGGTGTTGGGATTTTCCGTGGAGTAGCCCTCTAACAAATGGTGAACCACATTTAAAAAAAAAAGACATTCATCATAATCTATCAAGATTATAATTAACGGGAATGAATGAAGCAGTTATGTGTTTTTTATTAGATTTTTAGACAAATATATATGAGAAATCTAACAGATAACAAGATAAAAGTGAAAATGTTGTGTCATACAACAACTTAACAGTAGTTTTCTAGAAGAATAATAATTATGCAACATAAAAATGGACAAATCCCTGGGAGAGAAGCCAACCATCCATTTTTTCTTCTAAAAAACAAGATACCTTTAGGAGAGTCTAAGCCTTTTTTGGAAAGAATATCTGCAACGGAGTTGAATTCTTTAAGCACATGATGAAAACTAACGGAGGCAAATGTCTCTTGTAAAGCTCTAATGCGAGATTTCCACCATTGTAGCTCTAGTTCATAACATGGGAAGTTTAAAATTTGTTTGCAAGTTTGATTATTCTTTTCTCTATAGTTAAGGGCTCCCTCAGCCATGCATTTTCTTACGCATATGAGTGATCACTATTGCCATACAATTTTGTGGTGTCATAGGGGACGTATGCCCTTAGTTGAGATGACTCACAATGAGAGTCAGATACTCTTCCTCAATTGGATGAGTTCTCGTATTTAGAATAAATGGTACAAATTCGCTAAGAGTAAACAATGGAAATTTATAATAAAAAAGGTAATAATAATTTTATGTTAAAGAGTGAATGTAGGAACCAAAGAAAAAGGTTCTTATCATTTCTAATTAGGATCTAGTTATGAAGCTAATGGGAATGTGATCAAACCTCAGTCTCTAAACGTGAATTTAACACTATTAGATTCTATGCATAAATTCAAAATCTAGATCTACGTATATAATAAGGTTTTTTTTTTTCAATAGAAAAAAAAAACACATTATTTGCTATTCATAGAATCAAGATAAGTTACATCCGATCAAATATTTTCTCCACAAATCACAAAATCCAAGATTGATCCACTTATGAACCCATCCCCTACCACTTCTAACTTCCCTTATACAACATAATAAAATTGTTACAGTCTTCCAACAATATCATAAAAAAATCCAAAAAAGGTTACATATCAACTTATATACCAAGTGTAACACATAATCAAAACACGTAATAAGACCCCAGGACTGGAAATCACTTCAACATTCTTAGCTTCCTCATATTTGAAGAACCCTTCTTCAAGAACCAAAGCCTTTTTAGACAACCTGTCAACTACAATATTGTATTCCCTATACACATCATGAAAAGAGATATCCTTGAAACCTTCTTAAAGTTGTCTTATTTTATGTTACCACCAACCCAAAGTAAGAACTAACAATGTTTCCTTATTACCTTCTAACCTAATATATAACCACCTTAGAGTCCCCTACCACCTATAAATTCTCCATTAACCTTGAGTTAGCAAAATAAAGTAGAATCCACAAGACAAGTACTTTAGCTCTAATATTTGTCCCAATACTTGCACCAAGCTTTAAATAAAAATAATGGACATCATTCAAGTACAACAAAACTCCGACACCACATAACCCCCTAAGCTCTTAACAAGCTCCATTAAAGAAACCAAATGTCACTTCCACAACCAAAACATGACTTTAAATTCTCCTTTATTTTTCAATCTTCTCTTTGCATGATATTTCAACAAAAGCCCCCAATATCCTTTATGTAGCTAGATTTACAGTAGGCTTCCACCCATCAAACAAGACTTTGTTCCTAAATAACAAAATACCCCACACAAAGTAACAAGGGAAAACCTTGAAATTGGAATCCAATTCACTTCTTACCCACCCCTAAAAGCTTGCTCCAACCCCACTGAAACCCAAAGACTTGAATTGATGATCTTTTTAATTATTGCCATACTGACTTAGTAAAGGAGCAATTTATGAATAGATGGTTAACGAATTCCTCCTCTTTTAGACATAACAAACATGCATTTGTTCTTAGTCCTCCCTACTTAATATAGTTATCCAATCATCACTTTGTTAGCAAGGGAGCTAGCCACATAAATAATCTATGCTTCAAGGGACTTTTCCACTTCCATACAATCTTATACCACCATAGATCAATAGCTTCACGTGAAGAGTAAACCAAAGAGTCATAGGAAAATTTAGCTATTACTTGACCATCTGTCGAGTTCCCATATGACACCAAAACATCATTTTTGTAAATCAAAGATATATTTGAGAGCTACAAACCATGAATGAAATCATCCCTTCTTTCATCAACAGACCCAATAGGCCCAAAACAGAGGTCCTCTTCCATCCATGTCCCGAGATACCCCCTTATTTACCTATATAGACTTGGTCTAAGTGCTTAGCCCTCTTATCCTCAACTTGGATACTAATGCCTTAGAAAGTTTATGCTTTTTCTCTATTCCAATCCAGGGATCCAAACCCTGCTTCACCTCCTTACCATCTCCAATTTTCCAAGCCAACCACTTGACTATCATTGGAAAGGCTCTAACCATTTGAGCCCAAGAATTGGAAACATCGAAGATACTCTTAGGTTCCCATTTGACCCAATTTATCATCGCTCTATTCTTTAGATATTTGTCATTCATAAGTATCCACCACAACCCATCACCCATTAAACAATGCCAGAGACGTTTTTGCAGATAGGGTGAGGCTAAGATGAAATTTTTTTTTTAAGCCCCAACCACCTCTGAGCTTGGGTATTCCCAACCTATCCCATTTCACTAGATGAACTACCTCCCTTGACTTTCTTCCATCCCATAAAAATCTAAAACATTTTCTCCTAACTTTCCCCAAGATGTATTTTGGAATATGAGCTAGAGACAACCAATAGAATAGTATGTGTTTATGGATTGTTTGGTTGATGCGAACAAAGACCAAACTCCCTAGTTTGAATGGTTCATATTTATAACAAAACAACACATAAACACACACATTCCTTTAGACTAATCAAATTACTTAAGGATGAAGAAAGCACATACCTTTACTGAAGGTTGTCCTTGCTGATATGAAGATTTTATAGCTCTACTCTTCAACTTAAATAGGTAACCTATGGAATATCCAAAGCAAATAAAGACAAGTGAAAGATACAAAAAAACTTGATTAACCTAAGCAAATGACCAAGGAGAAATGCTATAAATAAAACATCATTTATGAGAAAGGAAATGTATTGATGTATTAACAACGAGGAAAGAATTACAACCAAGATTCCTTAGTGTTGACGGTCCCTTCCAATGAATCCTTGCCTTACTTATCACCTTACTTCAAAGGAGTGGCTATCAAAGGTCTAACACAATTTCTCCAGCATCTAGCTACTATCCATTCTCCTCCCTCACCCATGGGGATGATCTTGTACTTATAGGACAAAGGGATAGAGGGGAGATGAGAGATAAGGAGAGAAGGTTAGGCTGATGTCTCTACAAGTATGGAAGTGAGTGAGATCCACCCAAATAAGATGGGATAGCCATCCATGAGAGCTTCTTTCTAGAAGATCCTCGAAGCTTCTCTTTTTTTCCCTTCATACAGAAAGTATTGCACCTTATCCAAGAGAAGAATGAGACAATTAGAGGTGCCACATCTTGAATGAAAGAAGCCTATGAAAATGTCTCGAGTTGCCAAAAAGAAACATGTGATAATGTTGTTGACTAAGTAGTTTAGAGGAAAAAAAGCTTATGATTCTCATGTTCCAAGTAAGTTTTGACAAACCATTTAAGGTATTGTGGAAAGGTTGAAGGTACATGGTTCATTATCGTGGTGATGAAGAAATTTACATGTAACATTATGCTCTCCAAAATAGATTTCAACAAGATCAGCCTTCCACCTAGGGAGAGCCATTTGAAAACACCAATTCTCAATTATCTTATATACCTTCTTTAGCAACCATAACCAATCTCCCTTCATGTAATAATTCGGCTTCAAGTAATATCCCAGATATTTGAACCCTTCTCCTAGAGTGGACAATGAAAAAGGCATATAAACTTTTACCTATTCACACATATGAGCACCGAGCCCATTCTGCAGAACGATAGTTTTTTCATTACTAATCTTCATTCCTTAAGCCTTGCAAAATAAATTTAATATCTCACTATACTCTCACCACCCCTGAACATAACCTGTACCAAAAATTAAGACACCATCAACAAATAGAGAGTTGGAGATCTGAATATTAGAAGATACTTTGATCCCATATATCCTCCTTTCATCCTTTGCATTGATATCCAGTCTACTCAAGCCCTCTATCACTACTAAATAGAGAAAGGGTGAGAAAGGGCACCCCTGTCTTAAACCTCTACAACTTTTGAAGAAAGTAGTTTCCCTACCATTGATCAATACCGAAAAATTCACAAAAGTTACACAACACATAATCCAGTTGGTCACCACCAACCCTAACCCAATTTGCAGGAGTACCAATCTTCAGAAAATCCGACTAACTCTATCATATGCCTTTACCAAATCCCACTTTCGAATAATAGCTTCCAATTTCTTTACCTTGATAGAATGTGGTCCTTCAAGTGAAAGCCCAACAACATCTAAAATCCACCTATTGAATAAGAACCCAAACTATTTAGATGAAATATGATCTAACAATTTCCTTGTAATCCTTGAAGCTGTGATTTTTGCTATCACCATATACACCAAATCACACAAGTAAATGGTTCTAAAATCACTAAATAAGGAGGAATTGGACATCTCAGGAATAAAGTGCAATAAAACTTGCATTTAAATCCCCATATATCCTCCAAGAACACCTAGACTCCTCAACCACCCTCCATGATTCCACCCCCACAATCTCAAAGAAATCTATAAAGAATTATGTAGTCCAGCCATTTGCCCTAGGAATCTTAGACTTAAAAAAAGAGGCTAGAGTCTTCTTCGCATCCTCCAAGGTAACCAGATCCCCTACCCTTCTTCCTTCTTCTTATGAAAAATATCTTGAATATTGTTGGATCACTCTTAATTGTTCTACTATGTTATTCTCCTCAAGCTCCCAATAAAAACCCTTAAAGAAGGACATATCTTCCCTTCTAATTCCTCTTGAGTTCTATAAACTTCACCATTCAAGCCCATAATTACCAAATTGTATTTACATTTTTCATGTGCTCCGCATAGATAAGGGGTTTATCTATTTTCATTTTCAATTCAAAGATTATCAAGATTTAATATTTTGTAGTGGCTCATTGTAACTTAAAACCACTGGGTGGTATCTTAATCAATGGTCTCTAGGCTTCAACCTACGGGAGGAGAATTCATCTTCATTCACGGTTTGGGTAACACTATCTTGTCTTCTGTAAGTTTTAAACTTGTGCAGAGAAGCAAAGCATACAATTTTTTTTAAGCAAAATAGAGATTATGCCACATAATTCACACCATAATACACAAAGATTTACCCTGGAAACCCTTAACCGAGAAAACCAACAAAACTTAGATCCACACCTCTCACATTCTCATCATGATTATTAACCAATCACAATACAATATGTAGGTATTCTGTAGCATCCAAAACTCTAATCCGTGAACCCAGATTAGAAATAAACCCCAATATGTTAATCGAGATTAAATTACATATTTTTAGAAAATAAAAAAATATCCCGAAAGTATCCCAACAAATTTTGAATTCATCATTGGTTTGTATCGACAACATGCTAACACCCATTGTCAATGTCCGCTATGTGGAGCAGGGGGAGGGAACTAGTGTGCCCCCACCAAGCAGCGCTACGCGCAACACATGCAGTTGCACGTATGAAAAACCCCACACACACATGCAAAGAATATAACACATACCCAACATCTTCCTCTTAACCTTTGGAAGCTAAAAGCCCAAAATTAATAGGGAATAAACCAAAAAGCTGTATAGACAGAGTTGAGCTAAGATAGGGCATGTTCATATGCATTCGGATCTTATATAAGTAAACAATGAAGAAGGTATTCTATAAGAAATCGATTTCCAAATCCTCATCGAACCTATGTATAATCCTTGGACAATGAGAAACTTCATTTCAAGTGTAATGGATACCATGCACAATTAAAGAGAATTGCTCAAAGAAGATCTCCCCTTTGTTCAAGAGAAAGACTTGTTTATAAATAATCTCAAAACCATTTAACATCCAACCTATAAATTATGCACATACAAGCTCAACAAAAAACATTATAAAATTTCTAAGGAGAGGATGCTCTCGCCCGAGAAAAGAAACCTCCCTCTCCCTTTTGTCGGGAAGGTAAACAAGATCATCCATCCTACAAAAAAAAAAAAAACTTTGAGGAACTCGAAAGGATCAAATACGAGAAGGACAATCATGTAACCAAAAAATAAAAAGAGCAAAGTCTTAGGCACTAAAAACAAAGACCAAAGAGTTAAATCATATTCCATGGAAAGAAGCCCTCTTGGTGTAGGACAATTAGTGATAGGTTGCACAGTTAAGCATTGCTTGTGACATTGCAAGCTCAAACTTCAACTGATTCATACGTGTTGTGCATGTGGCATCGTTGGTACACCTAGAGTATAGTGGTTGTAAACCGAAATCAACCCCTTATCATGTGTGTATGAGCTTAGCCCCAATTATTGATCCCATAGTTACAAAAAAAAGAAGGTTGTGTAACTATTCCATATAGAGAAGATAAAGAAATGATAGAAAGGGCCCTTTATTGAGCTCTGAAATTTTTATATCTACGAAAACTAAATACTAGGGGAAAAACAAAGAAAGACTAACATGACCGTCAGGTTTTTAGTATAAGAAAAGAATTCAACAACACTAGCCATTTGAATATAATTAAAACCCCTTAGTGCCAATCTAAATATCTTTGTAAGTTTGACTAAATTCAATTGTTTATGCATACCCATCTAATCATGGAAGCGGCAAAAGGAATATTTGTATTCTATGTATTCTTTTGTAATCAACTTTGTAATGGATATTGAACAAAATATATAGAAATAATTAAAAGTCTTAATAGGTCATATGTTATAATTTTTTTAAATATAAATATTATGAATGATGATAATACATATTTTAATTTTGGAAAATTTTCATAAAAACGTAGATGAGAAAATAATGTTATGTTGGTTTTATAGTAATAAATAATAAATTACAAAAGACTAAATGAATATTTTAAGATGTTTTTAAATTAGTATTTACACAAAGAGGTGTAAAGAAACGTGGAGAGGATGAATATATGGTTTGACATGATTAGAAGATTTATAGAAACTAAAAAAAGATTAATTGGATAAAAGGTTTGAAAGATTAAAAATGTGAAAACACTGTAAAGAGTAAAATGATAGGTAGAAGATGTATTTATAACTTGTATTGAAGGAATAAGTATTAAGCTACACTTATATATGAAGGATTGGTTATAAAACCAAACAATGAGTTGCATAAAGATAAACAATCAACTTGGCATTATGACATTTCATAAGCAAACTACATCTAAAACTTGGACCATATTATTTCAAAACGAAAGACGAAAGATCCTTCATAAAATCTGTCATTGATCAAGGTTGACTAGGTTAAGATTGATATATTACCAAGTTAAATTTGGGTCATGCCACTCCAACTCCAGGTTAATGTGCTTTTCTCAGCTTTGTGCCTGCACTAATACACTTCTCTAACATCTATACTAAATTGCATCCAACATGCATGGATTTTCGATCAATTTTTTCAACATATTTCACTTTATGAAAACATTAAAAAAAGTTGGAGTCTAATGATAGAATGTGTGATGCACACGATAGTGGAATGTGAGATTAGGAGAACAAATGAAGACTTTCCAGCATGTATACATTCTTCATCATCACATTCAACGACTCACTAGGAGTGATTTAATAAAATAATAAAAATCGCCATATGTATTCAGTTATGGAGGCTAATTTTAAACTATAAGAGTGGCCAGTGGCCATCTCCATATTACAAGGTGATGTTCGTTTTTAATTTTATTATTGGAAACCCACTATACTGTCTTTGTTTGTATTTTAATATAATGGAAAAAAAACACTGGTTGTAAATATAAATGAAGAGAGAAAAATCAGAGATTAACTTTAGGGAAAGTCCAAACTTTGGTTCAATAACATGCAAGTGACGCATTTTTTCTTATTTGTAATTAAATCTGACTTACAGAGTTTGGAAAGCAAGAAACTTGGTGTCATTGCAAATTCTAAAAAGATAGAGAATAATTGAAATCAGAATATATAACAAGTTTATTGAACTTAACATTTTTACAAAATAACAAGTATAAGATATCTTTGCTTTTCAAAAAGAGAGCTATGTCAATTGGTCTTTACAATTAACATCACATTACAGTTTGGCATGGGATGTGATAGCATATTTTTAAAAAGAGAGCAATGCCTCTTTGCTTTTCAAAAAGAGAGCAACGACAAATGGCCTTTACAATGAACATCACATCACAGTTTGGCATTGCATGGCAGAAACTATATCATAAAAAACAAAACTCCAATGTGTTGTTATAGTTGATGGTGTAACAACTATAATTAGGAAAACATGTTTGATACGAATCAAAGTACAAAATGAACAATAATAATTCCGTGTAGGATTCAATAGAAAAAGATGGTGTTGGAAACATTTCAGGCCAACATAGGGAGTTCAGGTACATAGACATTGTATCCTCATCCTCCGAAATGGAATTTTCCTTTTCTGAATTGTAAAGTTGTTTTTGAATCCTTTGCTTTGAGAAATTGTTGCAGCTGACATGGAGATAGATGTGCATAGTTGATTGGAGCAACTGCACAAGAAACACATAATGATCAAACCAAACACATTTGACAAAAGACATGTCAAATGTTGATAAGATTAAAATTTTAGCTTGAAGAAATTGCAGTTGTTCTTTGATACTTGCAGAGAAAGAAATCCTATTAGAATTGCAATCGGACATCAAAAGATGAAATGCAATACAAGATACTTTAAAATAGTTTGTTCTTGGAATTAAATAATTTGATTTTACAAAAAAAAGAGTAATTACTCTCATAATGAAAAAACGAGCTAACATAAACCCAATAACGGAGACAAATCTATGTAGATACAAGCTCAATATAGGCATATTACTAAATGCAAATTCCGAAACATGCTCCCACAAATTGAATAAAAAACAAACAACTACAATTGAATTGGAATAAACGTATGCATCTACAAATCAGAAATTAAATATAATTTGGCAAGTGCTAGCTGCTTTAGAAATCCTACTAATTCAAAATGTGTTGTAGGTCTAGTGAACTTTCAGTATCAAGGATTTGCAACCTATTTGTATGAATAATGCTCAATGATTCCAGCTCTCCAATTAGGCAATGTTTGTGAATGGAATCATTGAACATAACATTACACTCTTAGACTTAGAAGTTGAAACTTATAAAGAAATCAAAATTTAATCTCTTAGACTTGGAAAAAAAAATGCAAATTTCCCTAGTTGTCAATGTATTATTTTTGAATGCCATTGGCAGATAGAAAATGAGTCCTTGCTAAATTGGATAGGTTTTCTGCAATAGAAGTGTGATAATGCTATAAGAAAATAACAATGAAATAGGCTCATTCTTCATTAGATTCTTTATAGATGCTATTAAGTACGTGGAAGGGGTCAATGCTTAGATGCTATGAAGTACTTGAAAGGGGTCGATTCTTGATCATATTTGAAGCAAACTGATCTTTATTAATAGAAACAATTGCAAAATATGTTGATCCATACCAAAACTTAAAATGCTACAAAAAATGCATACTGAAATCGTTGGACTGCAAATAAAAAGGTTTGAACAAAAGATAAATATATAATTTTCCATCCCAACAAATTAAATGTATTTTTGGGAAACAAAAATTGTTTATTTTAAGTGCTAAACAAACATGAAAGCAAAGACCAATTTCATCACTATGTTTAGAATTTCTTGAATTCCAACTCCGTATTCTCTTCTTAGATACGTCTCCAAACATCTTCTTAGATTTTACAAGATTGTACTATTGAACCTTGAGAAAATATAGGGTTTCAAGGGGTTGACTAGGGTTTACAGGAAAACGACTATAGCCCAGAGAGAGCAAATCTAAATCGCTATAAGCTACAAATTCATGTGACAATTTTGAAAGACTTTCATATTATATAGAGAAACTCTGGTGAAAATTTGAGGTATATATTAACTCTGGGAGAGACATTTGTATTGAATGTCATTGAGTATTGCACAATCTCTCTTAAATTTCGAAACCAATATTAGAAGGCTTGGAAGCTTCTCTGCATATTAATTTGCTTATATAGTTACTTCATAATGTTCCATAGCTCCCAAGTGGTGGAAACAAAATGAGAAGTCGTTGGTGTACAAATGTATGGTATTTGCATTGGTTAGGGTCTTAATTGAAACAATTGAGAGTATGTAAGAGGAATCAATGTGGCAGGATTGTAAGAGATTTGTAGAAAAGCAGTGACTCAGAAGCCCCTTTTTATTTTACTATTGGATCCAACATTGACAACCTTCATAGGGAATGCATGTGCAATACAATTAGGCTTCCGGGGCTTGCACATAGTAACCATGACTTCTCAAGAGGTCACCCATCCCAATATTCCTATGACTCAAGCATGATTAAGTGTGGAACTTTCCCCATAATCAAACCCACTTAATTACAACTCTAGGTTTGAATTAAGTGTGGAGCTTTCCCCATAATCAAACCCACTTAAATAAAACTCTAAGGTACTTGCTTGATACCACAGAGGGCAAGTTATAAGCTTAGTTGAGCATAGGAAAGCATGGGATTCGATAACTTGGTCTCCCTAAAATAAAAAAGAAAACTTTAGACCTCTCTAAATAACATTTATATGACTACTAGAAAAGGAGAGCATACAACTATGTAACAATGCACTGAACAACAAATTATAAGATTTCAAAGAAAAGGAAGAATATATGTTATATAAAACATTACCAGATAAAAACATATATTAAAATTTAAAATTAAGCGTATGTTAATTTTAGTTAACAAATTTCATAACATGTAAAAGATACATACCGCTGAAATTGAACGTGAATATGCATGTACTAGAGAACCATGTGAAACATCCATTTCAATAATAATTGTTGGTTTTGTGGATATCTTAGGTATCCTATTCACAAATCTCATTGCCAACAAAGAGTTGAGGCCAACAACCTAAAGGACAAAATAATAGTTCCAAGAAACACATTAATATATTTAATCAAGGGGATTGCTTGAAAAGGAAAAGGTATACTCAACAAACTTTAGATGCGGGAGCGTACCTTTGCATTTATTTTCAGAGACAACTTTCCATTGGACCTACACTTGCTAGAAATGTCAAAGTTAGTATGCTATGATGAGCAGACAGGGAAAGAGTAAGGAATAATGAGCGACAATGTAAGGAGTGATATATATGAATTGAAACAAATTAAGGCTTGGATGTCTGATATTTGAGTGTGAGGCATTTTTTGGGAATTCCAAGTGTTGTTACTTCTACAAAATTCATGCTTTACCAAAATATGCTACAACAAAACAATGAAGAGGTTTATGAAAATAACAAATTTAAACAAGTTCCTTACCAAGGGTCACATGCGAGAGTTAAGAGAGTACAACTTGAAAGTTGTAACAAGTCTCCAAAAGCATCTTTTCATTCCATCCCTCCGACATAAACTCAAATGTTTAACAATGAATCTATGTTGAAATATCTACTTTTGGGAAATTCCCACAAGACCAAACAAACATTGGTTTGATTCATAATTTAGGAAATCTACACTTGTTTCCAAGAATTCAAGAATTCCATCTCTATGACAATCTTATAATTTTCCCAAAGAGGGTGTGATTTGTTAAAAACAATGTTTTAAGAAGATAAGTAAAAATTGTATTTTACAAGAGTAATACTGAAAACTAAACAGTATAGTCGAGAAGTTTAGATCTAATAAAGTAAAAGATAATTTTCATCTCTTTCAACTATACCTCTTTCAAATATGACCGAGTTAAAATTGAAACACACATTAAACAAATGCAAACATAATCAACAAAGTAGCAACGATAATAAGAGTAATTATACAAAATTGTAGTAGCAGTAACAGATTTAATGTGCAACACAAAAAATAACAAGTCCGATAAATTACTTGGTGAATCAGGACCTTCCTTATATTCAGAAATTTAGCTTTAAGAACAATCTATGCCTCTTAGAGGCAAGTTATCAAATGAAACAAAAATGACCCTTACATGAGGGTATGTACACATATGAGAGAGAGAGATAGAAAAAGTTGCAAGATAGGTTTAGACAGGTATAGGAATAGGTACATCAACCAATATTAACGAAAGAATTTTAATCACAACAGTAAAAGGAAGAAATACACCTTACAACATTTCTAATTAAACAAGGGCATCCTCCTGTATTTTTTGAACGTGGTTTTGTTAACCTAATTTCACGCAGATTTATTTGGTAACGCTGAGCTGTCTTGGGATGTTGCAGTTCTGAGGCAGTCCGCGTGATCTGTAGTTGTATGTTCAGTGGTGGGGTCTATACTTTGTTATGTTATCGCGACTTTTCATGTGAACAATGGATCCGAGGATTTTCATGGCAGGGGCAAGTGTCAATTTGGTCCCTTATTTGAATTACTGTGTGTGCTTTATCTTGACCCATCTCTGAACACTTACAAGCAAGTATAGGATGGATAAGCCGAGGATTTTCATGGCAGGTGCAAGTGTCAATTTGGTCCCTTATTTGAATTACTGTGTGTGCTTTATCTTGACCCATCTCTGAACACTTACAAGCAAGTATAGGATGGATAAGATTATTGTCCTCTTCAAGTCATTGTACTACACACATCTTTGGTTGGATAGCCTACAACTTTCCCCATGGGAAAGGGGACCTTCGAATCCCATGTGATCACTTAACCAGGTTTCATGTAGTTGTTTCCAGACATGTTTATTTGGTGGTTTGTATATAAGGTCTTAGTGGTCACTTACATGCCATATTAGAACTTCAATACAAGTCTGCATGATTATAATCAATAATTAGTGGCCAAATAGAAAACGACTTTCATACTCAATTGAACAAATCTTTCTCTTGGTTTAAACAAAGGAAAAGTGTCCATTAATTTATCCCTTGCTATATATGACCATAGTTTCATTTCAGATTTTTGCATATATAAACGTCCTTTAATAGAAGCAATAAGGGTGTAGTTTGACACCGGCTTCTGAAGGCAAGCCCTCTAAATATATTTCTTTATTTTCATTCTCTCCCAATGCAATCAAAACATTTTCTCAGGATTGAGCCATTTCCAGAGCTTCTGAGGAGTGAGCCACTTCTAGAGATTGATGAAACAACTCGATACCATGCATTGTGCACTCTTTTCCTACCTGGTGGCCCACTAAAGAAGTTCCTTGTCCATCTGACCTCAATGTAGGAGTCTTTAAAAGAGGACATATCATCAACAAAAGGATTGATACTTTTCTCCCTAGACCTAGTTTCTAATTTGGATTTCACTGTGACATGGTCCTCTCCTAGAAGTTCCTCTAGTGTAGTCCAAGTTTCAATCCCCTCATTAGTTTTTTTGTTGTTTTTTTTCTCCAAAGTTTTATCTTGGTGAGTTTCAACTTTGTTTTCTAAGACAAATTTAGCACGAGAAGGATCAAAACAATGATCATCCCTTGGACCTACACTTGCTAGAAATGTCAAATTCAACATGCTATGCTAAGTAGATAGTGAAAGAAAAAGGAGTGTAAATAGTGACATGTATGAATTGAAACAAATTAAGGCTTGGATGTATGATCTTTGAGTCTGAGGTTGTTTTTGGGAATTCCAAGTGTTGTTTCTTCTGCAAAAACCATGTTTTATCAAAGGATGCCACAACAAAGCAATGAACAAATTTATGAAAGTAGAAAATTTAAACAAGTTCCTTACCCTGGGTCACATGCGAAAGTTAAGAGAGTACGACTTGCAAGTTGTAACAAGTCTCTAAAAGCATCTTTTCATTCCATCCCTTGGACATAAACTCTAACAATGAATCTATGTTGAAATTTCTACTTCTGGGAAATGCCCCTTTCAGGTACTTCCTTAGAATCTATGCATTGAGCCCTTTCAGGTACTTCATAGCATCTATGAAGAATCTAATGAAGAATGATATTATTCCATTTGTACTATGCATAGGAAGGTCCAAAATTGAAGTGTCTGAAGTGATTTTTATCAGTACTAACAAAGCTT
The DNA here is from genome assembly GCA_001517045.1 of Pseudotsuga menziesii. Taxonomy (NCBI): domain Eukaryota; kingdom Viridiplantae; phylum Streptophyta; class Pinopsida; order Pinales; family Pinaceae; genus Pseudotsuga; species Pseudotsuga menziesii. Next base: position 926,060 of record LPNX010279744.1, read on the forward strand.
TCTTGGAATTCAAACAATTTGTATTATAGAGAGACCCTTATCCTCATAACTGGAATTTACAGGTGTAAAAAGCAATTTTAGATGGAGATGAAATGGTGGTGACGCCATTGGAGAAGGGTTTGGGTTAGCTGAAGTAGTGAAAAAAACCCCAAAACACGCCAGGGAGAAAGGAAGAAACACACATTGACTTGACAACATTCTATTCAAAGGAGATTGACACACGCAGGTTTCTTTGTTAACAGACACAGGTCACCGTCGCAAATTTCTTTATTAATGGACACAGGTCACCATCGAAGTATTTTTTTGTTAACGAAGAAGGGTATTTCACGTGGGTTTCCAACAATCACCATGAAGTAGCGAGGGACAAACATGAGATTGCATGGGCATAACCACAACTCCGTAGAAAGCACAAATTGAACATCTGAAACTCACCAATCTCTTTGCAGATTGGGCATACCCATTTCCGTGTTAATTTTCGTTGTTTGAAGGTTTATCTTATTGATGGAAGCTTTAAAATAGTCAACATGGGCAACAAGTTCTCTTCATAATCCAATAATAGTCCATGTGTTACACGTTTTGGAAGAGGAATAAGAATAAAATTTCAAGAGGGATGGGTATGAACAGTAGATCATACGAGAAGAGAGCATGGTAGGATCAAGAAAAAGGGGTAGGATTACGTGTTTAAGGTGGGCATTAGCACATAGGACCAACAAGTAATGGTCAACACAAGACAAATCCTAAACACCATAAATCAAGGATGGATAAACACCTAACAAATGACAAGATGAAGGATGTACTAACAAGGAGGGGATATAACCCATTTGATCTCTCTCTCAAATGTACAAGTGTTTAATACAGTAACTGAAACTTCTATCATCACCATATAAGGAAGGTCCAAATTAAATGACAGAATGATAGTATGAAGTGTGACAATGATGATATAGTAGATTTTTTTTTGCGAACAACATATAAATGGATTTGCATTTATAAAAAATGATCAATAGACCTATTTGCTAAGTTTTGAAATTTCTTGAAATGAAAAAAAAATACTATGTTTAACATAGTAAGTTAGTAAACGAAGGCCTTACCTAAGGTAAATCTCTTTTTTTCTTATTTGTACTTTTAAGCTAAATGTCATTCGTATTATAAATTTTGAGACTCATAAAGTATTTGTATAGTCATAGAAAAAAGACTGAAATATTGACAAATGAATATGGCATGAATTACAATGCTAGTATATTATGAGTTGAATATGTTTCAATGCTATGAATTGAGATTATGATGCAAAACATGAATTCAATAGTTGTTTATCTTCTGAGTTGTTGACAATTTTATTTGGTAAATAGAACTTCATAAAAACCTCTAACTATAAAAGGTGAGATAATAAAGACATGTCTATATATATTATAGATATGAAGATATATAATGGTCGATCGATTTCAATGCCATAACCAAAAAGGAAAGTAGATACATACCAAGAAATCACCATATATTTTACAATCAATTTTATTTTGCATAGTGATTTACAATTAGTTCAACAAAAGATGCAAGTTAATATGCCTTGCATAAATACCTTTTGCTTTGCATATCATTGCTTGCATCAAAGTCATGATCAAGAAAGTGAAGATTTTCTTTTAGAAACTTGCCTTTTTGGTCATGGCATTGAAATCAAGTGACCATTCTTTATATTTATATCTATAATATATATATGTAGAATGTTCAACATGTCTTTGAATGTCCATACATTAACAATAAACTATAGTATATTAAAAAAAACTTTGCATTATATTATATGGTATCGTCCTACTAAAGTACATCAATGAAAAGAAAGGCAACACAAGAAATACATGTCTATATATATTATATATATGAAGATAGACAGTGGTTGTTGGATTTCAATTCCACAAGTACAAAGGAACGCTTATACATAGCAAGAAAGAACTACAAATCATATACGCAAATATATTATTGCATTGTGATGTACAATGTAGTTCAACAAAATATGTAATTTATATGCCTTGAAAAAAGCTTTTTTTTTGTACGCTGACCCTTGGATTAAAGTTATGGTGAGGAAAATGAAGACTTTCTTCTAGAAACTTGTTTTGTTCATTGCAAAACTGAAACCCAACAATCAGTGTATATCTTGATATCTATAATATATATACATACTAACCCATTACATCAAAATTATGGTTAGGAAAGATAAGGCTTGCTTTCAGAGTTTATATATCTTCTATATGCAAGAAGTTAACATGTTTATTTTTTTACAAAAGAGTTCAATGATTTGTATATGTTAAAAAAAACACATCCGGATTGTTTAAATTACATCCATGAACACAAATCAGTGAATAAAATTTAAAATTCCTAGGAATAAATTTCATATTATGGAAATTTTATGAATTCAAATGCACTGAAAGCATAAGTGAATCTTTTGCTAGCACAACTATTGTCTAAAACAGTACAACAAGGTGAAATAACACTTGTGATTTTGATAAGGTCGCCAAACAATGGAATTCTCAAATTGACACTAACCATATAACAATTCAAACCAACAATAAATCCATTGTCCTAAGAGAGCTTGCATGAAGTCTTAAGTCAACATTCAAGGTTTTCTCATAGTGATTGTTAGTTTCATTTGATGTCCTCTTAGTGTAAAATCATGCTAGAGACACATTTTAACATGACATTTTTTTGGGTAGACTGCATTGATAATGGAAGTGTCTTGATTGTCAGACCTTATAAATGCTAGAATTTTTTTTTTTTTTTTTTTTTAATTTTTTTTTATCTGAGACTTATGAGGGTATTATGTGCCGTGTGAACCTCCTCACATCTTCTTGCATCCTATTTCCCAGTCCATTGGGAAGATCCCTAAATGATGTTGCAGGACATCTTATTGCGGTGGAGCTTTTTTTTTACCAAGGCCAATTGATACCTTAAGTTGCTCAAAACTTGTACCAAGTTGAAGTTGTCTTTGTTTGGATTTAGGAAATCCAATAAACGTGGCATTGCTTTACACTCTCCTTGTGTTGAGTGTGGTACTTCTATGCAATAGAATATTCCTTACTACTACAGTTATGTGAGCAGTAAAACGAACATGATGTTGATGGAGGTAAAAAGTTCCATTCAAGGAGTCACTTCCCACTGCAAGAATTCCAATTACATTGATGGTAAGTAGTGTTGTACCAACACCATTCTTCTCTAAGCATATAGCTGGTGTTCCTCTTAATGTAGTTGAGGAAATGAAATGGTTATCCTCTAATAAGTCTTTTGAGTTCTTCATCCTATAGTAAGTAAACTAATTATTTAACAGAGTAATTTAGTAAATGAAGGCCTCACCTGAGCTTTGCTTCTCTCTAATGATATTTATCTTAGATACTTTGGTTTTATTGGCTCTCTTAGAAGAACGAGTCTCTGGAAAGAGAAGGAGACTAAAACAACTATATTTAGGAAGAATTGTCTCAGGGGCTAGCGAGCCCGTGTCGTGAGGCTTCAAACAAAGGGAAGGCATGAAAATCATCGTGAAAGGACTAGGGAATGAACTTATAGACCCTCCCTTGATTTGCATAGATGATATTTCCTTGGTTGGCTAGCTTGTCAGCTAGGCCATTGTTATCCTATATGATATGGAAGTAGAGGACTTGAGGTGGGGTTTTAAGAAGAATTATCCTATCATAAATTATTTTACAACAAATGGATCCATTTTTATAACTAGTTCTCATCTTCTGAATAACTTTTCTTGAATCACCGAAGACGATTAAATTTGAAATGGGTTTCCCAACTACTAATTCCATCCCATAGAATAGTGCTAACCGTTCTTATGCATGGTTTGTTTGAATTTCTAGACCCCAAGAAAACGAGTTTACTTTGTTTCCTCTAGGATCGAAGATGATCTCCCACACACCTACTATTATAGCCCAAAATGACACTCTCTCTTCATGTGACCACTTTCCCATGTTTTTGTTGCATGTTGACACTTCCATGACGACACTTCATGAAAGTCACTGAAAAACATCTAACTTGGAGGAGCCATATCTAGAGTAATTTACCTATGTTTGACTTATTCTCTATACCGTTAGAAAGGTATTCAAGTCAGAGACAACTTTCTAGAAGACTCCAAATCGTGGAAATGCCCAGAAGTACCCTAAAAATTATCATCTTTGAGCTAATCATGAATTTCGTTAAGCAAACCCGCGAGTTTCACCTTTGTACTTGCGACTTTTCCTTCATGCTACCCGCGATTACCTGATGTAGTGGTAAAAAATAATAAAATTATCAAAAATATCGAATTAGGGGTGGTTTGGGAGGTTATGGAACTGAATTGGGAAGTTGTAATTGACCCCTATTCGACCCTATCTCTTCAGAAATGTATAAATAGAAGGAGAGAGGTCCATGAGAAGGGACTTGAACTTTTGCATTGTTATGCTAGAGGAATTGAGACTCTCATTCCCCCCATCTTTTACCCAGATCATATCCTTGTGTTGTAGAGCTTGGAGGTTGAGTTCCTTGGAGAAGATAAGTAGAAGAACCAGATCAAGGTTTCTTGAGGTGCCTAACTTGAAGAGAAGGTAATATTTGTACTTATCTCATGATTAATAAATATTTGATGCTCTTCCTCTTCCAATCAATGTTTCTTGTATTTTTAATCTTTGATTATGATCAGATGTTTATGTTAATCAGATTAGATTTTCATATTGCTTTGATTATCCGTTGCTTTACATGTGGTCATATTGGTTTGAGGAAGGTATAATTCGTTTTGCAGGTCTCTTGGAGCAAGAGGAGAAAGAGAGGGATTGAAAAGCTGCTTGGATCAACCTTCATTTGGCTAAGGTATGAAAATTTTTAATCTCCGAATCTTGTTTAAATTTACTTGCAGAACTGTATAGATCCATCTTTCAACCCTAGTATGTTGATGTCCTCTTAACCCCCAACCATAGGAATACATTCCTCTACAACAGAACTAACGACTCCAATGGGGAGAGCCTTGTCTATTTGGGGTTTTTTCTATCTTTATTCCAATGTTTTGAAGGGTTTAAGGTCCTTCTTACCACTTAGGAATACCTTCTAAGTCTGATAGAACACCTCCCCTGCCTTCCTAAGGAAGTTTTTGACCTTTTTTGGCCCTTTTCCCACCCATTCGCGAGCTGCAAACTGAACAATAGTGAGTCTAGGATGTATTTGGGAACTTCACTACTGTCAACCTATAAGTGAATCACGACCCAGTAGTAGAGAAACTCGTGAGTGCCTCAGGAACAATCTTTTTTCATCATTTTTGTGTTTTTTTTGGCTGTTTGAGGGCTGTTTGGGAGGACTTTTGGGGTCCTCTGCATGTGCATGACTCTGGGAGGTTAGTGTCATATATTTTAGGTTCTCTTTATCTAGGTTTCAAGTCCTTTTGTTGCATTAGTTTTTTCTCTTTTCTCTTCTCCCCCACCCCCTTTGCTTGGTTTGACTTTTGGCTTATGTTTCTAGTCAGCCTTTGTTAGTGATCTTTGTTTGAATTTAGGAGCTTATGGGTCTTTGTTTCCTTCTTTTATTGTTGGTTAAATTCACCATTCCAAAGTGGTTTACTTATCTCTTATGCAATCCTTCCTTCCAAGTAGGGTTTATACTGACTTTAGGGTAGTCTAGGGTCTTTTTTGTGGTTATATGACAGAGTTCCTTTTAAGTTTGTTCTTGTTATCTGCATACTTCAGTTTGTAGGTAAGTTTTTCTTTTGCATTTATAAAATAAAAATAAAGAGAACATACAATTGTCTTAATATGCATGTAGATTAGGGTTTTGGTCTTTAATGCATTGCATATCATTATTCTTGAAAAAATAAAAAGAAGTTGTTCTTTTAAGGCTTTCAAGTTTTTCTATTTGAAAAAGAAAGAGAATAGTTTTTGCTTTTTGCATTTCATTTCTCTTTTCTTAGTCATCTTGTTTCAACTTTGAGTCAAAACACCATTGGTTCGCCTTCGCCACCTCCTTTGAGTAATCAACAACCCTTTAAAATGAACGTTTAATACCTAAAATTTATTAGTAACTTTTTGTTTCTAGGGACGACACACACTAGTATAGGCTAGTGTTCTGGGTTAGGGATATATTAACTGCCCAAAAATTCAAAATCAAACATAGTGGCCTATATTTTAGGAAATCCAACGTCGTTGAGAAAAACACCGGAAAGATCCTCTCACATAGGAGTCAAGCACAAGGTCGTGTGATACTGATCTGCTCGAGATACCCCTCCTCTTCTCAGTAAATCATACACTAGAGCTGTTGCACATTTGGGGACTCACCCAGTACCTCATCCCGACCCCATGTGGTGCTTGGTACTGCTTGAGTTTCGAGCTTAGTTACCATCCCTATGTGCATTGACTGGACTGATGACTGTTTCACTGGACTTTCTCCACTATTTTGGTAGCATTAGTATCTTTCCTACTAGGATCTTACATTGGTGGAATTTGAAGGCTATTTCCAGTGCTCCCAGGGTAGACTTGGAAGGTAACCTCGGTTGACAATTTGGGAGGGAGTTTGGGTGATTCCAGCGCTTGCACATAGAGAACTCTTCACGAGACGCCAAGTAACTACTCTTCGACCTTCATCGGTTAGTTTCGAGCCTTCATCATCCAATACTTTCCTTTGGAAGGTACCTTTGTTTTCCTGGTTTGATACTTAGGTGTTTTTTTCTAGTGGTGTGTTCTTTGTACTGTTAGTTTCCAGTCGACCTCAAACTTTGTCTTCTTGTTTGAAAAACTATGGCTAACACCCCTATGAACACCAACCAAGAGATCCCCATGATGGGAACTCCTTGTAATATTCCTCTCACAGGGAATGTTGGTGTTCCTTTGAAGGCCACCTTGAATCTACTTGGATTCACCATAGGTTTACTGGTGTGGTTTATTTCCACTCCAACCATCCTGAATGCTCCTTATGCTTCTCAAGTAAGCTCCTTATATCAAGGGCATCATAACACTACTTTCCCTTCACTTGTAGTAGATTCTCCTCCTTCTTCTACCACATGCAGTGAAAGTACTGATACTAGTAACCGACAGTCTAAAAGGAGTAAAGAAGGAAGAATTGGAAGAACACTCAAAAGTAAGGGGGCACCCATTCAACCTATGTAGGTCAAGTTGAACCTCACCACCAAGCCTCTAGAGGTCATGCTGGAGGCGCCTATTCAACCTCTATAGGTCATGTTGGATCTAAACACTCAACCTTTGCAAGTCAATTTGATCTTCAACATACAACCTCTGCAGGTCATGTTGGATCTAGTCACCGAGACTCTGTAGTTCATGCTGAGGGAACTCGTTCAACCTCTGCAGGTCAAGTTGAACCTCCCCATCCAACCTCTGCAGTTCATGTTGGATCTAGTTACCCAACCTCTATAGATTATGTTGGAAATCCTCGTCCAACCTCTGTAGGTCATGTTGGACCCAATCACCCAGCCTCTGCAGGTCATGCTGGGGGCACACACTCAACCTCTATGAAGCATGTTGATCCTAACCATTCAACCTCTGCTAGTAATGTTGGTCGAACCCGTCCAACCTATGCAGGTCATGTTGGACCTAGTCACTTAGCCTCTGCAGGTCATGTTGGACCCAACCACCCATCCTTTGTAGGTCATGCTAGGGGCACACACTCAACCTTTGCGAAGCATGTTGATCCTAACCATTCAACCTCTTCTGGTCATGCTGGTGGAACTCGTACAACCTTTGTAGGCCATGTTGGACCTAGTATCTCAGCCTCTATAGGTCTTGCTGGGGGAAAACTCATAACCTCTGTAGGTCATGCTAAGAGAAAATAGCTAGCCACTGTGAGTCATGTTGAAATTATCAAAAATACTAACCATTGGAAACACAAGCCCAAGTTCCCTTGTAGGATTTGTGAGGGAGACCACCTTACTCATCAATTCCCTGCCATCACAGAAGTATGAAGATTTTGGTTTCAAGGCCATCCCGTTCTTGAAAAAATTGAAGCTTCTCAACAGCCTACTCAACCTTCGGTTGATCTAGTGGTCAAACCTTCCCAGTATTTGGTTCACCCCACTCTTCTTTCGTAAAGTGATCCTTATGTGATTGAACCAATGTCATCTTTGGTCAATCCCAATCTCCCTTCGGAGAGTGACTTTCATGAAGCGGTTGAATTGATTCCATTGTCAATCAATCCCACTCTTCTTTTGGAGAGTGAAGTGTTTGTTAGTCACATTTTCTTCACTGCCAGTTTAGATTGTGCTGTATAAGGGGGCACTGGGCTCGCTTCAGATGACCCCCCACCAAGTTCTTGTATTGCTTCCTTTGATTGGGATATCCTACTTGAGTCGCACCTTCCTTCTGATGCACCTTTATAGATAAAGGTCAAAGTTGGACAATACGCGATTGCTCATTGTACTATTGCAAAAGGAGCCTCAGTTAGTATTTTTTCTGCTCGTGCTTAGTGAGGCATGGTATCTCCTAGCCTTGTGTCGATTGCTAGCCAGTTACTGCCTTTTGATAGAAGAACTAGTACAACCTTGGGAATTATTTCTCAAACACCTATTACTTTGGGTGGGAAGACCGTCTTAGTTGATTTCATGGTGATTGAGGACCCCTTGGACTTCAATATGCTCCTCGGGCGTGATTATGTTTATGCCATGAAGGATGTGGTGTCAACATTTTTTTTTCATGTGATGTACTTTCAGCTTGTTGTATAAGCCCTCATCTCTGTTCTCATCATTGCTCAGCCTTGTACCATTTTTTCTTTGCAACTTGACACCTTTTTCCTCGAGGAGACGTTCCTTGAGTGTCTTTATCTTGCTCATATTCCTTGCATTATGCTTAGGTCTGTTCCTCACGCTTGGAACTAGTTTCACCTACCTCTGACACTCGTCTCCTCACGTTTAGAGAATTCTTTCTGCTCTCCTTCGAGCTCGTTAAAAATAGTAAGGAGGCCATGAGTTGACTTTTCCAGACTCGTGAAAAATTTATGGGAGAGATATGGAGTTATATTTAAGCCCTGGTCCGACTCCTTAAAATTGAATCATATTGCTGAGTAAACTTGTTTGTTCAGACTCGTTAAGGTAAATTGAACAATCATCCACATCGGTGGTAGTTTATCACTTTTTCGGGCCATGTGGATTATTTATGAAAAAGAAACACTCTAATTTCTTTGGAATTTAGAAGAGTATCTTTAGGCATAGGTTTATCTCTTTTCCGGAACTAGAGGACTAAACTTACGGAAATGACCCTTTTCGAGCTTAGTTTTCTCTTTTTTGTGCTCTGGACCTAAACATGAAAAATATTCTGAGCATACTTTATGTCTTTGTAATGCTCGCTAAAGCCTAATACAAAGCATCGCGTTTACTATTGCCTGTAACATTCTCGTAAATAAATGGAACCTTCCGAGTGATCTTGTTTTCCTTCACACTCGTTAAAACTAGAGCGTTCTGCTGACTTATGAAGAAGCATTGGTTTGGTGATAGTTTACCCCTTTTTTGAACCTCATCGACTAACAATGAAAAAGGCATACTTTAGTTCCCCTGGACTAAGAGAGTTCTCCTCTGTATTGTTTTACACTTTTTTGGACTTAGGAGACTAACTTTACAAAAAAGCACCCCCGTGGAGTCTTCATTAGAGTTTTCAAACTCTCAAAATTATGAAAACACCGTTGAGCATCCATTAATTCAGGATCGTAAAATCCATGAATCAGTGCTTTATCAAGCATTCTTATGTTTCTTCTTCGATCTTGTCAAAAATGAAGAAGGTATCGCATTTTCTTTCTTGGAATCGTTAAACCTTTACAAGAAAGAGGGAAGGGAAGTTCATTCACATGTTTTTTATATGATGGAAGCAAGTCTTGTTTCCTTGAACAAAGCACCAGTTTTGAGTCTATCAACAGTTGGGTCTCAGTTTTTGATCTTATACCGATTCAAATTTTCTTACTCATCTAGTTGGCTTCTTTTACAATTATATGGGGAATCTGTCAATGTCTCCTACATTGTAGATTTGTATCATTGGTCCCTTGGTGTCAAAAGATACCTAAGTCACTTTTATGTCATGATCACTATTCAAGGATTAAACCTTTGCGACCATTCTGCAGTTTCCTTAACCTTTTGTGTTGGCCATTTCCTAGTATCAATTCATTACATCATGTCTTTGACGGTTCTTGTCGTAAAAATTTGTACCATCTCTTGATTCAAATAGTCTTTGACTTACCTTGTGTTGGAGATGAAGGATTCCTTAATGCCTTCCTTCCAATGGATCTCTTCCTATTGACGTCAACACCTCTTGCTCTGGGAATGAGATTTAGATTTTATGACAATACCTTGGGGATTGCAGTCATCAGTGACAATTTCACTCGCTATTGGGTAGTGGGAATACCTTATTGTCTCCTGCTCGATGGATTCTTCAGGTGTTCGACTTCAAGACCTTGTATTCACACTTATTAGAATGTACTAGGTACATTGGGGACAATTTTCATTAATGGTAGTTTCCCTCGTGTTTGTTAATGGTTCTCATCATTGACCGGTAATCAAAGAGTTTCCTCCATGTTTGAGTTCAACTCCTTTATTCGCATGGTTAGGATTCCTACCTTTTGGGCGGTTTGGATTAAAGACCTTGGGTCGATAGTAGCATCGTCATTTTTGCTATTTCCTGAGTTGCAAAAGACATTATCACTCTTCATATGACATTTGCTGAGACATAGATCCACCTTGTATTCTTGTGGCTATGATTGATTATTGAGCATCGATCCACCTTGTTCATTTGTGGCCACGACTCCTTTAGATTTGATATGGCGCTTTTTTGCATATTGTGTGGCCATGATAGTTACATCAGCTATATATGTTGGATACTTCTTTATTTTTATGGTGTTTATTTGTATATGGACATGTATGTCCTAGAGATCAGTTTTCTCTAACATTTATCTCTCTTTCAGGTACTTCGGTTCGAGCCTTTGATATTGGATTCTCTTCTCTCTCCATACTCAGTTGTTTCCTTTATAATGTATTTTAGCTATCATCTTCCCCTATAACCTCATACATTAGGGGGCATTTGTTATATCCCAAAATGACACACTCTCTTCTTGTGACCACTTTCCCATGTTTTCATCGCATGTCGACACTTCCATGACGACACTTCACGAAAGTCACTGAAAAAAACCTAACTTGGAGTAGCCATATCTAGAGTTTTGTAACTTAATTTGACCTATTCTCTAGACCATTGAAAAGGTATTCAAGTTAGGAACAACTTTGAAGAAGAATTCAAATCCTAGAAATGCCTAGAAGTACCCTAAAAATGATCATATTTGACCTAATCACGACTTTTATTAAGCAAAACCACGAGTTTCACCTTTGTACTCATGACTTTTCCTTCATGCTACCCGCGGTTACCTCTTGTAGTGGTAAACAATAATAAAAATATAAAAAACCTTGAATTAGGGGTGGTTTGGGAGGTTATTGAACTGAATTGGGAAATTGTAATTGACCCCTATTCGACCTTATCTCTTCATAAATGTATAAATAGAAGGAGAGAGGTCCATGTGAAGGGACTTGAACTTTTGCATTGTTATGCTGGAGGAATTGGGACTCTCATTCCCCCCACCTTTTCCCTTGGTCATCTCCTTGTGTTGAAAATATCAAAGGTTGAGTTCCTTAGAGAAGAGAAGCAGAAGAACCAGATCAAGGTTTCGTGAGGTTCCTAACTCGAAGAAAAGGTAATCTTTGTACTTCTATCATGATTAATAAAGATTTGATGCTCTTCCTCTTCCAATCAATGTGTCTTGTATATTGAATCTTTGATTATGATCAGATGTTTATGTTAATCAGATTATCTCTTCATACTGCTTTGATTATCGTTGCTTTACATGTGGTCATATTGGTTTGAGGAAGGTATAATTCGTTTTACATGTCTCTTGGAGCAAGAGGAGCAAGAGGAGGATTGAAGGGCTGCTTGGATCAACCTTCATTTGGATAAGGTATGAACCATTCTAATCTTCGAATACCGTTTACATTTACTTGTAGAATTGTATGCATCTATCTTTCAACCCTAGTATGTTGATGGCCTCTTAACCCCCAGCCATAGGAACACATTCCTCTACAACATCTGCCTCCCCTGGGTTGGATTTTGAGGCTCCATAAAAAAGAGAGAGTAACAAAATTGTTCCTTGCTCCGTTGAAGGAAATATGCTTTATTTTTACAAATTTCCTAGGTCTGAGGGATCTGAGGGAATTTGGTCTGAGGAGAGCTATGATTTAGATATTCCCTATGTTAGGATTTATAATCCTCCCTTGTCCAAACTGGTCTATTATATTATATTTTCCTAACTTAGGAGTCATATAGTCATTATTAGGTCCACTAGTACCACTGAATCCACTTGGACTAATAGGGACACATGTACCAATCACTAGAGTGTGGAGAACACAGATAGATGCTAACTGTAACTAATTGCACATTCATGCATCAGTCTATGTGCCTCCTAGACCAATCCCTACAATTTAGGAGCCACTGGGAGTTCCAACACCAACCTCCTTCAGTTGTTGGTAGTTAGTGACTAGTCAAGCTTAGTTATGCTTCATTTACATACAGCTAGATGTACTCCAGTTCAGTGATCGCTAGTCTTACATGGCTGCATGTGGGAAGGCGCCTATTCTCACCTACTTCTCACCTACCACCTCAATTAGACTAGTTTAATTGATTATAACTAATTGAGATAATGGATTAGACAACTGGAGCTTATCTAGTCATATGTGATAGTGATTTAGACACTTCTAGTTAGCCATGCAGTCATATTGAGTTGGTGATTCGAATCCTATCCACATGATTCGAATTCTCTTTATGTAATACTGTTGTATAGTGCTGGGATTAATGGAAGTTTATACAGTAATTGTACTGAGAAATACTTGTCAATTTCCTGTGAGTTTTGTTTTATTCAGTGGGTATTATTCATTCCTTTTACACTACATAATAATTAAATCTAATGGCAGTCATTTCCTAAATATCAATGGGACATTAATTATAACATGGTATCTGAGCCTCTTTAGGCAAGCTTCAAGTCTTTCTGTTCTCCATTGTACACCAGAAGCAGTTGGGTTTCCACATAAGTCCCACAATATTTTCATTGCTAACTATGGATTCGTCCGGTGAAGTCTTTGAGGGCGTGACATACCTTGAGAAAGTGTATATGTCGAGAGGGAAGGCTTGATTCTGACATAGTACGAATTGGTTTTGTTTTTGCAGTGTTTTCTTACAGGTGCTACGTAGCTTGATTGAAGAAATTGACTGATCAAAAGGAGATTTGATGGAGAATCAATCTTTCTTACCCCGCATCCTGACACCCTTCAACTATGTTGATTAGAAGGAAGATATGCAGGTCTCCTTGCACAAGCTTGGCATGTACAGGATGAAAATTGGTCAAGAGACTAAACCACATCATCCTGCTGAGAAGAATAAGTTCTTCAACCGAATGGATGAAGCCTTTGACTTCCTTTGTGCTCACATCTCCAGAGACCTCCTCTTTCACCTTGAGGGATTGAGGGCTCCCAAAGAAGCTTGGGAGAAGCTCGAATTATTGTTTGGCATGCAAGATGAGCTTCGGGGACACATTCTAGAGAACGAGATAATATTATTGCAACCCAACAGTTTCGAGACCATACAACAATTTTTTACCAAATTCAAGTCTCTTGCACTACAATGTAAGCTGTGTGGAATGGAGAGAAAGGATGAGTAACTTGTGCTCTCCATACTCAGAAAAATTGGTTCTGATCATTTTGTATTTGTCTCTACCTTCCATTCCCAATTGGAAGATGCCTACACTTGATGGCTTTGTCGAGTCTTTAATACAGGAGCAAGAAAAGTTGCTCCAAATGGGAGTCCTCCAAAATTCCAAAAACCAAGCTCTAATGATGACAGACTCTACCAATGCGCAATATAAAGGAAGGCATAAGGGGAATGAGCCTAAAACATCTGATTCGAAGCCTAAAGAGAGTCAGAATCAATTTTGAAGGAGCTTCAGGATCCAAGAAGAAGAAAAAGTTTGAAAAGACAAAGTGTCCTTATTGTATGAGGGGTTTTGATCTAAAGAACTCTTGTATGAAGAAGAAAATTGACCAGCTATCTGCCCTCCTTGAACATAATAATATTTCTCTTCCACATGGAGCAAAGAATTATGATGCTGGACCACAAACAGATGATCATGAGAGGTGCCGTGCCTTGAAGGCTAGCCTTCCTCATTCGACAACGTAGTTGATTGATTCTGGAACATCCAACCACATGTTTGCCTCCAAGGAATCCTTCTCTACCCTCGCACTATCAAAAGGGCTTAACATTCACATGGGAGATGACTCCCAAATTCTAGCAGCAGGAAGAGGTTCAGTTAAAATCCAACATGGTGAGTTCAAAAATGTCCTCTATGTGCCCTCCCTTGCAACTAATTTGTTGTTTTTTTATCAGATGATCCATACAGGCTTTCCCAAGAGAGTTACATTTGACCGAGACTCAGTTGAGATCATAGAAAAATCTATTGGAAGGATCATAGCGAAAGGTATTGCTAATCATACTACTAAGGCTTATGAGTTCTCACACTTTTTTCCCGTCTCACCTCCTACAGCTTTATTGACTCATGCTAACAACACTAGTAAGATATGGCATGAGAGACTTGGGCATCTCAGTTTCAAGTATCTCCATCTACTCCACAATGATAAAATGGTTGAATGTTTTCCTCTCATCCAAACTTTCGATGGAGTATGTTTTGGTTGCTTGGTAGGTAAGCATCCAGAGAGGAGGTATGAAGTTGGGAAGGCACATAGAGCCGTCTCTATAATTGATTTGATACATAGTGATGTGGCAGGACCAATTCCCACAAAATCCATTAATGGTTGTAGGTATTTCCTCACTTTTATTGATGATTGTTCTAGGTTTTTCTAGATATACTTTATAAAACAAAAATTAGAAGTCTTTGAAATTTTTAAAGTTTTTAAATCTATGGTTGAGAATAGTTTCAGGAAAAAGATCAAGTCTATAAGATCTGATAAAGGAGGAGAGTACATTAAAAGAGACTTCCAGTATTATTGTGAATTTGAGGAGACTCAAATGGAACACTCATTTCCATACACACCACAACAGAATGGTGTGGCTGAGAGGAAAAACAGATCACTGAAGGAGATGGAAACATGTCTTCTCCAAGCCAGGAATCTTCCTCCTTCTCTTTGGGAAGAAGTTGTAAACCATGCTTCGTATTTACAGAATAGAGTTCCTCATAAATTAGTGGTTGGGGCCACTCCATTCGAAGCACTGCATGGGCATATTCCCAATGTCTATCACTTGAGAGTTTTTGGTTCCAAAGCTTGGGCCAGAATAGCCATTGATAAGAGAAATGCCTTCCAAGATCAAAGCAGCAAATGCATTCTGCTAGGATATGCAGAAGATACAATATCTTACAAGTTGATGGAGGTTGCAACTAGTAAATGCTTTATTGAGTGGAGTGTTCAGTTTCAAGAAGATCAGTTGTGTGATCCACCACCATCCAAAGCACAGAAGGTATAACCACTCTTCTACTAATTTTTGATGATGATGATTTGTTACATGTTTCAGATACATATGAAGAGGATCAAGATCAACATGATCTTGGTATTGAGGTTGAATCACATGAGATTCTAGATCCAGATCCAACAACTGTTCCAAACCAAATGTCTAAGTCTAGATGGGCTCAAAAGCTCATTGTTGCAGATGGGGATGGTGCTGGAAATCTAGAAGACAGAAAGAGAACTAGGTCCCAGTATCAGAATGAGCATGTTTCTCTCTCTCTCTCTCTCTCACAGATTCGCTCCCTACAGAGTGGTGCAACAAAGTTACAGGAAAGTGATATATGATGATATAAAATGATCAACCACTTGGCCCACAGAAGAAACAAATTGATCATTCTCCACCTCTTCCATACAGAAGAAACACATACAACATCCATAAGTTCAGAAGGACATTGAGAGGTTCACATGCACAGCTTCAGGATGCTGCTGCATAGAAGAACCATACTACTGCATAGAAGCTACAATTTGTAGCAGAGTTTTTGACATGTTATTTTATAAGGAGGAAACTTCTTTTCTTCTAAAGATAGCTTGTATTTTTTTGTTCCTGCTTATTTTGAGGGAGGGTTTTTCCCATGAGGTTTTCCCCTATTTCCTCAGTTTATTAAGCAACACTTTTTAATTCTTTTGGATTTGTATATGGGTGTCTTTTGGACTTGTTGCTAAGGCCCACGGTTGTCCAAGTTAGGATTACGAGGGGGTGTTAGGATTTATAATCCTCCCTTGTCCAAACTGGTCTATTATATTATATTTTCCCAACTCAGGAGTCATATAGTTATTATTGGGTCCACTAGTACCATTGGGTCCACTTGGACTAATAGGGACACATGTACCAGTCACTAGAGTGCGGAGACACGGATAGAGGCTAACTGCAACTGATTTCACATTCATGCATCAGTCTATGCGCCTCCTAGACCAATCCATACAATTTAGGAGCCACTGGGAGTTCCAGCACCAACCTCTAGTTGTTGGCAGTTGGTGACTAGTCAAGCTTAGTTATTCTTCAGTTACATTCGGTTATATTTCCTCCAGTTTAGTTAGCACCAGCATTGCATGGATGTATGTGTGAAGGCGCCTATTATCACCTAATTCTCACCTACCACCTCAGTTAGACTAGTTTAACTGATTATAACTGATTGAGAGACTGGATTAGACAACTGGAGATTAGCTAGTCAACTCCAATAGTGATTTAGACACTTATAGCTAGCCATGTAGTTAGATTGAGTTGGTGACTCGAATCCTATCCACATGATTCAAATTCTCCTTTATGTAACACTGTTGTATACTGCTGGGATCAATGGAAGTTTATAATGTAATTATACTGAGCAATACTTGTCTGTTTCCTGTAAGATTTGTTTTGTTCATTGGGTATTATTCATTCATTTTACATTGCATAATAATTAAATCTAATGGCACTCATTTCCTGAATATCAATGGCACATTAATTATAACACCCTACACCAATTAACTTCCTTGTTTGTGAGACCTTCAGAGATTGGGAGGGAAATGTTCTAAGAGACCATTCTTTGACGAGCCAAATTGGTTGCTTTGAAAGCAACCCTGAGAGGGCATGTCTTCTTATCATCAAATATGAGTCTATTTCTTGCTAGCCATATCTTCCAGTAGATGTTCTTAGGAATTATATTCTATACTCTTTGAAGGGTTGGTTTCTTCCCGAGATTCCCTGGGAAGAAAGAGTTCCAATTTTTTTATCATCTCCTGAATTTTCTCTAGTAAGGTGAAACTTCTTCCAAGTCTTCCCAGCACATGCCCCAAAAGTTAGGAGGAAAAATCACAGGCCATAAAGATATGGAGAGGAGATTCTTTGGAGTATTTTCACAAGACACATTTGGAATGTCCTGTGATTCCTCTTTTGATAAGATTGTCAAATGTTAATAACTTATTGTGAGAAAGGAACCAGAAGAAAAAAATTACTTTTGGGATGATTTCCGTATTCCATACCTTACTCCAAAATTTAGCATGGGGGCGAGTATCATTTTCCTCCAAATTCTTGTAACCTTCTTTGATAGAGAAGGTACTAGATCAACCCCAACCTCTTTGGTCCTGATTTTGAAGATGGTAAGGATATTTCCCGTGTAGATGGGAGAGAAAAAGGATTTTGAAGATGGTAAGGAGATTTCCCGTGTAGATGGGAGAGAAAAAGGACGTAATCTTGCTGTAATTTTTGAGAAGGATGGAGAGGTTTCCACCTTTTCCACACACCTAATATATTCCAGTTTGATATGTCATGCAAAGTCAAGATATTATTCTCATGCATCCAAATGGGGAAATTGGATAAGTTAGGGACTGAGGCAAGCGGAGGAGAATCCAAAATTTTATCTCTCCATATAGTGATCCTCCTTACATTTCCAGGGACCCAATGAAGGGTGTCTTTGATTAGACCAACATTTTTTTGTAGAGGTTCCATTTGGAAGTACCCTTTCCCTCCGAATTGAAGTAAAAAATTCTTAACCTGGTATTCTTGATGTATTTCCCCCCGATGACTTCTTTCCACCATTCCTTTTTCCCACAGATCAATCTCTAGATGATTTTGGCCCCCAATTTTTTTTTCATCATTCCCAGATCTCTCATACCTAACCCACCCTTTTCTCTGTCTCCTTTGATCATATCCCAATTCACCAAATGCAATTTTTTACTTTGATTTTTCCCACCCCGCCAAAGGAATTTTATGATTTCTATGCTGATGTTGTTTATAACAGTCTTGGGGGAAAGAAGTATAGCGCTAACGAATATGGGGTAGGAAGAGAGGATATATTTTATGTGTATCTATTTCTTAGCCGGGTTGAGCCATCTCATCCCCTGCATTGCACTGTATTTTTGATTTTTGGACAACATGATTCCAAATAGAGGAATTGAGAGAATTTTTTGCAATGGGAACCTGCAGATATTTGAAGGAGGTCCAATCATAACTTACTTTAACCTTCAGAACCAATGCGATATCTCTTAGAATCTTGGGATTTCTAGTCCATCCATATAACCAACATTTATCTGAGTTAGTTTGATTACTAGAGGATTTAAGGAAAAGATCAAGGGAGGAATTGAATCTTCTTGCAATATGAGTTGAGGTGCTTCCCAATAAAATTGTATCATCGATGAATTGGTCATGATTTATAGGTTATACTCCCCTGATCCTATTTGATATTACTTTGGTGAGGACTTTATACGAGGAATTGCAGAGGGATATGGGCCTGAAACACCATATAGAGGAGGGATTAGATTCCTTGGGAATAAGAGCAAGGAAGGCTGAGTTTGTTGCACCTCCTATTTTATCCTTAGTTTGAGTCAAATTAATCATTCTTATCAGCTCTCTTTTGATTATGTGCCAACACCTTCTATAGAAGCAGATAGAGAACTCATCAGGCCGAGGGGCTTTGTCTAGATGAAGGGACCAAAACGCCTTTCGAATCTCCTCTTATGAGATGAGATAATTCAGAAGATCATTATCATGGCCGTTTAGAAGAGGAGGGGTGTTAGCACTCATTGCTTCCATTTCTTCCCACTTGACCTCTTCTTCTTATGTGTAGAGTTTCTTGAAGAAGCCTATGATATCTATTTTTATTTCCTCTTGATATGTTAACTTCACTCCATTGTCATTGTACAACTCCATAATTGTATTCCTCCTATGCCAATCCTTACATTGATTGTGAAAAAACTTGGAGTTCGTGTCCCCTCCTTTCAACCAAAGACTTCTTGAGCACAAGATCCATTCTTCTTCTTTTATCCTTGCTAAGTTTTGTATATTCATATCCATCTCTCTTTCATGTTCTAAAAGTTCCTTTGAAATGTAAACATCATCCATTTTATCCTGGAGGGTTTCCATATTTTTATAAGCTCTTTGGTTTCCTTGCCTGAATCTTGGGAGCTCATAAAGTGCTAATTTTTGATCTCTACCTCGAGATTTTTTTATCTTTTTCTCCCAAATATAACTTGGTGAGCCCAAAATGAAAATGACACAAGCTCTCTTGATGAAATCAAGGACTCCTTCCGATTCCATTCACATAGGGTTAAATATGAAGGGGAGTGGACCAAAATTTCCATTTGGAGAGAGGACAAAGAGGAGCAGCCTATGATCTGAGATAACATAAGTAAGGAGTTTGGAATTTGGGATAGATGGATTGTTTTTGAAACAAGTTCCTACCAGGATTCGGTCTAGCCAAGCTGCTATATGACCCAGACTTAGTGTTTTACTACTCCATGTGAATTTACCATGTTTAGTCTTGATGTCATTCATACCCCATGCAGTCAGGATGTCCTCTAGTATTTCTCTAAATGGGTCCCGAATCTTGGTGCCTATTATTCTCTTTTCCCCTGAGATACCGACATTACAAATCATGCAATGAAACATGGGGAATGCATCTTCCCATGCCTTTGGGTTTCTAAATCTATCCAAAATTCTTCTTTTCTTCTTTGATTAGTAGGTCCATAAACATTCCCGACCCAAAAGACTTCTCTGCTATTTTTTTCCTCTAACTCTATAAAAATCCAATGCAGGTTTTCCAAGGTTGAAAGGTGAGTTTAACAAATATTGTCCCACCAAGTAAGAATCCCCCCAGAGGTGCCCATGGAATTTACAACTTTCCCTTCGCCTCTTGCCCAGATTTTGTTCATTATTTTAATGCAATCATCTGCTTGCATTTTAGTCTCCTGGATGAGGAGAATTGTGGTTGCTTCTAAGCTTTGGAATATTTTAATTGCTTCTATATTTTGTTTCCTTTCCAACCCTCTACAATTCCAGGAGACATGCTTCATTATTTTTTTTGGGTTTGAGGTAGAGGTTTTTCCTTCTTTTCTTTTGTTATTACTAGATACTTCTTTCCTGTAGAACTGTTCCTTACTAGATGATCTAGGATAGATTGATTACTTGTTGCTTTTTCTCGAGCTGTTTCCAGGTCTCTTAGAAACTTATTGGGTTTCCTTCATTTTTTTGCCTGCAGCTCAATTTCCTCTTCTTTGCTATTAGAAGTATCCTTCAAATGAGCCTTTTATCTTGATCTCGTGCTCGAAACTCCATAAATTATTGATGTTTCAGATATTACCTCCACATATGCTTGGTTAGGGAGGGTTGGAGTGTAATTTTCTTCCTGCGCCATCTCTGCTATGACTAGATCACCTTCTGGATGCTTTCCTGGATCATTTTCATTTTCTGTTTCAGTGAGGTTTTCCTCTTCTTTGTCTTCTGTTGTGAGAGCATGGAACCTATTTCCTCAGTGTTTCTTTTTTACTGGGGAAGGAACTTGATTTGGGGTTTTTTTCATCCCTTTTTTCCTATTAAATTCATTCCACTCTTTCCCTGGAGAATCCTCAACGATTTGTTGCGGTCTTTTTGGGTAGAACTTTGCAAATGTCTGTATTCATGGCACACGTTACGTTTATATGGGATATGATCATAATCTATAGTCTGCTGATGATTCCAACCTTCCATCAAGAGATTGATTGCTTTTGGGAGACCTTTCTCCAGATCTATTTCGACACATATCCTGGCATAAGAGAACATTGGGAATTTTGGTTTTGTTTTGTCGATATATTTTCCCACTATGTTCCCTATTTATTTGAGGTGTTTATCATTCCAACAATGCATGGGGAGATGAGGAAGTTTAACCCAAACTGGAACTGTCGAAGGGATATCTTTCTCAAGGTCAAAGGAGAGGTCCCATTTGTTGAGATACATACCCCTAGGCCCCATGAAGTAAGTGTAATGTCCCCATACCCCATAATGTGGATAAATTAAAATTTTAAGAAACATTGTTCTCCATTGAAACATAGGGCATGAACATTAACGTACACTTCAACCTTCATTCTCAGGCTTAGAAACCAATGTAACCTTCATTTCACCTTTGTCAAATCCCTTCTGTGACCAAAAACACCTTTTCCTGCACTTGACCTGTCCCTTCCGCCTTCCTCCTTCGGAACTCGGAAGTCGGAAGAACAACTTTTTGACGGAATCGTTTACGACCTTCCGCCCTTCTGCCTTCCACCTTAGAAGCTTCAAAGTCAGAAGAACCACATCTCGATGGAATTATTAACGACCTCCCAAATTTTGCATTTCACCTTTGAAACTTGAAAGTCGGAAACACATCCTTTGTCCTTAACCTTTTCCCCATCTCCCACCTCCTGCCTTCCACCTTTCACTAGCGGATCCTAGGGTGCAGAAACACACTTTTACCCTAGTATTTTCTCCTCTTCCTACTTCCACCTTTCCACCTTACATACTGCAAACTTTGAAAGTTGGAAACTCCAACAAACGACATAATATTTTCCATGGTTTTGCCTTCTGCGTTCCACCCTTCCACCCTCTAATGTGGAACTCGGGAATCAAAAATTAACCTGTGCCTTAGAATTTTTCTGCGCTTTTCTGCTTCTACCTTCCACCTTCTACAGGCGGATCCCGGGGTGTGGAAAACCCACATTCTGCCTTATCCAACCTCCCCTTTTCTAGTTACCGCCTTCCGCATTCTCACAGGAAGATTCCAAGGGGAGGAAACACTAAGTCAGCTACCTCTTGAATTTGTAACATGATTCTAGCCTCCATGAACTTAGGCAAATGCATTGCAAAACAAAATGCATGTACACAAGTAAAATGTAGGAAAACATAACAAAAGTAAACTTCTACTTAACCATCAATAAGCATTCAACATGATCATAATAACTCATAAGCAAATACATTACATAAAAAAGTATAACAAAGATACTTATCTTGATGATTAAGTTGTCTCGTAACTAGATATGTCGTTGCAACATTTCACCCAACCATAGGCCAGTGTGTTCGTTAATCTCTCAACATCACTGCCACCCCCAAGTTAGGCATGCTTTGCACAAGGGAATAGGGAACAACAAACTTACACATAGCCAGACCAAAGCACACACACACAGTCAAGCAAACCTTCAGTTAGGTTTATTAGACTATCCAGCCAAGCCAACACCAAGTTGGGTTTATGAGGTTGCAGGATTACAATCCAAACAATTATGGGTTTGTCAGACTATTCACATTCAATCCAACAATAAGTTTAAGGACCAACTAAGCCAATAGATGGGTTTATCAAGAATTCAGCCAAGCCATCATTCAGAGTTGGGTTTCACAAACTGTCCAAGCAATAATTACACATAGGGACCAAAGAAAAATAAGACACATCCAAGCCAACAGATAGGTTTCACAGGCTACTCAGCCAAGCCATCTCACTATTGGGTTTCACAGGCTATTCAGCCAAGCCAACTAGTTGGGTTTATCAGGCTGCTAAGGTAGTGGAAAAGAAGAACTGCTAGGCTAGAGAGATCATCCATAGATCTAAGGACACCTTCACAATATCTACTTGGCCTGAAATCCATGTTGCTTACACACCCAACACAAGGAAGTATCCCCTTCTCTGCTCCACAGTCCCTCGGGATACACCTTCCCTTCCAATTCTCTTCAGGATGTGCATAACAGATTTACCAACCACTCTTATCTTATTGTGAGGTTCCACACTAGGTTTATCAAGCACATTCTATGTCTCTTCCACTCCTAAGTCTTGCATATAGTTCAGATCCGAACCAGGGTGCACAACATAGTACCACATGGGAACACAACCACACAGGATTCACTCTGTAACACATATACAACAGGGTTTACTTACATCCACAATGTCACTCAAACAGGCCCTAGAGAGCCACAAATGACCATACTTTCTCATCAAATCAAGTGATCTCCACTGCTCATTTACTCAGCAAGACAAGGAGAATACCAAGCCTCTATGCGGCTAAGGATGGTAAACAACATGTGAACAACCCAGAAGAAAACATGGTTATGCGAGCAGGATGAATGCACAAAGTGCATGAACATAATGGAATGATTGTGAATGCTAGAATGCTGTCTTGCCACAATGAGGAATAACAAGAACAAAAACCCAACTCTACCCCACAGCCTTCATGAATGGCGCGAATTCCCCCAACGTTCAACGCGACTCAGGGATGAGGGAGAAGGCATGCATTCCCATGATTTCTTGCTTTAGAAGCAAGAATGTGGCTTCCCAGACCATAGACTTGCATGTTTTCTCATACATGTTGGCTGCTATGGGCAGACCCGGGTTTACTATAATCAACCAACAACACCCCTAGCTCACCAGTCCTTTCGGCAACAGACCGCAAAGCGGCCTGAAGTCTCACCCGAGGTGACTCTAATGGGTTGGCCAAGGACTCAAGTGTCTTGGACCGGGTTATGTGGCGATCCCACTAGCGGCTCGCAGCTCTCCTAACTGCGAGGTCTCTTTCTCTACGCGTCACGCGATCTCCTACTCACGTCGCACGAAATCCTCATCTCGCAGCTCTTCTATCCGCGAGATGTTCCTCTACACAGCTGCGTGATCCTCTTCTGCGTCGCGCACTTTCCCTCTCTCGCGATATCTCCGATCTTAACGCATCGCCTCGCACCGTGCGACACGCAGCTCCTGCTCAACGCTAAGTCCTTAACCTGCGGTATCGCGCATCGCAGCTCCTCTGCCGATGCGGTATCACCTCTCTGTGATATCCTACCTCTGCGGCTTAGCGCACTTAGCATTGCTCGTGTCGACGTGCAGGACTTAACATACAAGGCTATTCGATACTGCTAGAAAGACTGTTTGCACAAAGCATAAATGAACCATATACAACATGCCAAAGACTTTGATTAATACTTTTCCTTCTATATTATTGTGAACTGATTAACACATTCATTCATCAAACTGTAACCAAAATCCACGAAATGACTATGAAATGCATAAGTAAACATAGCAAGTAATCCAATCACATAACACACGATTTTAACGTGGTTCACCTCTAGGATGGAAGTTACGTCCTCTTGCCATTACAACACTGTGGGCCTGTCCCAACAGTAACCCAAACCCTAACTAGTGACAGTCGGCCCTATCTGTACTTGAGGTAGCCGCTTTCCATCACACCACAGCTCTCTGCAGTCTTCCATGCTTCTCGGCACTGATCATGGGTACTATGCACCGCTTCTCTCTTCTGTCCTTCGTCTTCAATGCTTTAGCCTCATTGCTCTTTCTCCTTTATGAGGGTCGCTGAGCCCTCCTATCTTCCACCGCTGCCTTCAATGCGGTGGTTGAGCTCTCTCTTCTTGGCCGCTCAGGTACTGTTGCCTTCTTTGACTTTTCTATCTTAAAAGTCGTGTTTTCGGCTCTGCTCTCCAGCTGGAAACGTGCTACGGCATTGTAGCTCTGTCTTAACTTCTTTCCTCCAAAACTAGCAGCTTCTTCTGTAGCTGCGGGACCCTGCTCCAACAGTCCCCTAACACTTACTCGTGGCTCGTCCTCGAGCCACCACCAGCGGGCTTCTCCTGCTGTAGGTTTGCCTTGGCTTCCTGTGAAGCCCTCTGCAACCTGTCCCGAAGTCCTGTGACTTCCTTCTGCATCGCTTCGACATTCTCTTGTGCCGAGTCAAGCAAAGCTTGACTAATACTGGCGTCTTCTGTGGCGTCAGTTTTCTCTCTGGTGGCAGTGAACTCCTTCACTTTCTGCTCAACCGTATCGACTATCTCTGCGATTTGCTCTTGATATGGTTGAAGCAGGTCATTAATGTGTATCTCCTTTGTCCTTAATTGCTGTGCTTCCTGCTGCAAGCAATTCATCTCTTTCGTCTTCCTCATCTTCTAAAGAGCTGTCAAGCCCTTAATTTCTTCTTTCATTGCCGCTGCAGTATTCTCTACCTGCTGAATACTTTGCGTAGCCCTTGATGAACTTTCTGTAGTATCCAGTATGACCAAGTACTGTCCTCAGTTGCTTAACTGAGTTGGGTGCTGGAAGGTTTACAATGATGGCGATCTTCGCGGGATCTACCATCAAGCGTTGTCTGCAAACAATGTGACCCAACAAAATACCAAATGGTGCACAAAATATACATTTCTTCAAGTTTAGAGAAATATGATATTGCCTACATTTCTCTAGCATCAGTCTTAAGTCTCCTATATGCTTGTCGATTAGTCCAAATACAGTCCAATCATCAAAATATAATTCTAAGAATTTATGAATGTATTCTTTAAATATAACAACTACTACTCTAGAAAATATAGCTGGTGCATTCTTAAGACCAAAGGGCATTACCGTATACTGGAACGAGCCCCATTCTGTTGCAAAGGTGGTCTTGGATCGATCTTCTGGATGTATTCTGATCTGATGGTAGCCTGAAAATCCATCAGTGAAGGAGTAGACCTCCTGTCCTCCCACATTGTCTAATACCTCATCAGTGAACGGTATCGGAAATGGATCGTGAAGCGATGCATCGTTGAGCTTGCGCAGATTGACACAGATCCTGATGTCTCCTTTTGTTTTCTTTTCTTGTACGACCATGGGGATAACCCATTTGCTTTCTTCTACCGGCTCAATGATTCCTGCTGCTAGCATCTTATCGATTTCGTCCTTTACTTTTTCTTTGTAGCGCGGATTCAATCTGTATGGGCGCTGCTTAACTGGTCTAGCATCCTCCTTCAATGGTATCCTCATAACTCCCAGGTCTCCAACTATTCCCTTCATCTCTGTGAACTTGGTGGGAAATAGGTCCTGATAGTTATGTAACAAATCTGCAATTTGTCCGACTGTTTCATCGTTCCAATAGTCTCCAATAGAGGCAAACTTAGGTTCTGCGTCTGTGCCAATATTGATCTTTTTAATCTTGATAGGTTCAGTGATTGCTGGAATCTCTAACTGTGGTCCCCCAACATCGTGAGTTCCTTATGACTCCGGAATGTTGGTGTTGCGAGGATCCTCATCCTCATCCTTATCTTCATTGTCTGGCTTTGCTGCAAAATTATAGCACTCAAGCGCGTCTTGCAACTGGCTGGCCCACTCAGGTTGAGCCTGCACTGAGATGGTACAGTCCTCGAATATCTTGATCTTGATTATGTCTAGGGCCTGATCAACACTTGGATGTTCTGATTCAAACGCGAAGGTGAGTAGGAAACTGTCTGTCATAAGTGACCATGTGGTCGTCCCCTTGCGCAACTCGGTCTCTGTGTACCAGTTCCTTGGAACTGTGTCCAATGTGTGAATGAATCTATGAACCCATTCATCCTCGGGAATGTCCAACCAGTTCTGTTCACATGTCTGGATGTGTGTCCTGGGGTCAGTTTCTCCTGTGTACTTCTGCTGGACATACTCTTTGTCGACAGAAAATCTGATCGCCATCAATCTTTTAATATCATCCCATGATGCGATATTTTCTTTATGCGCATACCACCATCTTGCAGGTGTGGCTCGTACTGTAAGGTCCATAGCTGCGATCCTCTGCTCATAAGGAATCTGTTGCTCAAACTGCTCAAAGAAGTCCTGGATATCTGTCAGACCATGATACGATGGAATCTCAGTGATCTCTGCGCCAATCCATCGCAATGACTTACTCATAAACGCACATTTGCGCGCTGAGACTTCGTAAAGTCTGTTCTGCCAGTTCTCTAGACCTACATCGGAATCCTATGCACATGAGCTGTCGCATCGCCAACTAATGTTCCCTTCTGCTGTTGGATTGATGTAGTCGTTCTGGTTCGCAGTCATCTGGTAGAGACTATCTATGTTATGTGCCTCCTCCTCTGCTCGGATAGGTTCAATGTATCTAGGACCTTGGTGAGGATCCAACGGTGCGATGACCCGGATCTGTGCATCCTTAAAGGTCATTTGTCTTTTCTTTAGGTCAATGACAGCCTTGCTACCGATCGCCCAATCGATACTTAATAATGCTGGATACGGTCGACTGTCGCCAATGATTTTTATAACCTCGAAGTCCGCGGAAGTGCGAACTCCGTCAATGTCATCTGGCACCTGTGGTAGTCGACCCAATGGTGATACTCGCTGCTGATTGGCTAATCTCAGGTGGATAGGGGATCTGAGTAACTGAGGGCTACCCATCTGTTCCCATGTCTGCTTAGTTAAAACATTCACCTTTGATCCCAGATCTAAGACGACTTCATCCATTTCAAACTCTCCAATCTGTGCTGTGAGCTTCATCTCTCTTCCAGTCCTTGTGTGTCCTGTAATATTATGAACAGCGCGGTGTGCACTGCCCAAGAGAGAAGGTTGCTGACACTGATCTATGATGCGCTGTAGCTCGCCGATAGCTTTTTCATTTCTCAAGAGTTTCAAGCAACTGCGAAGGAAGGATTGTATACTTCCTGTCGATTCATCCTCGTCGCATCTTCCTGATGTGGTAGCCTGCGGTATCTGTTCGGGGTTATCACCACAAGGTGCTTGCTGCGGTACACCCCTAGACGGTGGTACCTGCGATCCTGATTGCGTAGGTTCATCAAAGGAAGCCTTGGCTTCATGAAATGTCTCTTTATTCTTCTGTAGGTCGAGTGCTGTTGCTTTACTAGGAGCTCTGTGCACCCATTCCTGACTTGTGTTCTTTTCGGTCTCCTGCGATGTCCCACTAGTGGAAGCACCGCTACGAGTCACAATATTGACTCTTGGTTCTGGTTCTTCCTGCTCAGCAGCAATAAGCTGGATGTTCTGGTGTACTGCTGGCTTATTGTCTTTGATCTTAGCTATCAAGGTAGGGCACTCCTCTATGGTATGATCATAAGATTTGCAGTAATTACAAGTAGTAGTGGGGCTCTGACAGTCCCTAGCATAGTGTCCTACAACTCCACAGTTATAACAAGTGATTGGTCCACGACCATGGCCAAAACCTTCTCCTCTGCCGAAGCCTTCTCCTCGTGCAAAGCCTCCTCCACGGCCTCGTCCTTTGAATCCTCCTCCACGGCCACCATAAGTCGGATCAGGCTGTGGTCCTGCTTCTGGACCCTGTGTTTCTGCTTGGACTCTGTACACATCATGTTTTCTATCTAACATGAGATCATAAGCTCGGCAATTCTGTTCATCATGTACGACAGAATTGCAGAAGACACAGTATAGGTTCTTAGGTGTCTGTACATACTTTTGAAGCAAAGGGCATTGCTGAGGTGGGTGTCCTTGTGTTTTGCATATTTCACACCATGGCCCTTGCGTTCGTGGTAAGGGGTTAGGATCCCTTGACGCTAAGTATTCTGCAAAGACTGGACAATTGTCTTTAGTATGACCCTGTTCTCTACATCGTAAGCACCATATGTCTTGCATAACCTCTTTTCCTTTCTTAAGTTCGTGTATCTGTAATGTGAGGTTGGCCAACTGGTTCTGTAGAGTTGTCATGCTTGCACTGGTTTCAGCTAAGGGTGAAGCTTCTAGCTTCATCGCCATCTCCAACGCGTCATCCTGCGTCTGGAGTTTCTGCTGCATTAGTGGCAATCTGATGTGAGGGAGCAGCGCTGCAATAATCCATTCCTTATGCTGCTCTGGCACAAACTCAAAGCTTACTTGGTCTATAAGAGATTTGAATTTCTGGTCAAAGTCCCATACTGATTCTGATGGTAGCTGCTTGATATCCTTGAGCTCTGTAATGCATTGAGATTTAGACTTAGGTTTCTTGAACTCTTTAATCATGGCGTTCTTGACCTGGGCAAGTGTCTTGGGTAGTGTGGTATACTTTATGTACCATGTTAAAGCTCGATCTCTGAGTGTGGTGACTAACTGTACAAGTTTAATATTATCGTCGTTGATTGTTTTAATGGTCCACATGGCTTCACATAGAAACCAATGCTGTTCTGGGTCCTCTGCTGCTGTACCCTTAAAGGTAGGTAGCTTCATATCATCTCCCATTCTATTTCTCTGCGGTGGGTTCTGATTGACTGGATTACTTCCACTCAGCGGTGTAGGTGAAGGTGATGTAGCTGTAGTAGGTACTGTCTGTGAGCTACTGGATGGAGTACCTACGGGATTACTCTGAGTCCCGGTCTGTTTCTGTGGGGTATAGGGATGGTAAGGGGTACCCCCCTCTGGTTCTTCTGTGGTACTAGGACTCGGTTGCCTACTATTGTCTGAACTATCTCCAAATACAGGAGAACCGAAAGCTACTTTATATTTCTTGCCACTGCGTGTTCATCCAATGTCATCAAAATCACTTTCAAACTCTTGTGACATTACTATCTTTGCTTATTCATCTGAAATCATGTCCATTAATCCTTTTTCATGTAGCAGCATCTTAATGGACAAGTTTAGAGATTTTAGGTACTTACCACGATATCCTTTGAAGAAGTACCGCTCGGCCTTGCTGAAGCTTTTTCTCTGGTCAACTGCAAATTCTGTTACAAATCCTCCTAGCACACTCGCAAGGCAGAAGTCCACTGCTCTCGTAAGGGGATTGTCGAGTCTCTGAACGGTCTGAATCAACTTCGGTGTCCAGACAATGTTTCTTTTCTTCTTGAATATGTTCCTATCTGTCAACTTGGATAACCAGTCGAAAAGCTCATTTCCATAGGTTGCAAAAAATATGGCGTGTATATCTGAAGCGATATGCTTTTGTAACCAGTCCTCTGTGCTCAGTTTAGGGCTCCGATTTTCTTTCTTGGCAAACTCCCTTAGGTTTGAATCCAGCCACTGGTGAAACTCTTCTCGTGTAGGATGCCAACAGAACATTAGCGCTCAGTTGTTCAAAACCCGCAACGGAACCATTTGTTGGCTGCTATGGGTAGACCCGGGTTTACTATAATCAACCAACAACACCCCTAGCTCACCGGCCCTTTCGGCAATAGATCGCAAAGTGGCCTGAAGTCTCACCCGAGGTGACTCTAATGGGTTGGCCAAGGACTCAAGTGTCTTGGACCGGGTTCTGTGGCGATCCCACTAGCGGCTCACAGCTCTCCTAACTGTGAGGTCTCTTTCTCTACGCGTCGCGCGATCTCCTGCCCGCGTCGTACGAACTCCTCGTCTCGCAGCTCTTCTATCCGCGAGATGTTCCTCTACACCGCCGCGCTATCCTCTTCTGCGTCACGCACTTTCCCTCTCTCGCGATATCTCCGGTCTTAACGCATCACCGCGCACCGTGCGACATGCAGCTCCTGCTCAACGCTAAGTCCTTAACCTGCGGTATCGCGCATCGCAGCTCCTCTGTCGATGCGATATCACCTCTCTGTGATATCCTACCTCCGCGGCTTAGCGCACTTAGCGTTGCTCGTGTTGACGTGCAGGACTTAACATACAAGGCTATTCGATACTGCTAGAAAGACTATTTGCACAAAGCATAAATGAACCATATACAACATGCCAACGACTTTGATTAATACTTTTCCTTCTATATTACTGTGAACTGATTAACACATTCATTCATCAAACTGTAACCAAAATCCACGAAATGACTGTGAAATGCATAAGTAAACATAGCAAGTAATCCAATCACATAACACACGATTTTAACGTGGTTCACCTCCAGGATGGAAGTTACGTCCACAGAACTGTGTTTTCTTTATAGCTCAGGGGAAGGTAAAACACAGTTCTGCTGCACCGCATATGCAGCTCAAGATCTTCTCTCTTAGATCTCTTTTCTCTCTATATTGCTCTCCTACAATATACTCTTCCCTCTCTGTCGATCCCTGTGGATCATTACATGCATACTCTATAAGCCAGCTACTGGTTACAGTAAGATTGCTTCCGCTAATAACAGAACCAGAGCTCGACTCTATTACAATACAAGATAACTCTGTGCTAACAGACTCAATGGCTAACTATATGTTATCTGATTAGCTGGATGGCCTAAAATGCCCAAAATTCCCAAAATGCCAACCTTTTACAATACAAAGTATATCCCTTTATAGGCAGCCCGAAGGTCTTGCCATTACAACACTGTGGGCCTGTCCCAACAGTAACCCAAACCCTAACTAGTGACAGTCGGCCCTATCTGTACTTGAGGTAGCCGCTTTCCGTCACACCACAGCTCTTTGCAGTCTTCCATGCTTCCCGGCACTGATCATGGGTACTATGCACCGCTTCTCTCTTCTGTCCTTCGTCTTCAATGCTTCAGCCTCGTTGCTCTTTCTCCTTTATGAGGGTCGCTGAGCCCTCCTATCTTCCGCCGCTGCCTTCAATGCGGTGGTTGAGCTCTCTCTTCTCGGTCGCTCAGGTACCGTTGCCTTCTTTGACTTTTCTATCTTAAAAGTCGTGGTTTCTGGCTCTGCTCTCCAGCTGGAAACGTGCTACGGCGTCGTAGCTCTGTCTTAACTTCTTTCCGCCAAAACTTATCTTTCCGCCAAAACTAGCAGCTTCTTCTGTAGCTGTGGGACCCTGCTCCAACAATACAAGCAATCAGAGTTCCATGCCTTGCTTTGCTCAGGGCATTAACTGCCTCAAGCAACTTCTGGAAGAAATTGAAGATTGAGGATAAAGGAAAAAAATGTAGCCGAGGGTACATGGGTTTCCCCATTGACACCTGCTCACACCCTATTGGCTCAGGAGGTTTGACTAACTACCCAAACTATCCCTTATGGAATCATGCCCCCATCTCTTCCACATTGCAGTGCATATCTAGCTGTGGTATTTTATTAAATTGTGTAATTACATGATATACAAAAATGCTCTGTGCTTGACTTAGCACCAAAACCATAGGCATCAACCTTGATCACCTATCCACAAAACATCAATCAATGGAATGGCCTTGGCCTTGAGCTCCTTGCTATGATTCCATACAATATTTACATCATGTATAATCAAAATACCATGGGGTCAAAACTGGGGTATTACAATCCCCTCCCCCTACAACAACACTATCCTTAGTGCTTAACAAAATTGAACAAAAATGATACACTGGCACCACCTCAGTGTTCTGCATAACTGAAAAAAAATGGATGTGCTAATCACATTGCATCCTCCAGCTCCCAAGTATCCTCCTCATGCCCGTAGTGCTCCCATTGCACCTTTAACTGTATTATGGCTTGATTCTGGAGCATGGTGATCTTCCTGTCGAGGATGCACATTGGCTCGGTTTGAAACTCTCCCTCGGGTTCCACCTATATCACATCCCAATCAATCACATGGTTAGGGTCATGTACATATTTCTTAAGCAAATAAACATGAAAAACATTATGATCTCTAGTGCTAGCAGGAACTGCAAGTCTATATGCACTTGGCCCTATTCTTTCAAGCACTTCGAAATTTCCATAATATCTAGGTGACAACTTGGTACAACTTCTAAGCTTCAAAGAACTCTTCTTTTCCCTCACTCTGAGGTAAACATGATCCCCAACACTAAATTATCTGTGCACTCTATGCTTGTCTGCATAGCTTTTCTTTCTGTCCTGGGATGCTTTCAGATTCTGCCTGATCTTTGCAACTTCTTGCTCCATTTTCGTGAGCAATTATGGACCAATCAGAACCCTGTTCACAGGGTTATCTCATGTCACAGGTGTTCTACACCTTCTTCCATACAAAGCTTCATATGGACTCATCCCCAAGGATGCTTGCTTTCCATTTTTATAGGCAAATTCTACCAAGTGTAAATAATCTTCCCACTTGGTGGGTTTGTCCATCACCTACATGCGAAGCATGTCTTCAAGCACCTGATTCACTCTCTCTGTCTGATCATTAGTCTAAGGATGGTAGGGAAGTGATGAAGTTCAGCTTTGCACCCAAATCTGCAAACAAACCCTTGCAAAAATTGGAAGTAAACTTGGCATCCCTATCAAAGACTATTGCCTTAGGAAATCCATGCAATCTGAAAATCTCCTTCATGAAGATTTTTCCAATATCACCAGTCTTATGTGTGGAATTGAGTGGTATAAAATGTGCTTCCTTTTTCAACTTGTCCACCACAACCATGATGGAATCATGTTGCCTCCAATTCATTGGCAACCCCGTAATAAAATCCATAGAAATGACTTCCCATTTCCATTCGGGAACTGGCAAAGGCTGCAACAAACCTGCTAGGTGTTGATGCTCTACCTTTAACTGCTGACATTTCATGCACTTTGAAATATACTCAGCAATGTCCTTCTTCATAGATAGCCAAAAATACTGCTTCCTGGCTGTAGCAATTGTCTTCTGATATCTTGGGTGGCCAAAATATGGAGTCTGATGGATTTCATCCATAAAAACTCTTCTCAAATCTGCTACATTTGGAATAGAAATTTTGTTTTTATAAATGAGAAGTCCATCTTTTTTGAATTTATATCCCTCATACCTCTTCTCAAGATTTTGCTGTTGCAATTTGTCCTTTACTTGCTCATACAATTAATCTTCAGCAGCATGATTAACAATCTGCTGTCTCAAATACTAAGAGATGCCAAGTGCATTTCTTACACATTCCTGCTGAGTGCATCAACCAATTTATTTTCTTTTCCTTTTTATGTGTTTGATTTCAAAATAAAACTCACATAAAAACTCCAGCCATCTAGCTTTCTTGGCATTCAAAGTTAGTTGATCAAACAAATATTTCAGACCACAGTGGTCTGTCCTTAACTCAAATTTTCTTCCCATTAAGTAATGCCTCCACATATTGAGAGCATGTACTATGGCTACCGGTTCTAAATCATGAGTGGCATATTTCTTCTCATGCTCTTTCAACTTCCTTGACTCATAACATACCACGTGGTTGTCTTGCATAAGAACTCCTCCAAGTCCTTGACCACATGCATCAATACACACCACAAAGTCTTTCTCCGGGTCTGCAATATTCAGCATGGGTGCACTTGTGAGAAGATTCTTCAACTGCTGGAAGCTTTCCTCACACCTTGGTGTCCATTCAAACTTTATCCCCTTCTTTTGCAAAGAAGTTATTGAATGTGCAACCTTGGAGAATCCCTCAATGAATCTCCTGTAATATCCTACAAGTCATATAAGAAATATTACATTTGTCACATTTCTTGGGGTAGGCCAATCCATAATGGCCTCAATCTGTTCAGGGTCCATAGATATACCCTCATCTGAGATAATGTGACCTAAATAATGAATTCTATCTTTATAGAAGTCACACTTGCTCAACTTTGCATACAACTTATGCTCTCTTAGCAATTGCAAATTCAATCTCAGATGTTCTTCATGTTCTTCCTTATTCTTAGAATAAATAAGAATGTCATCAAGGAAAACAAGAGCAAACTTGTCCAAATACTTGCTGAAAACACTATTCATAAGGCATATAAATGTAGCTGGTGCATTTGTGAGACCAAATGGTATCACCACAAACTCATAATGTCCATAACTTGTTTTGAAGGTTGTCTTATGAATATCTTCATCCTTGATTCTTACTTGCTGGTAACCAAATCTAAAGCAATCTTGGAAAACACCTTTGCTCCTCTCATTTGATCAAAGATGTCATTAATCCTAGGCAAAGGGTATTTGTTCTTCACAGTGACTTTATTTAGCTGTCTGTAATCAATACACAACCTGAGTGTACCATCTTTTCTTTTAACAAACAGAACTAGTGCTCCCCAAGGAGACACACTTGGCCTGATATACTTCTTCTCCAACAATACTGCAGTTGCATCTTCAACTCTAGCATTTCTGGCGTACTTATCCTGTAGGGTGTCTTGGACACTAGTGCTGCTCCTGACACAAGTTCAATTTTGAAATCAAAGTCCCTTTTGTAGGAAGCCCTGGAATTTCATGAGGAAAAAAATCCTTGAATTCCTACAACACATGAAATTCCTCCAACCTAGGAGTTTCATTCTCTGCCCCCTCCAATACATGGGTTGGATACACTCTGTAACCTTTCCTACAGAACTTCTTCAGTTGCATTGCTAAAATATGCCTGTTGAGCCACAAAAATACCACATTTTGTTCATCTTTCATATACTATTTGTCACCTTATTCCTATTTTATCCTTCCATAAAACCATTAATATCCACCACTTTGATGATACATATGGGTTTATATTACCATTTTCCAAATAATTTATTTCTGAGTATTTTGAGTGAATTTGTGGTTAAATATTAAGAAAATTAATATATTTTTATTATACCTTAAAGTTGGATGAGTTTGGTGATGATTACAGGTATATTTTAAGACTTTAACAAGCTCAAAAGTCACCACCTAGCTTCAAATTCGAATTTCATCTTCAAGATGTGGGCTAATTTCAAGGAGAAAATCATGGAGATGGAATATCTTATCCAAGATATCATGGAGGATTTGAAGGGATGAGTTGAGAGAAAAGTGGGCCTGTTGAGGATTTGAAGGGACGAGTTGAGAGAAAAGTGGGTTTGTTGAGGATTTGAAGGGATAATATGAGAGAATAGTGGATCTATAATTATGATTAGTTATCTTGAATTCATGTATATATATGAGGGCTCTCTCCTCATTTTGTTAGAGGCCTCTCTATGGTTTGGAAGTATAGAATAGTTTAGAGTTAGTCATATAATGGATTTTTGATTGTTATGTAATGGAGATGACGCTGTAATGCAAATCCTCTTATTCTCTATCATGTTAATTTGAGTTTCTTTCTTATGAATTGCTAGTGTAAATTTTCGGTAATTTCTTTCTTGTGAATTGTTAATATAGATTTTCAGTGACGTCTTGGTTGTGAATTAGTTGTGTTGATTTTATGTGAGCTCACAAGTTAATGTTGATTATTTTCAAATAGTTTATTTCATGCAATTTTATGCTTTCTTAGATTAGATTTATTTCACGCAATTTCCTGCTTTTCTAGATTAGATTTCTTTTCATGTCATTTCCTGCTTTTGCAAGTTTAATTCAATTTTAGTTGCATGTATTTTTGATTTCAGTCACCTAGAATATCATATTAAGTTAGCAATACTCTGCCATGCATATATTTTGTCTGTGCCTCTCAAGTTTACGCTCTTTCCGGGTTGACAATTAAATCGTTGGATATATGTTATAATTTGTTTAATATTTTGCACCAACATTTTGGCGCCGTTGCCGGGGAGGTGCTAAAAAGGATCAGAGTTTAGATAGGTAGATAGTTTGTTTTTTTATTACATAGAAAGGGGGAGGGGAAATGGTAAGACGCAATGACGACTTCACTACGGAATTTCCATGGTGTAACAGCTAGACGCATCCACTTTAGTGGGTCACCCCAAATTCTTGCTGGTTCTGCAAGCATGTTTATTTTTTTGCAAAGTGTTTAATTTTTCTTGCAAGAATGTTCTTTCATTTTCTGTAAATGCGAGTTCGTTTTTATGAAAATTTTCCCTTTTCATTTTTCAGTTTGGATTGCTTTCATTTTTGGGCTAGCCTTTATTTCATACTAACTTGCTTTTAACCTTGTATATGTTCATTTTTGTTTTGTACAGATTTTTGTGCACTTTTAATTTCTGTTTTTTCACTTGTTTTGTACTATTTTTTTTGCATTTTTCATATACTTGTTTTTCATTTTTTTAAGCATTTGATTTGATAAAATGTTTTTACGATGAGCATAAGTCTAGAATAGCTCACTCAGATCCTAGCAAAAATCGAGATCTCCTCTTCTATAGAAGCAAACAAGGAAGAACCGACATTTGAAGAATCATGCATATTAGATGAAGAACCCCCGTTTGAACTGGAGATTGAAGAGGATGAAGAAGGGATCTTGGGTGACCATCATGCAAACGAAAGCTGCATCGAACAATGGTTCCAAGTAAGTATTAGGTTAGATTAGTTTTATTTTTGTTTTTACTTTGTTAATTTACATTTACAATACCTAATTTCACATACTTTTGAATATATTAGATTTCATTTACTGCTTTTACATGTATGGTTCCACTGGAAATTTCACTACACGTAAATGATTGTAAATTCTAATTGAAGTAAAGTAGGTAGGTTTTGGTTTCTTTCAATTAGCATATAGGATGCTTTGCTTTAATTTGATGTAATGTTTCTATTTGTTAATTTTTTTTAATAGTCTTAAATTACTATTTTTTAATTTTGTTAGGAATTAAAAATAGTTATAATCTTTTAAATTTGAAAAATTTACGAAATTTTTGATCTCTTTTCATTTTCATTTTTCATTTAATAAATTTCTTAGTCTTGCTAGGAGTTAAAAATTTTGTAATGAGAATAATTTGAAATAATATAAAAAACACAAAAATATTTCTGTTTTATTTCTAGTTTTAATTTTAAATTTTATAAGAATTCTTAAGAAAAAATAATTCATAAAAGCTTTAATTTTAGATTTCTTTAAATTTTAGGTTTTAGGTTTAAAAAATTAAAAAAAAAACAGAAGTTTTATTTTTAAATAAATTTATTTTCTAAAAAAATTAGGACTTATTTTCTAAGAATAATATAACAAAACCACTATTCTTTATTTTAAATTAGTTTTCTAACTGTAAGTTTTTCTAAAATTTTGGAAAAAAAATTATAAAAATTTGAAGAGCTGCAAACGTAAACATACATACATACATACACATATATATATATAGTTTATTATTTTATTTAAAAGTTTGTTTTTCATTATATATTAATGTGTGTGTATATATATATATATATATATATATATATATATANTTTTTTATTGTTACATATATATTAATATATGTTTTTTATTATTTTAAATAAAATAATAAACATTATAATATATATATAACAATGCGATTTGTAAACATGAATATTAACATTAAAAAGAAAAATACGTTAAAAAATAATTTAAAATAAATAAAGCAGAGTGTTTGCCTTCCATGTGGAACCTGCAAACACTTGAGCCTTTCATGCGCAACCTGCAAATGCTTCAGCCTTTCAACCTTTCATGCGCAACCTGCAAACACTTTAGCTTTTCATCCTTTCATTTGCAACCTGCAAACATAAAATTAATTCTTCTCCACATTTGCGCTCGACTGAATTTCAGTTGACTGTGCAAAAGCAAAACCCTTTTTATTTTGGCTGCAATAGTATGTCAGCTTGGTTCGAGTCGCACCAGCAACGCCTATCTCAGCTTAGCCTGGAAACTCAACCTGCAAACATAAAATTTTAAAAAATATAAAAACGATTAAAATGATTGAATAACGATTTGCAAATGAGAGATTCTGGATTGCTATGCCTGTGATTAAAATAGATCTGAAGCCTGAAGCCTTTTAGATGATAAACAGACGTTCAAAATTGTTCATGATTTCCCTTTTTTCTATCATAGGTTGTCGATGAAACGGTCCTGCGCATAACAGAAGGTTTAGTGCTTGTCTTCTCGCTGTAATCTACTCACGAGATCCTTTACGTTCCATTTTATTAATTGTTAACAAGCAGTTGTATCTTTAGTTGAATTCATTAACTCATTATGAAATGCTAATTTCTTGCCAGTAGTTACGGGATCACCCTCTTTGTGGTTGTTTCAACTATCTTCTAGTCCTCATTATATTGATCCTTTGTGGTGGTTTCAATTGCATGTGTTTCCTCACCTATTAGTTGGGGAACTATAAATCAACCACAATTTGATGACAATTTAAAGCATAACAAATAATCCTATAAACTCGCAAACCGTAACCTACACAATAAAATGGAAATGGAATTGATATATTAAAATTCCACAAAATCTATCAAGATTATGACGACGGTGATGCTCATCCTGATCATGATCGTGGTATGGTGCAAAGGATGACCCATTCCTATCCCTGTTCCTATCCCTTCTCCTACCCGTGTCCCTTTCTTGTAAAGAGTGTACAAATTCCCCCATATCTATCGTGATTGTGGATTAAATAACTTCAAACGCTAGCTAATGTCGTTTTAATATGTTTAGATCATGAGTTTATCCAGAGGAATCTCAGAGTTCATATCCGTTCAAATCCATAATAAATCAAAGTATTCTTCCAAGTATCCAAGATGGAACTCGGACCTAAACTCCTTTATTTTGATAATATAGATGGACTCTAAGACTGCCACCATTCACCAGATAGCAGATATTTGAGGGGATTGAACGTCATCTCACCAAAAAAACCAAATTTCAAAATGATAAATTATTAGGCTCCCAGTTATAGCATTGCGCAATGGCTGGAAATGCAAAAGGATATGAATGCCAAGAGAACTGTAACATGGAATCTCAAGGATTAATTGCCATGGACGTCTCCGTCGATCTCAAAGGCAGGCCAGTTCTTAGGTAAATGGAAGGCTTGTCCCTTCCTCGTTGGATATGAGATCTTAGAAAGAATGTCTTTCTATGTAATTGCATCCACCACCGAGATTGATTCATGCAAATTCAGTGATTTATTACCTGGACCTGAAACCGCTTGTGTTGCATCTATATACTGCAGGATTTGCTATCTATGCTACTAGAATTGGATTTGGGTATGGATCTAGGTATGGAACAATATGCGCGTATTTCCTTCCTTCATATATACAACAAGCATCTGGATCATGAGAAGCGTGGAGTGTTGAGACCATTGAAGCAGTGCATTGAAGTTTTTTTTCCTCTACTCTTGTTGCAAGAAAAGACCAGAGACCATACCGAGACCACCAACCTGATCCAATCCATTCTCGGACCGGTGCCTGGACTAACTGGATCTGATTTAAACCCCAATTGATCTAAGACGAACCGAGATGCTTGTACAAGACCAGACCGGGAATCATTCATTAATTCATTCTTCCTCAATGAGCCATTTGGTGTTTTTAATTCATCAATAGGCCCGTTTAAAAAAAGAGCGTAAGGGAAACAGATAATAACTAAGTATTTATTGGGTGGAGCTGGTGGACACTTGAAAATTTTGAAATAGTGAATCTAAATGTGAATAACACCACTACAAATTTTTTAGAGTGAATTGATAAGAAAACTGCAAATCACCTCAAAGACAGTGTATTCATGGTATGCTAAGCTCTGCAAAATAAGGGAATAGCTTACCCATTAGAAAAATAGACTCCATGGATACAATTTTCATGAATTTTGAGTTGGTTAACTTTGAAATCGAACCAGACGGTGCTAATACAAGTTTATATCATCAAACCTGTTTAATATCCAACAGTTTTATATGTTCGAGTTGGAAAAGTGGCGCTGTATAATCTTTTTGGAAGTTGAATCCTGTGAGCTGATCAAGATTGTAGATCTAGGAATGCGGTTACATTTGGGCTGTCAATGAAAGCATCCTTTGTGTCGGGGAAGCATCTCTTTAAAATAAAATAAGAATTTATGAGATAGATCTGGAATGTTCTCATAACTCATCACAAGGTCACGACTGATGCAAGCATATTGTATTTTCTTGTATGTTAACATGGTTTTTTTTATAGAAGTGTTCATTTAAAAATTTATATATTGCTATTTAAACCAATTATAAAAACAAAACGTTTTTGATTTCTTGAAGAAGCTTCGTGATGATGGACCTACTTTTCAAACTTCTACAGCAGGCTGAAGTGTTCAACTGTAAAAAATAAATAATGAAACAAAATGTTTCTTTATAGGTTTCGTTATTAGTTTCTATTTTCTAACATATATAAATATAATGATGTAATAAGTATTCATTTTGATTTATATATTTAGGTTAAATACTTTTATTTTTCAAAAAATATATAATCATTGTATTCTATCATTATATTGGCAAATATATATTCAACTTCCCACCATTTCTAATAAGAATTATAAAGTAATGGCATTTGAAGCGGTACAAGGCTTATTGTATATTGGAAAACAAAACAAAAACAAAAACAATTGATAAATAAAAATAAAGGGTTTTAGTAAACAAATGAAACTTAAAAAATTATTTAAACAAATAAACAAAACTTTAAAAGCTTACTTTTTAGTTTTGAAATAAAAATTAGGTAAATAAATAAATTAAGAAAAACAATAAAACTTTAAAAAACATGTCAATAACAAAAACAATAATTTTTATTTATTTATTTAAGTAATATAAGAAAAACATAAAACAACTAAATATTATAAAATTATTATATATACAAAACATATAATAAAAATAAAAACATATAAAAATAATATTTTGGTTGTTATCATTTAAATTTTTTTTTTTTTATAAACAAAAAAATTAAATTTATTTTACAAACAATTAAAAAAAACCATAAAAATAAAATATAAAAATTTAAAAAAAAAATTACAAATAAACTTGGGATAAAAGGTTACTACATCAAATTAGATTAACATAATTTATTTTTATTTTTAAATTAATACGTATATAGTTAATATTTATAGATTAGCATTTTATTTATTTTTAGATAGTTAATATGCATGCATGCATATATATATATATATATATATATATATATATATATATATAACAATAAATAATTAAAAAATATTAAAATACGTAAAAATAATAAAAAAAAATAATTCAGGTCAAACATAAAATAATGTTGTAAAATTAGTATGTGTCTATGAAATCGAAGGTAGTTGCTGTCGTAGCTAAGTTTTTTTTTTAATTTTAATTTTAATTTTTTTTTGCACAGTGAGGCCTCTCACATCTTCGGTTTGGGGGAGGTATGTGTTTTGTTCCAATTTTGTTATGATTTTCATATAAACCATGCCTGTATCAATATTCATTTGACATTCTTTGTAATTCAGGTACTCATTTATCTAATTAACTAATTTTCATATCTGTTTAAAACATGAAGGATTATTCAGACCTCCAAACTGCATGTTTATTCAAATGGATATCCGCATGGTCATTGAAACTACCAAATTTATCATAAGAAATTGCTTATTTCACACGCTCTTCTCTATTCTAGATCATTAAGATAGTATGTTTTTAGAGGGGTCGACCACTGAAAGGGTCGACCCTCTCTCTTTGTTCCTCAATCATTACATGAAGACGCATTAATCTTTGTAAAAGAAGGATGTAAAAACTCTGCTTTTTGTTTTTAT
This sequence comes from Pseudotsuga menziesii, assembly GCA_001517045.1. Lineage (NCBI taxonomy): Eukaryota > Viridiplantae > Streptophyta > Pinopsida > Pinales > Pinaceae > Pseudotsuga > Pseudotsuga menziesii. The sequence goes on from LPNX010279744.1 coordinate 968,148, forward strand.
TGCAAAACAATTAAAAACGTTAGAAAAAACTCATTGACATAATAAAACTTATATTAATATCTATATACATAAACTTATATATAAAAATTTGTTTTCGTAAATAAATCAAATTAAAAAAATTATATAAAAATACTTTAGAAATAATAATAAAAGAATTATGATAAAAAAAAAATTTAAATAAAAAGTATTAAGTAACAAATAAAATCATAAAATTAAAAATTATAAATGAACTTGGAATCTTCTCAAAATTTTATGATTGTTACGCTAACTTGTTTTCGCAAGTCACTTAGAAACAAGTTTTGACAAGAAGGGTTGCCACTTTCAGGTATAAAAGCATTTTATTTATTCTCTTTAACTTTTGTTAAGCACATATTTTCCTATATTTTCAATGCTCTCATAAGTTTGTTGCAGGGAAATGATAACATTTTTCAGGTTTAAAGACAAACGAATGACATGCAGAAATAATTTGCAAAATCGCAGAAAATTTTCAGAAAAAATGTTCCATTAAAAGCTTGAAGAAGTTGAGTTTCCACTATGTATGTCATGACATTTTGCTGCCACAAAGAAGCCTTTCAGAAACCAATTACGCCATGTCATGATTACTTACGCTTTTTCCTTCCAAGATTATTCAACATCCATGTCAGAGTCTGCGTTTTCACTACCTTATACATCATGACTTCCCGCATGTCTACCTTTCTGAGTCGCACACATTTTTCTCATTTTCAGATTATCTTTTTCCTTCTGAATAAAACCATTCATCTTCCTTTCAATGACTACATTGCTTTATTATCCCTGCCATAAAAACTGTTTGACCCTCATATCTTTCATCTATAGTCCTACCACTCATTATGTACAACTCGTGTTGACTGATGTGGGATTCCTTAAGTCCCACCTTTCAACAAGTCTTGCCCCATCGAACTCAACACATTATCTAGGATAGACACTAGAGTTCATTTTTAGTACCTTGAGGCTTGCATGCCTTAATGGAAAGTTCTCTCGCTGACAATCATGGGAATACATCAATGTACCTTGATCGTTAGATCTTGCAAGTGGCTCGACATCAGCTCATCTATTCGCACTTCGCAAGATGTACTTAGGTACCTTGGCACTCATTGACATCAATGGTGAGATTGCCTCACATTGGTTAACGACATTCATCAATGGTCGGTAATCCAATGACTCCTTTCCATGTTCGACATCGACACATTTATTCACATGGTAAGAATTGTACCATCGAGTTTTGTAGCATGTGAAGACTATATACTTTTCATGACATCATCAACAGTTTTAAAGGAGCATACTTCAGCCATATGAGAGTACCATAGTTCTACTTTCAGCTCTCATATTTTACTTCATCCAGCCAAGCAGCAGTTCAGATCCTTCACTTCACATTCTATTATTCAGCAGCAGCAGCCACATTCCTATTGCATAAGTTCATTAACTTTTTGGGTAAGTGGAGGTACATTTTTTTTCTAATATTTAACCATGTAATTCCTTAAATGCTAGAAAATGAATGAATTTGGAAAATTTCCTCACTACATTCCTTTTCTCCTTTTCATAAACCTAATACATCTTAAGTGGGGGGGGGGGGGACTATTCATTACCATTTTACATATTCATCATCTCTTTTACCATTAACCAACATGTCTTTCCCAAACTATGCTTTGTTACACATTGAATAAAAAACATTGCTATATATTGGCATGATTCATAATATGAAGAAAATGATTTCTAATATACATTGATGGTTCATCATTTCTAATGCATGTATATTTTTAAATATGATGTATTGTAGCAAAAATACAAGTAAAATGAGCAAAGGTTATTAACACAAGAACCAACATTTGTCACATTTATGGTTGTCACACAAGAACCAACCATAAGGAAAATTGCCACCACTCATGCATTTCAAATCATGGAATGATTTATTGTTACATACCATCATCATGTAAAGCCCAGCTACAAAGACAAAAGTTTTAAAGAGAATCAATGCATAGTGCATGAGGAAATGCAACAAGTTAAGTTGGGGGGAATGTTGAGCCATAAAAATACCACATTTTATTCATCTTTCATATACCATTTGTCACCTTATTCCTATTTTATCCTTCCATAAAACCATTAATATCCACCACTTCGATGATACATATGGGTTTATATTACCATTTTCCAAATAATTTATTTTTGAGTATTTTGAGTGAATTTGTGGTTAAATATTAAGAAAATTAATATATTTTCATTATACCTTAAAGTTGGATGAGTTTGGTGATGATTATAGGTATATTTGAATACTTTAACAAGCTCAAAACTCACCACCTAGCTTCAAATTCGAATTTCATCTTCAAGATGTGGGCTAATTTCAAGGAGAAGATCATGGAGATGGAATATCTTATCCAAGATCTCATGGAGGATTTGAAGGGATGAGTTGAGAGAAAAGTGGGTCTGTTGAGGATTTGAAGGGATGAGTTGAGAGAAAAGTGGGTTTGTTGATGATTTGAAGGGATAAGATAAGAGAATAGTGGATCTGTGATTATGATTAGTTATCTTGAATTCATGTATAAATATGAGGGCTCTCTCCTCATTTTGTTAGAGGCCTCTCTAGTGTTTTGGAAGTAGAGAATAGTTTAGAGTTAGTCATAGAATGGATTTTTGATTGTTATGTAATGGAGATGATGCTGTAATGCAAATCCTCTTATTCTCTATCATGTTAATTTGAGTTTCTTTCTTATGAATTGTTAGTGTATATTTTTAGTAATTTATTTCTTATGAATTGTTAATATAGATTTTCAGTGATGTCTTGGTTATGAATTAGTTGTGTTGATTTTATGTGAGCTCAAAAGTTAATGTTGATTATTTTCAATTAGTTTATTTCATGCAATTTTGTGCTTTCTTAGATTAGATTTATTTCATGTAATTTCCTGTTTTTTTAGATTAGATTTCTTTTCATGTCATTTCCTGCTTTTGCAAGTTTAATTCAAATTCAGTTGCATGTATTTTTGATTTCAGTTACCTAGAATATCATATTAAGTTAGCAATACTCTTCCCCTGCATATATTTTGTCTATGCCTCACAAGTTTACGCTCTCTCTGGTTTGACAATTAAATCGTTGGATGTATGTTATAATTTGTTTAATATTTTGCATCAACATTTCCTAACATAAATCACCTTTGAAATTCCCCTTACAACCCTTAAGTTTCCTTCTTCATCTATGCACTCAAAATTCTTATTGTAACAATCAAGCTTAACTCCATGAGCTTCTAACCAATCCATTCCAATGAGAACATCATAGAGACCAAGTGGTAGAACATTCAAGTCTGCACAAGTGACTAATCCATCCATAACCAATGGAATTTTTTCTACCGCTTCACTAACCCTTCTCTTAGTCCCAGTGGCTAGCTGAACTAACCATGATTTTCTATGCTTTAACTTCTTAAAAGCACAAATCTTGACTACTCTAGGAGTAATATAATTGTGAGTAGATCCAAGGTCGATCAAAATAGAAACAGATTGCTCAGTAATCTTATCTGCAACTTCAGTCACCATTGACTGATGATCTTCCTGGCAGTCCTCCAGTGCTACATAAATCCTAGGGACAGTCCTTGCATCTTGACCCACTGTTTCAGCTTCTTGAATGTTATGAGATTGCCTTACAAACCCATCCTCAATTGGGAAATTCCTACACATGTGGGGTCCTCCACATTTCCAACATGGGAGAGGTTCTCTATTCTGTTGTGGATTTGTTGACTTTTCTCCCATTGTTACAGCTAGATTACTCATAGCTTCGGATGGCTGCTTCTGCTGATTTTTGAGGTGAGAAGCTTTGAAACCTTTCTTCCTCTGATCAAAATTTTCATTCTTTCTGTCCTTCCAAACCTTATGGATATCAGGGTTTCCCTTGCTTTTCTCATGGCAGTACTTATATTTCCTTATTGCTTCTTCCAGAGTTCTAGGTTCATAAAACTCAATTCTATCTTTGTAGGATTGAGGTAGCCGGCTCAGAAAGTGTTGGATTTTCACTTTGTCATCCCTGATGTATCTGACATACCTCAACAACTCCAAGAACTTATTTGCATACTCTTCCATTTTTTGATGTCCCAATTTTATCTCAAGGAATTCTTTGATCTTATCATCATAGTACATGTCAGAGAGGTACTTCTGCTTGAAATATTTCTTGAATTGTTTCCACACAATTTTTCTGACATTAATCTACTTTACCTGCCTGAGGTGCTCCCACCAAATGGATGCTCTTCCATTCAGGGTGAAGATGGATACTATAGCCTTCATATTTCCTGAATAGTCTTGGACTTGGAAATATTTCTTCATCCCAAGAAGCCAAGCTTCAACTTCTTGTCCAGTCTTTACCTCACCATTGAAGGTAGGAGGCCTTGCCTTCTTGAACTCGAGGTCATGTGAGCTATTTCTGTAGCGCCTTTTTTTTTTTTGGTGAGATGAAGAGATCGAACCCCTAGTGGATCCTTCAGAGTCAAATGACCCACTATACAATCTCTTTCTCCTTATGGCACTGCTCTTAATACCTTCTGGTTTTTTAGTACTACGCCCAGAGCTCATCCACCTTTGGATGTCTGTCAAACTCTGTAGCATGGATGCATTCAGCTGATGCTGCTCTTCCTGAGATTTAATTAGGCTTCTCATGGTGGCTGCAATATCTGGGGGAGTTTCCTGAAATATTTTCCCATTAGACTCTGTATCATCATTTCCAACTTGGACGTTTTCCCCCATATCATCTTCCTTGTGCTCATAGGGATTCCGTGCATCATACATGTCGTAGGTTATCATGGCAGATCTCGGGGTGTAAAAACACACATTCTGCCTTTTCCAACCTTCCCTTTTTCGGTTTTCGTCTTCCTCCTTCCCACAGGAGGATTCCAAGGGGAAAAAACACTAAGTCAGCTGCCTCCTGACTCTGTAATAGGTTTCTATCCTCCACGAACTTAGGAAAATTCATTGCAAAAATAGAAGGCATGTACAGAAGTAAAATGAAAGAAAACACAACAGAAGTAAAATTCTACTTAATTACCATCAATAAGCATTGAACATGATCATAATAACTCTTAAGCAAATACATTACATAAACAATCATAACATAGATACTTATATTAATGATTAAGCTATCCCGCAACTAGCTATGTCCTTGCAATGTTCCACCCAACCTTAAGCCAGTGTGTTCATTAATATCTCAACATCACTGCCACCCCCGAGCTGGGCATGATTTCCACAAGGGACTAGGGAGCAACAGACTTACACACATCTAGACCAAAGCACACACACATAGCCAAGCCAACCTTCAGTAGGGTTTATCAGACTGTCCAACCAAGCCAACACTAATTTGGGTTTATTAGGATATAGGCTTACAAGCTAAACACTACTGGGTTTGTCATACTATTCACAGTCAAGCCAGCAATCAGTTTAAGGACCAACCAAGCCAACATACGGGTTTATCAGGCATTTAGCCAAGCCATCATTCACAATTGGGTTTCGCAGACTGTCCAGCCAAGAATTACACATAGGGCCCAAAGAACAACAAGACACAACCAAGCCAATAGATGGGTTTCACAGGCTACTCAGCCAAGCCATCTCACTGCTGGGTTTCATAGGATATTTAGCCAAGCCATCTAGTTAGGTTTATCAGGATACTAAGGAAGTGGACAAGAAGAACTGCTAATATAGTGAGTTCATCCACCTAACTAAGGACACCTTCACAAGATCTACCTGGCCTAGCATCCACATTTCCTATGCACCCAACACAAGGAAGCATCCCCTTCTCTACTCCATAGTCCCTTGGGATACACCTTCCCTTCCAGTGCTTGTCAGGATGTGCATAGAAGATTTACTAGCCACTCTTATCTTATTGTGAGGTTCCACACTAGGTTTATCAAGAACATTCTATGTCTCTTCCACTCCTAAGGCTTGCATACATTTCAGACCCAAACTAGGGTGCACAACACAACACCACAGGGGAACACAACCACACAAGATTCACTCTGTAACATAGAGACAACACGGTTTACTTGCATCCATAATCTCACTCAAACATGTACTGTAGAACCACAAATGACCATACTTGCTCATAAAATTGAGTGATCTCCACTACTCATTTACTCAACAAGACAAGGAGACCATCGAGCCTCTGTGCGGCTAAGGATGGTAAACAATAAGTGAACAATCTAGAACAAAACACAGTTTTGTGAGTAGGATGAACACACAATATGCATGAACAAAATGGAATGATCATGAATGCTAGAATGGTGTCTTCCCACAATGAGGAATAACCAAAACAGAAACCCGACTCTCCCCCGCAAGCTCCATGAACGGCGCGAATGCCCCCAACGTTCAACATGACTAAGGGATGAGGGAACAAGCACGCATTCCCATGATTTATTGCTTTAGAATCAAGAACATGGCTTCGTAGACTTTCTTGCTTGCTCATACAAGCAATCAAACTGCCATGCCTTGCTCTTCCCAAGGAATTAACTACCTCAACCAACTTCTGGAAGAAATTGAAGATTGAGGATAGAGGACAAAAAGGTAGATGAGGGTATATGGGTTTCCCCATTGACTCCTGGTCACACCCTATTGGCTCAGGGGGTTTGACTAACTCCCCATACTATCCCTTGTGGAATCATGCCCCCATCTCTTTAACGTTGCAGTGCATAGCTAGTTGTGGTATTTTATTAAATTGTGTAATTACATGATATAGAAAAATGCTTCGTGCTTGACTTAGCACCAAAACCATATGTGTCAACCTTGATCACCTATCCACAAAAAATCAATCAATGACAAGGAATTGGACTTGAGCTCCTTTCCATGTTTCCATACAATATTTACATCATGTATAATCAAAATACCATGGGGTCAAAACCGGGGTATTAGAGTAAGGTCCGTTTTTGAAAATGAGGTCTCGGTCCTCCTTTTTCTCGAACAAGAATATGAAAAAATCCATGCCGCATAATTTTTGCTTCTCTTCGCCTTGGATCAACAGTCTCTAGTTTTTATTGAGCCAAACCTTGATGAAATGGGGTAAAGGAAATAAGCCAATGAAATGACCAACAAACCCTTTCTTAGAGAGAATGACTGCTTTTTACTTGGATGCGACATGAGAGAGCTTGACATCCAAGACTTCTATTCTTTTGACTAATTTTGAATCCGAGGTATGTGATTTGCAAGACAGAGCCTAAGGCTCCACAACCCTTAGAAAACTAGCATTGAGGCGTGCACGACACTCGTTTGAATCCATATCAGGGGGGATCCATCAAATCCATAAACCCTAAACTAAGAAATCGATCCATAAATGTAGCCAAACGACACTAGGGTTTATGCTTTTCAAGCGTTTTACCTATTCCAGTTTTATTGGCTCTTTTACACGAAGAACATGTCTCTTTTTCAAGCATCAAAGTATATGGCTTGGAGCTATGCATCCTTAGAAAAACCAACAAGAATTAAAGACTATGAATTTAATCTAACACATCCCTTGCAAAGGATTTGCAATACTGACAAGTTTCAAAATCTATGAACTTAGTTTTAAGTTTCTTTTATCTTCCCTCCATAAATTGTAGTCAGGGTTTTATTAATAGCTTGGATTTGCCATTTTTTTATCACCTTGTCGAGTTTTTAGCTATATTTACTATTAATGGATAGTAAATTATCTCATATCATGACCCATACTTATCGTGTTGTACATCAATTCTCTAAATTCCAACTTTCTCTTTAACTCCAACAATTTATTACGCTCGTTGATATAGATAAAAAATAAAAATCAAGAATTGTTCCACATGAATCCATGCAGAGGGATGTGTGTATCTGTTTGCCATGTTAATGAGCTATTCCAGTTTTAATTTCCGGAGAAAAATCTGTTGGCAACAGCAATTATGCTCAACTTGCACAATGAAACTCTCAAATTGAAACGAAACATATAGCAATTCAAACTAGCAATAAACCCACTATGAAATATTTGCAAGATAATTTATTTTTGTTTTAATATCATTAAAGGAAATGTATAAATTAATGGACTAGAAATTAACGACTAAAATTAAGAATGCCAAGGATAAAATTCCCAGAAATCGTTCGAGTTTATAAGATTGCATTGAGGATTAAGGCCAGTTAGTAGTTGTTGTTATATGTATAGAACCTAGACTTATTTTTGAATTAGAATCTCATGTAGCACATTGTAGAATGGACCAATATCTTTCAACAATGTCTTGTGGGAGAGTAAAATAATGAAATTATACTATTTAAGTTTTAAAAATTTGGTGGATATCGTAGGAACCACTATTTAGGTTTTAAGAGTTGACCTAGTCACAGGAACCATCTTTCTTAAAAAACATTAGTATAAGGTCTTTCTATTTATTCATACATTGCAAATCATATATGTATTAAATTATTCACACTATCCAAAGTTTTGATTTTTTTTTTGCAAATCAGAAACTATAATGCTACGATGAACATCATGGACACCTAATATAGAAGAGGATTTAGATTCAACCTATCCACCCCATCCAAAGTTGTTTCTTTTTCAAATTCAATCCTACGGTATAAACTCGTTGGATCTAAAGTAAAAAAGAAAACAAAATGATATGATGAACATCATGCATACATAAAGAAGGGAATTCACAATTATAATAAAAAACTTTCAGGGAAACAACAACAACAACAACAACGTGGAGATGCATAACAGTGGCAAACATGCAGTAAGGCAGATGATGCTAGTCATACTTCATATTGTTTGTAGCAAGAAATATCATATTTTTTGACATGAGTGATGTGAGGTGAGGTTAGTATTGGACATACAAGATGATAATAAATCAAGGGGATTTCACCCTAAATTCACCTTCCAGATTGACATAAATTTTGGTGTAGGTAAAACAAACGAAAACTCTATCTCTATTCCTAGCCGTTAAGAGAGATGAAATATGGGGTTTGAATACCTTAATTCCATGGGAACTCTCAGAGGTATCCTGCAGGGAATATTTAAGGTTCGAACTTGAATTTTCCCTCTTTTTCTCTCCTCCTACCAATTTGTCGTTCTCCAAGGAACCCACAATGCCATGTATGCCTTCCCACTTGCCACATGACATCCTCTATGCTAAACACACATACCAAGTGTTTAATATCCCGAAATAGAAAAATATAACCAACATGGTCAACATGGTTTCATTCGACATGGTCAACATCCATCCACTTTGATAAAATAAAACTATATACTGCAAAAAGACATGAACACATAGCCTGTGAGTACTAGGCCCCTGAGTTTTGTGCAAAATTTCCATCAATCTTCAAAATGCATGTAATTGTTGTCATTGTTAGTTATCAACTTATTTGATACTTCTATTAGGCCTTGCACTTTGGAATTGTTTAACTCTTAAACCTCAATGATAGAAGAAGCATATTCTCATCGAATGGACAAATTGGGAGTTCTTTATAGTCGGACATGAATGACAGAAACAATGTTCCCTAGAACTAATATCACAATGCACAACAATCATAATTATTTAATACATGATTGCCACATGAAATATAATAACACAAATCCAATCCAAATGCCCAGACTGACTCTTTCTGTGTCTAAAAACATAACATTATGCAATGTCCCCATCCAAATACAGAGAAAGAGCATGCAGGTGATATCGTGTAATTCTTTTCATGTCCCACAGTAATTGCTAGAGACATTAAATACCACCACTGGAAGAATTCCTTGTAGAGTATAACTACATCCATATCCCCACCCCTCGATTAGGTAGCAAGTGGAAGATAGGGCTTAAGGACACTTTCTATAAGCATATTAGGTTAGTGCATTGCAATGATAACATGAAAAGGGAGACTTTTTTCAATCTATCACTTCAAAGACTACTTGTTATAAAGGTTCTCAGTTTTAAAACCTTCAAACAAAAAATTATCCAACTCTATCATGCCACTGTCCCTAAAAAAGAAAAAATTATTGTACTTGATCATGATAAAGTACAATGGAGTAAGATGCTACCAGCAGCAAGAATCCTAAAGATTGAAATTGAATCAGACATGCCTGGTCTTAAGTTTTTCAAACATATACTTTTCCATGCTTAAAGAAAAATACTTCAAACTAATCACCCTCTTTCAAATAATGTTAGTCAACAACATATTCCCCAAGATGTCCATGTAAAACACAACTTCTGTAATAGTGAAATGAATACCTTATCTGTCTTGCCATTAATGAAATTTTAGATTAACAAATGCTGTAGGAATCTTCAAAGATTCAATGTGATTAGGGAATAGTGCTATCAAGTTTCTTGAGTGAGAAAGAATCGAACTATATTCAACAGAATCAATTGAGACTAAATAAACAGAGTCACGATTAGATCCTAGTAGTGGAGGAAGACTCGTTAATTGAATAAACCCTAAGAACATATACATTTAATTTAATTTATTGAGGATTAGAAAGAAACCCTAGAATTTGCATGCTAGGGTTCCATTGCACCTTATCTTTCAACCTTCAGGATTAAATGTATTTGTTAATAGAAGAAACCCTAGTATTTTAAAAAATTATTCTTTTTGAATTTAATGCAGTTTAAGTATATATGCACGTTCGTAAAAGAATTAATTAAATTATAATTAAATTCATATCTCAATTTTGATTCAATAAAGAGGTTCTTCAGAATAGAATCTTACCTTTTTGAACCAAATTCCATGCAACTTGTTTCTTCCCCTTAACATCCTGCAACATCACCACCAGGATCCAACTAGAAGGGTGCTTCTGATTAGTCTGGGTAAACACCTTAAGCAATAATATGGTAATATTTATTCAGATAAAAAATATTTGCATCACTGGTAAGCTTCATACTCTTGAGATCAGTTAAAAACCCATTGGGATCCACAACAGTCGATCCTAAATCTGAATCAGAAAATGTATTGAGCTTCTAAGATGTGACGATCCTCTCCCCTCCCTAACGACCGTGATATCGGTCAACGATGTCGATTCCCACAACACCTCCGTTTGGTAGGTCTGGGGTGGCCCTTGCATGGCCAATAGAAGACCACATTGTGAATCTCATGGTCCCTTTCGTCCAACTCTGTCACATAGTTTGGTGGGGGTTTTGTGTTGAGAAACTCTAGCCATGGTCATAGAATAGTTGGTGGACGCATTCCTCCTACAATGGGGAGCAGGAGCATGATCACAAGAGTGGAATTATTCAAAACCCCATATTATTCCTTAGATATATCACTACAGATAAGCAACCCAGTCACCAAGAGAAGAGATGAACACATCACTGAACCCACAAATCCTCAACATGAACATGAACGACCACGACTGAAATACCCTCTAGGATCAGTGATAATTGAACCCAAAGATAAGCGAGTTGAACAGAGACTGAACCCACACACTCTCAACGCAAACCCTTTGGAAAGATAATCCTTCAAACATGGAAATGGGTATGCCCAGTCTGTGTTTTCTTCAGAGACATGATGTGGTTATGCCTGACCTTGAAGACGACAATAATCTTATCTGACCTTGACTTGCTTGTCAGCGTTCAGAGATGGGTTAGGATAAACACAATATTTCAAAGGATAATCGCACTAGTCATGAGAAGCATAACAAAATCACAACCACAACTTTCCAGGATACCCAAGCGTTACCAAATGAACCTCTACAAAACTCGGTTTACAAAACCATGCATTGAAAACAGTGAGATGGGTGTCAAAATAAGATAGGACAAATTGATGATGAATCTATTGAGATTTCATCTTCATTGTTTAACGCCTTCAACATAATTAAGACAAGTTTTCCAATGTTCTTATTTGTTAAAGTGGAGATAAAAAAAATCCATCTAATTATAGGACCATTATGATTAACTCTCTTTTAACCAAATTATTTAAAATTATTATGGAAAAGAAGATCAATATATAACTAAAAAGGCACAAAAAATATCTCTTTTTCATGACAATTCTTGAGCTCAACTCGGTGATAAGCTACGACCTCTGTTTACAATATGGTTCTTTCAAATAGAAAGAATTGCGGTTTTTTTTTTCGTGGAGGAAAAAAACATATGGCTAAAAGGGCATAAAAAAAGAGATAAAGTCTAGGTGATATTTCAAGGCTATCATTCATTTGTGGACCACCTTGTTACTCTTAGGACCATGGTTGAGGAACATCACAATAATAAAACAATTATTCTATGCTGCTTTATTTACTTTAGAAAATCATTTGACACGGTGCCATGAACTAACCTTTGGAATAGATCAGATGATCTAAAAGTCTTTTTCAAGTTGAGAGCCACAATGATAAAGGTTGTATAAGAAGGTTACTGCTAAGTTTATGATCTCTAAAGGTTGGTTAGAAGAAATTAATTGTAATATAGGACTCAAGCAAGGTTGTTCCTTATTCCTTACCCTTTTTGTTTTTTACATCGATAGGATAGAAGGTTGTTTGGAAGAGTCATGTTGTGTTGGCATGGATTTGGATGGCATTACCATCATCCTTCTTCTCCATGTTTATGATTTTGCTCTTATAGTGAGGAATCCCTATGATCTTGATAAGCAGCTAAAAATTCTCAAGGTTTTTGCTTTAGTATGGGTATGACTATTAACACACAAAACAAAGATCATGATAATAAAATCCCAAAAGATCAGTTATGATGATTTCATGTATGACAACAACAACTTGGAGGAAATGAATTGATATAAATATCTTGGAATCGATTTTTATCACAAGCTTAGGTGGAACTATAGCATTAAAAAAAGGGTTAATGGATGATGGAAAGCTTATTATGGATTGAAAATAGTTGTTTATTAGTAGATCTTTAGCTTTGGGATAGGAAGAAACTCCTCTTTGAGACTCACATCACTCTTGTTATCTTATATGGTTGTGAATTTTGGGGCTGCAATATTTCTAGAGAATCTTGGAGAAGGATAGAGAAAATCCAAAAGCATTTTACAACATATAATATCAAAATTAAAGGTAATACACCCTATCATATCCTCCTCATATAAGTGAGTCCCTCCCTGATTGAGAGCATGGCTATAACAAGGTACTTAATGTACGAAAATAAGATAAATAGCATGGGAGACAAGATGCTTCCAAATATTGCTTCATACTCTAGTCGAATCCACCTGAAACTTATACGAGGTTGGAATAAAGATGCCAAGTCTTGGATAAACTAGTGGAAAGTTGAGGAAAAAGTCAGTCTACAAAATAAAAAGAATAATTTTTTACCATAATGGATAGTAATTTGTATTAAAAAAGAGAGATAAATCCCTTAAACAAACAAAATACATCAAGTTTTCAAAACTGGAGCCCCTATTACCGAGTCTAGATATTTAAAATTGAAAATTGTAAGATCTAATAATATACTAGCCTATTAAAAACTATTTTTTGCAAAACATGAAACAAGAAAATTAGAACTATCATGGAACCCGCACTTCAAAATTTGGCAGGTGGGGTGGGAAGAAAATCCCTTTGCTACATCATTTACCTTTAGACATTGTTAAATATCTTTGATGGTTTTCTCTAGCTATGCAATTATTTTCTCTAATTATTTTCTCTAGGTATTCAATGTAGGATTTATAACATTCCTGATTGCTTTCTAGAATGCCCAATTGACACTAAAAATCTCTCTTCTCAACCTCATAGAATCGGTCTTCCTCAATATGGCAATTTTCTTGATTCCCCTCATACACAGAAATTTTCTACTTCAAATACCTCATGCGACGTTGAAGTATTATGAAATTTCTCGACAACCTTCGAACACTGTTCTCAGGAAAAAAATCTACATCTTCCAGCCAGTCGTCACTATCCATCTCAACACGCTATACGAAACCCTCTGTTACGTCAAGAACTCTAATAAGAAAATTACTTTCTTTGGAACTGCTTTATGTTCCTTGAATAACGCCCTATGAGAATGACACCTGAGAGCCCTATTTATCCTTCGCTCCCACCACCATGTCTAGTCATTTTAGGAACAACCCACAATTTCCTATGCAACTCCCAAGTACTGCTTTTATTGGCCCTACAAAAATCATAATGCATATTACTGCAATTTTCCTAGTTCACATCCTAATTCATTAGGGAAATTAATCCATTTACGCGTGGGAGAACCAAATGCTCTTATGTCTCCTATTCTTCTTGTCACTTCACATTGAATTCACCTGAGCCCAATACCAAACAACGAGGGGGGGGGCGTTCTTCGCATGGATGATCCATGTTGACAACAAATGCATGCTCGACATGAGGCTGAGGGAGCCCACATGTCTCTCCCTATCTTTTATCATAATCCATCCCCCAAGAACGAGAATAACACTAATGAGGGGGCATAATATATTGATACCATAGGGAACCAAGGATCTCAAGAGAAAATGATTATGGTATTAGATCATTAAAGAGACCCCATTAGAATATACAATGATCCCTTCCATTCTAAAGGTGGACATACTTGCAAGAGCATTTTCCTCTTGATTTTAGTTTCACAAGACATGAAAAAAGACAACTTTTTGCACACTTTCCAAGATGCACCAAATTCGATCTTGGATTCTACCCAATGAATAATTTTTGAAGGTATAACGATGAATCAATGACTTGATAATAAGCCTTGAATCCTTAATGGTGGTATCCTCTTTTATCTTTTTATTTATGAGAATTTTAGACCCTTGCCATAAAGATAACATTTATGCATTGTTATTCGAGTCTCTACCTAGTCTCCAAGAAAAGGATTTGATCAAGTTTCCTCCAAGGTAAAAAATTACCCTTCTGACACCTACCTCCCTGGTTTCTTTTTGTAGCACCATCAACAAATAAAATAGACATATTCTGTTGAGTTCTCCAATCCTTAAAAGCATCTCCAGTCTTTTGAAAATATCAGGCTTGAGTGACAAATTTAAAAGAGCTAGATGACCGTTGATTCCAGGTAGGAGTCATAGGTCCAATACCTGATCCAGTCAGCAAGCAAATAGTCGCTGAGATGTCATCCACGTTGTCTGACAGATCTCAAATAGTTTACATTTTCGTTTATTCCGCAGCCAAGAAAAAGATTAACATGATTGCTAGTTAAATCAGTGGAATCCTTAGGGACCGCCATATTTTTGTCCCCACCAAATCTGCGGTGGAATTCAAATATGATGAAGCGGATTTAATAAAAATTCTATGCACATCAAAAGTTTTCCAAACCGCACAACTCCACCTAGTAGAATCGCTGTACGCTGTCAATTTGATTTGACGATTGATCTCAAACTGATCTCCAGCGATTAGTTTTGATTTCGCAACTTGACTCACCTTTTATCCTCCTTGCTCTTTCATCAGCGAAATGTCTTTTCCATCGTCGATATTCTCCAAGATCGATCTCCATCGTACAATCTTCAGTCGTGTGGGTGATTGGCTTAGGCTTAATTCGAGTACTACTTCTAATTGCGAAATACCTTTTCAACCGTTGATCTGTCCAAGATGCAGATCTTTAATTCTGTGATAGAATTGATCATTGGAACAATCAATTCCTTCCTGCAGCGCTTTATGCATAGACAATTTCGATCTCCTATACTTATATCAGATTTTGGAATACACACATACACATAGAGAGATTCAATATATACTTATGGTGATTGAAACGAAGGTATAAATGCTTAAAAATACTTGCAGAGGAAAATCTGTTCTTCATTCAACTTAACCCGAGGTACAATTTGCTCACACACAGTCTCTGCACTCTCCACTCCACACTCTCTCTTCACTCACACACTCATGCTCTATCTTTTACATTCAATTATTTTTATAACACACTGCAAACCTATCAAATCTGAATATATTGGATCTGAACACCTAATAAAAGTAAACCTATCAACAAAGATCTATCCTTGAACAATTCCTCATAGGGTTCAAGGATAATAATGACAATCTGTCACATATTACAAAAATAAACTAACCCTATCCATCTAACAATGAACCCTATCCTTCTAGAAGTGATTACATGGAATGTTGACTCATTAGTCAACGAAATCTGAGCTAGTTGCTCCTGCATCATACCCCTGGGGAATAAAAGAATTATTCAATAGATATTCAAGGTGCACATTGTATTTGGAAATTTCTTGATCTGTCATCCAGGATGCATCTTCAGCAGGTTGATTCTTCCATTTGACTAAATACTGAAAGAAGGTTTTGTTCCTGGTCTTTCTTAGAATTATTTTGTTAAGGATGGATTCAATATGAGGTTGTTCTTTCTGTGGAATTTGTCCTTGACAATCTATAAATGAATTATTTCCATCTGAAGTCATACCATATGTATGGATACCTGTATCTCTAAAAGGATACAAATCTGAAACATTAAAAATTGGTGAAATCTGAAGGTCAGAAGGAAGCTCAATCTCATAAGCATTTGCGGAAAACTTCCTTGAAAATTTACAAGGGTCCATTATTTTTAAGCCTCAATTTATTATAAGTTCCTTTAGGGAACCTTTCCTTTTGAAGATAGGCTATCACTAAATATCCAACCTGAAAGTTTACTTTTCTTCTCTTCAAGTTTGCTATTTGTTTATATTCTTCTGTACTTTCCTGTAATCTCCTCTTAATATTCTCTTGCAACTCATGCATGCCAATTGCAAAGTCTTCACCTTCTGCACTTCTCCTTTCTTGTTTTCCCAAATCTCTAAGTTCATATACACCTCTTGGATGCATCCCATAGAAAATTTGAAAAGGACTCATGCCTGTACTTCTGTTGGGTGAATCATTGTATGCGAACTCAGCCTGAGCAAGAGCCAAGTCCCACTGTTTTGGATGTTCATACACAATACTTCTTAGTATGTTTCCTAAGCTTCTATTTACCACTTCAGTCTGACCATCAGTATGAGAGTGATAAGCAGAAGTAAAACTGAGATTAGTTCCCAATTTCTTCCATAGAGTTCTCCAAAACTGACCAACAAACTTTGTATCTTTGTCAGACACAATACTCAAAGGTAACCCATGCAATTTTACAATTTCATAAAAGAATAGGTTAGCAATATTGGTTGCATCATTAGTCTTCTTACATGCAATAAAATGATCCATTTTGAAAAATCTATCTACCACAACATAAATTAAAACATCACCTCTTTGAGTTCTAGGTAAACCCAGAACAAAATCCACGCTTATGGAATCCCAAGGCCTAGCTGGAATAGGCAAGGGTCGATACAATCCTGTGTTCTAACTTCTTCCCTTTGCATGTTGACAAATTCTGCATCTTTCAATAAATTTCTTCACATCATGTTGCATCTTTGGACAAAAATAAAAATTACTCACCAGAGCAAAAGTCTTATCTTGTCCAAAATGTCCTAATAGACCTCCACTATGCTTTTCTTGAATTAAATTCTCTCTTATTGAACATCTTGGAATACACAATTTACTATCCTTGAATATCAAACCTTCATGCAACATATAATCTAACCACTGGATTCTGTTATGGGTAACCGTATTTTCACAGGCAGCATAAATATCCTTGAAATCTAAATCTTCTTTATACATATCAATCATGTTTTCAAATCCCAAAGTACTGACCTTAAATTCTTGTAATACCAGATTTATCCTACTTTAAGCATCAACAAATTTATTAGACTTACTACTTGTATGTTTGATAACAAAGGTAGATTTCTGCAAAAATTCTACCCATTTAACATGTCTCTCCTTTAATTTAGGCTGTCTGTTTATGAACTGCAAAGCATGATTTTCAGAATACAACACAAATTCCTTAGGCATCAAATAATGTCTCCACTTCTAAGAGCATGCACAACAACATATAATTCTTTATCATATGAAGAGTATTTATGTTTTGCTTCATTCAATTTTTCACTAAAGTATGTATGCCATTGGCTTCTGCTTTTGACTCAAAACTGCTCCCACTGCTGTTCCAATAGCATTTGTTTCAACTTGAAAAACTTTGTCAAAACTGGGCAAAGCAAAAATAGGCTTCTCAATTATCTTTCTTTTTCAACACCTTAAAATTCCTATCAGCTGCTTCTGTCCATTTGAAAGGTTGTTTACTTCCTCTCAAAGTGTCTATCAAATATGCACAAATCTGACTAATTTTTTTGATGAACTTCCTATAGAAACTAGCAAGTCCATGGAAACTCCTTACCTCATAATCATTCTTTGAAATTGGCCAATTTAAAATCACTTGTACCTTATCAGGATCCATCTCCAGTCCTTCTTCTGAAACTACAAATCCTAAGTAAACTAACTATTTCTTCAGGAAACTACATTTATTCATATTTATCAACAACTTCTCTTTATGCAAAGTCCTCAACACCAACTTAAGGTGTCTTAAATGCTCCTCTCTATTCTGACTAAAAATCAGATTGTCATCTAGATACACTATCACAAACTTCCCAATAAATTCTTTTAAAACCTCATTCATCAATCTTGTGAAGGTACTGGGTGCATTAGTAATCCCAAATGGCATCACTAACCACTCATACAAATCATCATTAGTTTTATATGTTGTATTCCATTCATCCCCTTCCCTTATCCTAATATGATGATATCCACTTTTCAAATCTATTTTGGAAAAATATTTTGAACCACTTAAGCAGTTCATCAGATCATCAATTATGGGTAAAGGGAATCTATACCAGATAGTGATCTTGTTGATTCCTTGGATTCAATGCACATCCTCCACCCACCATATTTCTTTGGACTAAGTACAATGGGTACTACATAAGGACTCAAGCTTTATTTTACCAATTCTTTATCCAATAGCTCCTATACTTGCTGTTTGATTTCTTCATTTTCTTGAGGAGTTAATCTGTATGCTGCTTTATTAGGTAAACTTGCACTAGGTATTAAGTCAATGTGATGACTAACACTTATTATAGGGGGTAAAGCATTTGGAAACTCATCCATAATAATATTAGCACACTCATCAAGCAAAGTTTTAACTTCAACAAGAAAATCATCTAAATTCGTAGAAGTTAAAATTATCTTTGGCTTACCAATAATGGCAAAATGTAGATCCTCCTCTTTCTGAACTTCTTGTAACAGTTCCTTTCCAGACATAAACAAAATGTTTGATTCCGAACCTTTATGAACTACTCCATCTTCCAAGGGTGACAAAGTATGTCTCTTTCCATCCTTCTCCAGAGAACAAGTATTTTTGCTCCCATTATCAACAACTTTCATGTCATACTACCATGGCCTCCCTAAGAGTATATGTCACACATCCATAGGAATTATGTCACATAACCAATTTGGAATTCCACATTACACTATTCATTCACCAAGATATGATGTCCTTTCTACAACCATGACACTTTGTAGGGAGTGGGATGCTTCATCCTCTTCAATCCCATCTTCTCTACCATCTCAGTGGAAACCAACTTATCTGTACTACCACTATCAATAACCATTTTACAACACTTACCTTGTGACTCACCTTGTTCTAAACAAAATTTTCCTTTGAGTTGGTTCATGTCACTTGTTTCTCTGTTTTTACCAAGACCCTCTTCAACATAAGATATTCTCCTTTCTCTATTGGGTTATTCATCTATGTTTCTTCTTTTGACTCTTCTTGAGCCTCTACAACATTCACATTCCTCTGACCTGAAGACTGATTTCTTGGAAAATTCCAAGACATATGTCTTATCTCTCCACAAGCATAACTTTTTACCTCTCTATGCCTGCCTCTTCCTTTGCCTCCTCTGAATCCTCCTCTTTGGGATGACTGACTGCTAGAATCCTCAGCTCCATCTTTGGAAGTCCTACCTCCACTGCTAGGAGATCCTCTTCCTCTTACTATATTAATTTCTCTATTTTTTCTGGTTCTGTTTTCTTAACAGTTTTTCTTGTACCTTTGAAGCTACATAATATACATCTTCTACAGTTTTCAGATTTAATAAACTCAATTCATCTTGTATATCATATCTTAATCCATTGATATACCTATCTACTCTTTCTAGACCTCCATGTGTGTGTCTAACTCTAATGCTCAGTCTAACCAATTCTTCTGTGTATTCTTTTATAGTCATGGCCTTCGGTTTAAGGTTCTTTAATTGTCTAATAAGATTTAGTTGATAGTCCTAAAGCATAAAATGACTCTTAATATTATGTAGCATCTTATCCTAAGAGTTTATTTTTGATTTACCTCTTCTTTCTCGATGGATCTGGAGCTTATCCCACCAGATGGCTGCATGTCCCTTCATTATGGTAGTTGCATATCTTACTTTATTCTTGTCTTCAATTTTTTCAAAATCAAAATATTTATTCATAGCATTAATCCAATCCATGAGTTCTTCAACATTTAAGTTACCTTCATACATATGCACCTCTACTCTGGGTCTGCTACTAGCCTTTGTCAACATATTTAAAACTATGACTTCTTTAGGATCTTCTTCTTCATCAGAGGATTCTGCTTCTTCGTCACTGTCATCTGAATTGCCTGAATGGTTCTTTATTTCCATAGCTTCTAGTCTTTCTTCCAGTATTCTCATGTCTCTCTGCATATATGTCTCTATAGCTTGTCTTCTTCGACCATGCCCTACAGAAACCCCATGCGCTCGTCCTCATCTTGGAGGCATATTTATCCAAGCTTTGATACCAAACTTGATGCCAGGTAGGAGTCACAGGTTCAATACCCAATCCATTCAGCAAGATGACAATCGATGAGCTATCGTCCACGTTGTCCAACGGATCTCAAACACTTTACAATTTCATTTATTCCACAGCCAAGCAAAACATTAACATGTTTGCTAGTTAAATCAACATAATCCTTAAGGACCATCAGATCTGTGTCCCCACCAAATCTATGGTGGAATTCAAATATGATGAAGCAGATTTCATAAAAATTTTGGGTACATCAAAATTTTTCGAAACCGCGCAACTCCACCCAACAGAATCTCTATACGCCGTCAATTTAATTTGACAATCGATCTCGGCTGTTGATCTCAATCCGATCTCCAGCGATTAGTTATGATTTCACAACCCGACTCACCTTTTATCCTCCTCGCTCTTTCATCAACAAAATTTATTTTCCACCGTTGATATTCTCCAATATTGATCTCCACACCATACGATCTTCAGTCGTGTGGGTTATTGGTTTAGGCTTAATTCAGGAACTACTTCTAATTGCGAAATCCCTTTTCAACCGTTGATCTGTCCAAGATGTAGATATTTAATTCTATGATTGAATTGATCTCATATACTTATATCATATTTCGAAATACACACATACACATAGAGATATTCAAATCAATACTTCTGGTGATTGAAACGAAGGTATAAATGCTTAAAAATACTTGTAGAGTAAACTCTGTTCTTCATTTAACTTAACCATAGGTACAATTTTCTCACACACAATCTCTATACTCTCCACTCCACATACTCCTCTCTTCACTCATACACTCATGCTCTATCTTTTACATTCAATTCTTTTTATAACACACTGCAAACCTATCAAATACGAATAGATTGGATCTGAACACCCAATAAAAGTAAACCTATCAACAAAGATCTATCCTTGAACAATTCCTCGCAGGGTTCAAGGAGAATAATGACAATCTATTGCTTATTACAAAAATAAACTAACCCGATCCATCTAACAATGAACCCTATCCTTATAGAAGTGATTACATGGAATGTTGACTCATCAGTCAACGAAATCTGATCTGGATGCTCCTGCATCAACCGCTGCTTCAAGGGAATTTATCCAAGTTTGTTCTTCTTGAAGATCCATATCTAGAGAATAAGTCTCAAATTTCTCATTTGAGGATTCAGCAAGAAGACAAGAAGCTCTCATATCCACATGGAGAGGAGTGAACTGAACATCCTCAAAGATCAATTTTTTACGAGCCATTCAAATTTTCCAAAAAATAAATTTAGGAAGGGCTAACCAAATCCATTTGAGCATTGAATTATTCTTAAAAGGAAGAGAATAGGCACACTCCCAAAGAGAGAAAAAATTAGTGTTCATGAGCGGTGGAGAATTTTTTGGAAGCAACGGGCGAAGAGGTTCGTCCCAAAATTTTCTAGAGAATGGGTAGGAAATAAAAAAGATGCATTTTATTTGTATTCTTTACACAACACACATCTTTTTGGCCCCACAATACCTCTGTTTTTAAAATTTTCCCCAGTGAATAACTTTCCATGAGTGACCACACAACAAATGAAATTGATTTTAGGAGGAGCATTATTCTTCCATACATTCTTCCAGATAGTTGATTTTGGGGTCGAACAATTCAAAACTGCAGGGCTTCATATCCTTATTTTACAGAGTAGGTTCCTTCTCTATTCCCCCAGCCTCTAACATCCTTTTCAATTTTTCATATAGAATATTTCACTTTCAAGTTTTCCATAAATAATTTAAAGGTAGAGTTCAATCAATTAGGAATAGGAGGAAATGTCCAATCAATCCAAACCTCTAATTCAGGGTGCCATTTACATATTTCTTCCAATCAGACTACTCCTCTATTTTTCATCCATTCCTTTAGCTCCTGGAGACAATGAAAATACCCCAAAGGATGATCATGCAATATGGGGTCAGACCATACATGAATTTTACTCCCGTTTCTTGGGATCTAGTGAATCTTTTTATGGAAAAAACCTCAAGCTTTAACACGAAGCTTCCATATTGGAGAACCAACATTGGCACAAGGGGGAGAGTCCATGCATTAAAGATAGCTACTCCCAAGATATTTATTTTGAAGGGATTGATTGGCCCAATATTTCTCCCTCGATATAATGTTCCATAACAATTTATCACCCAAGGCTAAGTTGTTAAGTTGAATATCTCTGATTGCTATTCCTCCACAATTAATAGGCCCTTTGAGAATATTCCAATTGATTAAAGAGATTTTGTGCTCATTTTGGTTTCCCTCTTTCCACATGAATGACCTTATCATATGGTGATTTTGTTGAAGCATCGAGGCCACATAATATAGGATGGAGTAGAGAAAAAGGGGCATGGAGGAAATAACATATTTGATTAGAACCACTCTTCCAGCTGGATTCATCCAGTTCAACTCCCAATTATAAATTTTTGTCTAGATTTTATTAAGAATATCCATCCAATTCTCTTTCGAGTGGTTGTATCTAGCAATTGGTATTCCAAGGTATTTAAAGGACCTCTATTTCTCATATCCCTGAAAGCCAAACACTTACTGCATTCTCGAAAGAAGAAAAGTCAAGATATTCCACCCATAAATTTGACTTTTTATGTGATTAATATTACTACCCGAGGCCTAACAAAACAATCTCATTATATTATTGACTATTGAGCCATAATCAGGGAATATTCTCTAATTAGAAAAGTGTCACCCAAAAATTGCAAGTGATTAACCCCCTTTACATTTCTTGCAATTGTGATCCTCTTAATATCAACCCTAGCTTTTTCAAGGGATCTACTCAAAGGGTAAATCATAATCATATAGAGAAGGGGGGACAAAGGGAAACCTTGGCAAAGCCCTCATGAAACCTTAAACAAATTTGTGGTTCTCCTATTTACTAAGGGAGCGATCCATGGTTTCCCAATACAAGCATTTATCTAGGAAATACATTTCTCATTAAATCCAAATTTTCCCAGAAATTTGAAAAGGAATTTGTGGTTGAGTAGATCAAAGGAATTTGTCATGTCTAACTTTATGGTCATTCCCTTCTCTTTTATTTGTTTGCTAGAATGAATTCCCTCTTGGACTAAGATGATATTATCTAAAATATTCCAACTTTGGATAAATCCCCCCTAGTTTTCTGAAATAACGGAGGGGAGAATGTAATACCCCATGTGTTAATTTACCTGTACATATGTAATTTGTAATTGTTTGTTATTGTGGCATAGGGTGACAGAACAAGGGTCTTTAAGGACCCAACGACATTATTATTATTTTGTGAATAATTAATTAATTAAAACAATTGGCACATCAGGGACAACTAAAAGATTATGGGAGATCTAGATCCACAATGTGAGGGGGAATAAGGACATTCCTAGCACTTTAGAACTTGTTTGGTTGATCTTGGTCCATATTTATGCCTTCGTCGCTGTATTAGCTGATGATCACCCAAACATTGTACAACGGACCCAACTTTTTATTATTTTAGCATATGTTGGTATTTTTGAGCCTAATTCATGATGTAGTGGGTCTCCTTGGTGTTTGGGTGGGTGCCACTGGTTGCTTGATCCCCTTTGGTGGTTTTGTAACTCCTTTGTAGAGGTTACACTTGGTTTTGTAACTCCCATTTTCACAAGTGTTCCCTCACTAGCTATTTTTATCCTTAACACCTCAAAAGTTGTGTAAATAATTATGTAACTCCTTGTGTAAATCCTTGTGTAACTCTTGTGTAAATCCTTGTGTAACCCCCCCTTTTCTATTTTTGGAAGATGCCTTAGCTTGTGTGATACCTCACCTCACTAATTTTTATTCCTCTTAATGGATGATGTGTCCACACATGAATTTGAGTTGGGTGGAGTGTCTTGGAGTCACTCTCCTTGAAATTCAAATTTCTTGGGTTAGACTAGAGTTAACCTCTTGTGGTTGAATTAACCCCCTTGGATTGACTCAAGTTGGCTTATCTTGGTTTGGTTTGACCTCGATTTAGAATTACCTTCTTTGGTATATAAATATATGTTTGATATCCTTGATTTGGGGTTGTTTTTCATGGTTGTTTTGGATGGTTGTTGATTATGGTTGTTCATACCTTTGGTGGTTAGAGAGGTAAGCTTGTGAACTTGGGAAACCATGAATTCTCTGCTATGTGAATGAAATTTGTGCTTGAAGCACCGTGATCTTGTATCGTGTAAGCAGTATGCTGGAAAAACTCTGGTGAAGTTCCTCTGTGTCCACTATGTGGCACTATCCTGGAATTGCACATAAATCTTGATGGTGAATGGCGATATCTCGATGGCATAGGGGGTATGGATCACCATTGCACCTTGTAGTGGGGTGGAAGAGGAAGTATGTGGTGAGGAATAGAGTTTTGGCTTCTCAAACTGATACTTGATCTATTCTTGAGTGCACCTCTATTGTGGATCTATGGCCTTAGCTCGAAGGTGGCATGTTAGAGTGAGATAATGCTTGGTAGTGCCAAAGGATGGGTGGAACGTGATTCGAATGATGCCAGTTGCAAATTGATAAGATAAGTGATTTATCTCATGTTTATTTAATTTACTTGTCTCTAATATGATTTATTTATGGATGCACAATAAATTTTTGATGAAACTTATGAGTTATTTGTGGAATAAATTTCTCACATAATTCAATCTATTTATGCAAGTAAATTTTATGAAGGAATTGGAAACTAGTTTTTGGGAATTTTGTGCACAATTTATTTGAGGAAATAATTATTTGGTACCTCTTACATAACTTATATTTAAACTCTTTTTCATTATATAATTTGTATTTTGATGGTACAATAACCTCGAAATGGTTTAAGACACTTCTCTATACTTCTACATTTTATTCAAAAACTAGTTCTTTGATCGAACTATTTGGCATAGTTTGGAGACTTGGTACATGAAGTGTTTGTAAAAATTACTGACTGTTAAATTTACTCTTATGTATGTTAAATAATATTTAAATGTGTGTGAGAATGTGAGGATAAATATTCGTGGTAGTGTTGGGGAAATGTCTACCAAAATTCTAGATCAATTTCCAATTTCTAGCTCCTCCAATGGAATTATTTTGAGTAGATTTGTGACTTTGCATATGAAGTGTTTGACAAAATTTTAGAATGATATATACCTCTGTTATGACTATATACTTCTCTTTATTTGGCATTTGGAAAGTTAAATTGAAAACTAGGTATATTGAGGTGAAATTGGTAAATAGTTTTTGAATTCGAGTCTATGTTTTTGGTAAAATATGAATGCACAACCATATTATCTATTCTCGGTACTTTAATTTTGCTGTAGAATTCTATTTTCCATATATGTACCTTCACCTTTGTGTTCCTCCAAACTCGCTATGATTGGTTTGATTGAATTCCCTGTAGTGTTTATTAACTAGTTGTATTGATTGAACTTGAAACATTCTTCGTTTATGCACTCAGATCAGATCTGAAAATGTATTTTTTTGTTGTACGTGCATGCTTAAATATGTGTATAATGGATGTAGTCTCACTTTTGTTTCATTGTCATGGTTGTGTGTCTAATTTGTGCAAGACTAGCTGTTAGTAAACAACTAGTTAACTAGTTCTTGTGGAATCGTTTTCATAATTACCATGTCTAATTAATTGGAAAATGGTAATTAAGACTTATTTACATGTATTAGGCATTGATTAGCCATTGGACTTGATAAAAAGTGGTTAAGTGATAAAGGAATGAAATTATATTAAGTACCCTCAATTGTGTGCTATGTGTCGTTAAGTATCGCAATGAGAACACTAATTACTAGTTAATCATGATTAAGAGTAAATGGCATTTAGAGGTGGAATTCATGTTTGAATTGGATTGGAATATGATATGTTTCTAGAAGGTGTTATATTAATATGATTTATTAATTGACATTTATACCCTATATGGATTTTGTATTTTCTATGGATGGTATGCTTATATAGTCTTATTTATGCCATTTGGATGGTGGTGTTTACATGGATGAGTAACTCCTTGGCTATTTTAGGAATGTGACACTTTTATAAATGGTGTTTCCCATTGTCATTTTTATTTTATGCATTTAGTATGTTTTTATACTATTTATTAATTATCACTATCACAACTTATTTAATTAGTTAGTGGTGGAATTTCCACTTGGAGGTAAGCATAGTTATGGGCTATTTTTGTATTCTATTATTTAATTATTATTTTGGGGTTATTGGTGGCATCATTATTATCCTAGCTATATTACTAATTTATTTATTGAGTGGAGAAAATGAGCCACTTGTCCCTAATGGTTCATATTCTCTTTTATTTTATTTATTTTGCTTATGGAGATGCAACTCCTTATCTATTTTTGGAGGAGA
>LPNX010279744.1:1004392-1043103 GCA_001517045.1 Pseudotsuga menziesii
TTTTTATGGTGATAAGGAGACAGGAGTATCAACTTCTGGATACACTATGAGTCTTGGATCAGCAGTTGTCTCATGGAGATCATGCAAATAGTCAATTCCGACAGATTCAACAATAGAAGCAGAATATGTGGCTGCAGCTGAAGCAACGAAAGAAATAGTATGGCTCAGGAAGATACTTGAAGATTTGCAAGAAAAACAAGAGAACTCCACTCCATTGTTGGTCGACAATACTTCTGCAATCAAGCTGGATAAGAATCCAAGATTCCATGATTGAACCAAACACATCAACACAAAGTATCATTTGATTCGACATCATGTAGAGGCCAATACAGTCCATCTTCGACATTGTTCCACAAATGATCAAGTTGCAGACATCTTCACCAAAGCGCTTGGACGAGAAAAGTTTGAAAGATTCAGAAACATGCTTGGACTTACTAACACCCCTTCGGATTAAGGGGGGGATTGTTGGAATATAATCCGTCGGGATTATACAATATGTAAATAGTGTAACTATATTCTGAATGTGAATAGTCATGTAGGAATATGAATAGTCGGAAGTTGAATCAACCGACATATGAATTGTATAAATATATGCATTAGCAATGGAATAATAAGAATCAGGAGTTATTTAACTAACATTAATGATCTCTGATATGATTTATTTATGGAATCATGTGAAATATTTGATGAAACTTATGAGTTATTTG
Organism: Pseudotsuga menziesii; assembly: GCA_001517045.1. Taxonomy (NCBI): domain Eukaryota; kingdom Viridiplantae; phylum Streptophyta; class Pinopsida; order Pinales; family Pinaceae; genus Pseudotsuga; species Pseudotsuga menziesii. The sequence continues at coordinate 1,005,100 of LPNX010279744.1, forward strand.
TGGAATAAATCTCTCACATAATTCAATCTATTTATGCAAGTAAAGTTTATGAAGGATCTGGAAACTAGTTTTTGGGATTTTGTGCACAATTTATTTGATGAAATAATTATTTGGTACCTATGCTAAATACATGATATCTATAACCATGTTAATTATATAATGTGTATTTTGATGGTACTGTAACCTCATAATGGTTTAAGACACTTCTCTTTGATGCTTCTACCTTTTATTTGAAAACTATTTCTTCGATCAAACTGTTTGGCATAGTTTGGAGACTTCACACATGAAGTGTTTGTAAAAATTAACGAGTGTTATTTTTATTCTTATGTATGATAAATAATATTTAAATGTGTTTGTGAATGTGAGGATAAATATTCGTGGTAGTTTTTGGGAAATGTCTACCGAAATTCTAGATCAATTTCCAATTTGTAGCTCCTCCAATGGGTTTTGAGTAGATTTGTGACTTTGGAAATGTAGTGTTTGAAAAAATGTTAGAATGGGATATACCTATGTTATGACCAATAAATCATGTTATTTATATTTTTAATTTCATTTGAATGATTCTATGAGATGTGGATTTGATTTTTTTTAGTGATTCCTACAATTACTAGTCAATTCAGATGAGTAAAATTAACTAGTTTTATGAGTTGTTGAATGGACTATATATGGGAACAAAGATACAAACATATGAATGTAAGTGACCCTGGATATGATTTCCATGAGATAAATTATTCATATATTTCTCTTTATTTGGAATTTGGAATGTTAAATTGGAAACTATGTACATTGCTGTGAAATTTTTAAATAGTTTTTGGATTCGAATCTCTGTTTTTGGTAAAAGATGAGTGTACAAACATATGCTATGTTCTTGGTAATTTAATTATGATGAAGAATTAGATTTTCCATATCTATACCTTCACCTCTATGTTCCTACAAACTCAGTATGATTGGTTTGAGTGAATTCGTCGTAGCGTTTATTAACTAGTTGTACTGATTGAACTTGAAACATTCTTCGCTTATGTACTCGACTCATATACAAAAAAGTAATTTATTTGGTAGTACGTTCACTCTTAAATATGTGTATAATGGTTTAAGGTTCAATTTTTGGTTCATTGACATGGCTGCATGTCGAATTTGTGCAAGACTAGCTGTTAGTATTGAACATTTAGTTAACTAGTTCTTGTGGAGTCATTTTTCGTAATTACTATGTTTAACTAATTAAAAAATGGTAATTAGGACCAATTTACATGTATTAGGTGTTGATTAGCCATTGTAATTTATAAATAGTGGTTTATTTATAAAGAAAGAAAATTATATTAAGTACCCTCAATTGTGTTCTAAGTGTCATTAAGTATCGTAACCAAAACACTAATTACTAGTTAATCACGATTAAGAGTAAATGGCCTTTAGAGGTGGAATTTATGTCTGAATTGGATTGGAATGGATATGAAATGTTGATAAAAGGTGTTATTAATCCTTCCCATTCCTTGGATGAGACATTGGAATAGTTACTGAATTTATTTTAATTTATTGGTAAGTAAAGGGACTTTGTCGTGATTAAATCTTGAAAAATGAAATTTAATATTTGTTTAACTAATATACTGTGCTAAAATTATCTAATTATCCTTAGAGAGCTAATGATATGTACCTTATACCCTTTGATTGAACTATGGGACATTACATAGAATCTTTTTGATTCTCCGAGAGATTATTTATGAGAAAATTTTGTAAGAGACATTACAGAGAGAGATAGGTTGGAATCTACTAAAAGAGACACGACTTGATTCCTTAGGAATATGGGAAAAAAGGAAGAATTAACGACCTCTACCAAATTATTTTTTTGATGGGTATAATATATCATTCTTTGAAGTTACTTTTTAATGATTTCCCAACAAATTTGTAAAAATGCGTTGAGAATCCATTTGGCCCAAGAGCTTTGTATGGATTCATACCCCAAATTGTATCTTGGAATTCCTCCTCCAATAGTTGTCTGGTTAAGACAACATTATCCTCATAAGAGATTATTTGTGTGGTTTATTTAATGGCCTCTCTCTGGACTTCCTCTATATCTCCTTACTTGGTCGTATATAGATCTTTGAAGTGCCTAAAAACCTCTTCTTTAATATCCTCAAAGATTTTAATTTTCTCACCTCTTTGGTTTTATTTATCATTGACCATTCTATGATGAACTCTTATTTTTTATTGATGATGGAAGAATTTAGTATTATTATCCCCAGATTTTAGCCATATACTTATTGACTTTATCCTACAAAACTCTTCTTCTTTCCTATGAGCGGAATGAAGCTCCTTTTGTAATTATTCCTCCCTTTCAATATCATCTAATGTAACCTCCTTATTTTCCATATTCACTAAATGGATTTCCAACTAAGCATGATACTTATACCTCTTAATATCAGGAGAGGGGATGGAGGACTTTTCCCATTTCTTGAGATGAAATTTGACTCTTCTCATTTTATTTTCCCAAATGAATGTAAAGTTTTTAATGGTTATACAAGATCCAATAGCATTTAGCATCATAACATCATAACCATATGCAAAAGGATCACTAAAAGATAGACAAGCACAACCACACAAAATAACACATATATTTATCCTGGGAAACCCTCATGGGGAAGGAAACCCATAAAAAATTCCTCTACATATATGTATTAAAAGTACAAAGACAAGACCCCAAATAGGTGCTCCTTCTCCTAGCAGGTATGTCTCTCTCTCTCCTATGCTCTATACACAAGTGAGTGCGTGTGTTCAAATGAGGAACACAACTCCTCTATTTATACTCTTTATGCCCCTTGAATTTTAACCTAACAAGTTGGCCCCACTAAACTGACTGGGCCAACTTCACCTAGGAAGACTCAAAACAATATTATATTATATTCATTAGGGTACTATTGACCTGACTTACAAGGGAGGTCATACCTCATGAATCTATGATGACCAAATACAATAGTAACATCTTGACAGAGGAATAAGACATCTCCCTTGGGGTACATCAATGAGATACATTTAGAATATTCTTCGAAGTTATAATATTTCAACACTCCCCCTTAACGAGAAGGGTATTTTACTGACAACAATATCATCAACTATAGGATCACGAAGAGAGAGCATCTACAACAACATTAAGGTGATACATCTATACGTCATAGGGAGTTTTCAATAATCATCAGTAACTTGAACAGTTACCGGAATATCTTCAGTACTGGAACATCATCTTCGACAACATCGAGTCTTCATTTTTGATCTTCTATAGCACTTGATTAGTTGATCCTTTGCAGCAACACTTTGATCTTTCATCTTCTTGCAACACTCGATCACTTGATCCTTTGTAGCGAAAATTTGATCTTTCATCTTCTTGCAGCACTTGATCACTCGATCACTCAATCCTTTTCAACACCCGATCACTCGATACTTTTTAGCACTCGATCACTCAATCCTTTGCAGCAACCTACTCCTCTTTCCAAGTAGAGTCCATATCATCATCATTCCTCCTTACAAGGAAGGTATGTAACATCATCATCACTATTTCTCCCTATGAGGAAATATCTATATCATCATCACTGTTCCTCCTTGCAAGGAAAGTCTTCACCATTATCATCACTGTTCCTCCTTACGAGGAAGGATCTATATCATCATCATTGTTCCTCCTTACGAGGAAGGATCTTTTCAAAATACACCAAGCTTGTCACGGAAGTGTTCAAACTTTACTCAAGACAGAGGTTTGGTCAACACATCAGTACTCACATAATGGAGATTTATAGCTCCCTTCTGTACCATATCCCTTATGTAAACATATAATATTTCTATGTGCTTTGATTTATCATGGAACACATGATTCTCTGTCATCTTTATAAAAATTTGGTTGTCACATAGAGTCACTATGGTATCCAACTTTAGATCAAATAGACCTGACATCAGCTTCCGAATCCATATGGCTTCTCAAATAGCGGAGCAAGCTGTTATGTACTCTACTTCAGCCGTGATAAGAGAAACACTAGACTGTTTCTTACTAAACCATGATCTCATGATGGATCCGAGACAATAACATCCACCTGAGGTGCCTTTTCTGTCTGTGACACTTCCTTGCCAATTCGAATCCGTATATCCATACAATCTGTAGCCATGATATCTATCATATTATAGTCCAAAGTCTATCATACCCTTTAGGTACCTCATCACATGCTTTGCAACTACCAGGTGAACCTCTCTAGGTTTAACTAGATACTGACTCAGGGTGTTCACAACAAAGCATATATCTGGCCTGGTATTTGTCAGATACATCAATAACCCAATAATATGTTTGTATTGAGTCACATCTACTAACTCTGATGATTCATCATATAAAAACTTTAGGTTGGTCTCCATGGGTGTGGCCATGGATTTACAATCCAACATATCAAATATTCTTAAGATTTCCACAACATACTTTGTGAAGCTACATTGCTTCATTACAGGCTGATCATGCTGCAATGTACTCAGCCTCTTCATGAGATCATATTTGATCCCAAACATCCTCAGGTGCTATTTCTGTCCTCAACACTTCCTCTTTGCATATATAATGATTTCATCCTGTCAAGTCATCGACATATCCCAGTCTTCCACATTCAATCTTGAAGGTTGGAACCCACTTTACTCTTGGTAAAGCCTTAGTCCATCAAGAAGTTATCCATCCTATCATACCATGTCAAACTCAGAGATATTATGCAGTCACTCCCTGTGAAGCAGAGCATTATCCTCCCTATGCATTTTTTACTCTATGTATCGAAACATTATGTAATGGAGTGACATGTAGCATCCTTTTCTACCGATCTTCTATGTATCCATCTCAAGTTACTAGATACCAAGATACTTTATCTTGAACTTTTTTGAAAAGTTCCCCTTGCACCCATCCGTGATATTGTTGTCTTCTATAGGTTTCCATCTTCAACCTTGTAGCAAAGGTTAAGATATTCATCACTCTAAGTAATCTTCAAGCTCTGGATGTGCTGATCTTGTACAAGGTATTTTCTGCACATGTGGTTCTTTGCTCAATATATATTTCTACTTCACTGAAGAAGTGTTGATTAAGTACTTGTCATTGATTCCAATAGTGTATAGTCATTGATTCCAACATGTCTTGGTGCCCCTTGAGGAGTCCCTGAGGGTTAAGTAAGTGTCAGTGTCTAAGGAGACCTTTTCATCTTGTCCAAGCCCAAGTTTGAAGCCCTTAGATCCCTTGGGACAATGGAAAAATCCCCGAATACCCTATAGAGAGTTTAAGTATCCCAAAGATGTTATACGGTTCCCTAGTTGTTTATTTGGTTCTCTAGTATCGTAAATTATGCCCCAGTGCCCTACAAAAGTGTCCTTGGTGGGTTGAAGAAGTTGCAAGAGTCCAAATGACCCTTTTAGTGGTCATTTGTGTTTTATTGAGGTTATGGTACCCCATGAGAAGGTCTAGCAATCCCACAGGTGAAGTCATGATGGATCTTGAGCCTTGGAGGTATCCTGGTGTGGTTGAGGTGGTTGAAGAAGCCTATGAAGCCCCTTACTTGATGAAAACGTCCTGAAGAATCCCTTGGACCCATATTTGATGGATTAATGGTCCTTTCCCCCTTAAAGGTGATGATGTGGTAATTAATGACTTGATGAAGACTTGGAACCCTTGATGAAGATCTTGATGCCCGTGTATCCCTTGTTGGGGTCATGGAACCATTAGAGATGGTCATTATGCATGAGAAGGTTTGGAACCCACATAAATGGAGGCATGGTGACCCCTGTACACTATATGATCATTGATGGTTCTTTTGGAATTGATTTGAGTATTGGAATCCATACATATGGTGGTTTCTAATCCCATGATTGTTGGAGCCTTTGATATGATGGAATATTTGATCATGATTTCCTCATCACTTGGTGATGGAGTCTTATGTGAGGGGATTGAATTCCATGGAAAATATATTGTTTAAATATTATATGATAGCTTTGAAAGAGTCCTTGAAATCCTTGTATGTGGTGCCTTGGGTATTGAATCCACACACTTGGTAGCTTGTTAATGGTGATGTATGGTCCTCTTTGTCGTTATAGGGCTATTGGGATGTATATGGAGGTAGATCCCATGGAGGTGCCTTGATATGTTGAAGAAGACTTTGAAGAAGACTTTGAAACTATTGTAGTTGGTGGTATGGTCTTTGGCACCCTCATGTGTGCGGTATTTGACGTCCTGAACATATTGAAGAATTTAAGGGTATTATACCAAGAATTTGAAAATAAACCCATCATAGGGAGATAGTCCTTGCAATCCATTTCCGTTAATATGTGGAGCATATTCTAACTCCTTACGATTGAATAGATATGCATTTTTAAAGTTGGTGCACCCCACCTTTTTGGGTCAGCCGACCAAACAAAAAGGAATTTAATTGTTTGTAATTTTGAATTGCATGTCGGTCCAGTTTGAGGTACTAAATTTTCATTTGCCATATCATCAATTCTCTTATTATGTTCGCAACTCTTGGAGAAAAGTGTGAAACTTTGTGGAGGAGAAATTTCTGGGCATCTTCACTAAAATTGGCATAAATTTCTCATACAGAATTAGAATTACATAATTCTTAGCTTGTTGGAAATATTGTTACGAGGGATATGTGGTGACATGATATAAAGACTATTTTGGTGTTTATACTATTTCTTGATATTTTTATCTTCGAAAAGGTATGGTTCATGCTTTTGGGTTTCTCTTCTGATGACACATGTCTCTCATGGATAGAGTTCATATTTGATCTTAGTATGCGAGCCTCTATATTGGTATATATATTTGAAGTCATTATGGAGGTTATGATTATGTTTTTTCATACATTTATGATATGATATGATACACTTTATGATGATAATGCAAGTGATATTGATGTACACTCCATGAAGTACATGCACTCCCATACAATATGATGCACATGCATACCGTAGTATGATGATGCTATCCTATGAACTATGATGTATAGTTGATGTTGATGATGCATAATATTAGTTGATGACATGATACTCCTATGATATGATGAGGGATGATGATTCCTTGTACCCTATGATGATGTCACATACCATGATGATGATGATGATGCACACTCTTTAGTGTTGATGATCAATTTTTATGTTCAGAGAATGATGAACAGATAGGCATGACCAACAGTGCAGACTTGACATGGTAGATGAGAAGATGAACAAGTTTTGATGAGCAGTATTGATGAGCAACAATGATGATCAGATGAACATGTGTTGATGAGAAGATTAACAGAGAGGGATGAGCAGAGGTTGATCAACATAGATTGAGAAACCGTATTGAAGAGAACGTGAACATAGAAGATTGAGAAGAGTGTTGCAGCAGTGTTGATGAGAGTGATGAGTAGATGACCATCAACCTTGATAAGAAGAGATTGATGTGCAGAGAAGAGGTTGGTTGTGTAGCAGAGCCATATGATTGCTTGCAAGAAGAATCTTGCACTTGAGGATTGGACTCCTCAAAACCTTCTTAGTTGGAGCTAAGAAAACCAGGCTTGGTCCTGTTATGATATTTGGTGATATTTTCATCAGTTGGTGCTGATCGTAATCGATAATATTGTTGTCTTCCATGTACAATAAATAAAGATCAAAATTCCATATATTCTTGTGTCTCTTTTGATGTGATGTTGTGTTTATGACTCATGATGAATTTGATTATGCAATTGATGACATAATGTTTGATATGCTCTAATTGACTAAAATAAGGTAAATTTTTTGAAACTTCTCACACACTAATTCATCCCTCCTCTCAGTGTGGCCATTGTGTACAACAAGAAGTGTGTCTGGTCAATGGAGTATGTCGTGCCATAATCTACTCCCTCTTTATGAGACAAACCACGAACCTTCATTTGTATACTTGATATTATATATCCACATGGAAGACACTATGGACTTCCCTTTTGGTCTCAGAACCATATCCTAGACATCATTCCCCATGATCAACTAGTACTCTTTAATTATAACTTCTTCCATAGCTGGAAGGGTCTGCATCAATGATGTCACTCAATTGTGCCACATAACTAGAGTGTATCCGAGGCCTCTTAGTTTAGTTGGAAGTCCGATCATACTTTTATTCACCATGAATTATCTCTCATGCACAAGGTCGTCTTCATCTCTCGAGGTGGATCTACCATTCTATTATATTCTTCTGAAGCTCTTTCTTTCGTCACGGTGTCTCTGAACTTGGGAGCTTCATTCATCTTTATGTATGTTTATTGGAGTGAATCTTGAAATGTCATCACTTATTCTTCGAAACAAGTCTCATCCTTATTTTCTTGTAGGCGATTGTACGTGATCTTTCCTACAAGTCAAATGCACTAGTTTCATCATTTCATAAGACATATTCATAATGACAGATTCTTATGCATAAAGATATAATAATGCAACTATTTTAGCCAACACAACATTCATACATATCCCGTATACACATATAAACTTTCTAGATGCCTTCCATCTCTACCATAACATCATTGCGATTGTGCACTAATCCCAATATGTCAGCAAAGAGGTTTCATTCTAGATAAGTAGAAATGGAGTGTTGTATAGCACTATGGGATACTTACCCATAACATGCATATTAGGTAATGCAAAAATTATATCATGCATAATAAATTTCCTTGAACACAAATAAATAATGACAATTCAAATACTTATCTTTTGTTTGTTTGGTAGAATCCTTCTTGATCCTTATGTCCTGGATCCTTCTACTGATTCTGGGAATGATTAGAATTCACATTCCTCATCACTTGAGGAATATTCAGCGGTGTGATCGTGATGTGTTTATTTGACTTCTTAAAGTTGTTCTTTTGTTTGAGAAACCCTTGTGAAGTGGAACTACATGGTCTCTGAGTTCTGTATCTTCACATTCTTCAGCTCGTTCCTCAATGTCATCTTTCTGTTGATATTCTTTCCTTTGTACAGGTTGGTCATTGTACCGAACATATCATTGGGAGTCTACAAGGATGTTACATGTGAGATCCAATGGAGGTGGAAATAATCCTGTTGGATTTGACTAAATCCTTCTTGTGTTTTGTCTTCATCTCCCTACGGATCTGCAGCTTCTTCTTTGACATAGTTCTCCAGGTCATGATTCTCCAGGTAGGAAAAGCACTCTATACTTACATGCCAAGAGGTTCTCGGATTCTTCAAGCTTGGTCTCAAGCTTGGTACTGTTTGTCATCATGATAAAAATGAGAACCTCAAATGGAAATAGAGAGGATAGAACTTACCAATGATATTTCTTCAACTTGATTCTAGCTTGAAAGATTTTTTGGAAGACTACTTCCAGTGGACCTAGGGTTTTACATAGAAAAAATAATTTTTCAACTTAGGTATCTTTAAAATATGATTGGATATAAATATGCACCTCCTCAAGGAAGGCTGAGAAGCATACTCATTTTCCCAAAACTGTGAACCGAAATGAAAAATATCTGATGTCCTAGTTCTCCCCCGACAGTACTGTTAGGTAAAAAATTGAAAATCTTGAGAATGAGGAACTTCTTACATAGAAATATGCAACCTTTTAGGGAAAGTTTTATAGTCCTCCTTTTTTTATCCGGTGGATTATTCACCTTCAAAAATTACACTGATCCAATATGGTACAATGGTTATTAATGGTTCAAAGAACATAGCATCGCATGGTACGCGGTTTGATATAGCATTGCATAGTGCATGTTTCAACATAGCATCGCATGGTGCGCGGTTCGACATAGCATCGCATGGTGTGCAGTTCGACATAGCATCGCGTGGCGCGCGGTTCGACATAGCATCGCATGGTGCGCGGTTCGACATAGCATCGCGTGGTTCGAACGATCAAGTCTTACGGTTAAGACTTGGCATCTGACTATTTGTGCACCGTCAAGAGGTAATATAAAATGGTTTGTAACATGCTCGCACAGTTAATTGGCAACGTTCTGGTGGTCTTGTGCACCGTCAGGGGGGAACCTCAAATGGTTCGTGGAAAGCCTGCGCGGTCAAGTGTATACCCTCTAGTGGTCTTGTGCACGGTTAAATGAGGGTGCACGGTCACGTTTGCTGTGACATTTGTGGAGTCTCGTGATATGCTGCGACAACGGATTTGTTATATGGCGAAGTTCTCATATGAAACAGTTATATGCCGCGACAGCAGATATAACATTGTGGAACAACTCTAAAATGTGACGGATATCTCTTGTATGGCAGGATAGCAATACTATATGGTATTAGAGGGAACCGTTGGGAACCGCTGTGACATTTGGCGGAACAGAAATGAATGTAATGTACAACCAGCTGAAACGTTTCAACGGAAATTATTATGGATGGAATATGAAAATACGGGTAACAGGCGAGTCAAGTCCGTTACCTATCCTCCCACTGAATGCTTAAATAGACGATTTGGGCCACAGTGGAGGGGGAGTTCAGATTGCTGAGAGCACCGAGCATCGTTTTTGTGTTATGATAAGCAACGAGAGTTTTGCTGTGAATTTTCAGATGCTGTTTGTATGTAAAGTCGACTATACTCTGTTATGATTTGGATTCTTTTCCTTTTGAAGGCCATTTTGTAATTTCTAGAGGAGAGGTCTTGAAGACTTTGTACAACATTCTGTTTACAGTTGCTGAAGTTGAGTCCAGAACCATTTTGTACCATTTTAAAAGATTAATTGGATCGGTACCCATTGGAGAGGGACCTGGAGACGTAACCCAGTGGAGGGGGTGAAGTCTGTTATCAATTTCTGTTGGTGACTCTCTGATTTTGTGTTTGTTTTTCCCACATCTATTTATCAGTTTTGATTTTCATTTCTGTTTAAGCATTTAATTTCTATCAATGCTGTTCCATGAATTAAACAAACTGATAAACACAATCTTTACAAACTTTTAATGCACTCAAGTTGAGGTCCGATGAATCATATTATGGTATCAGAGCACGTTAACTGCTTGTGCAAGTTTGTGAATGCTTACCAGGTCCAAATCAAAGCGTGGTGAAGGAGAATTAATCGAAGGAGATCCTGAGATTGGCTCGAGGAGAACATTCTCAAGAACCATGTCTTCTCCACGAGGGGAAGAATAAGGACATACAGAACAAGAAAAACCTGTTATTTTTGAAACTGAGTTTTTGGAGGCTTTTATCAGCATGAAAGCCATGATGGAAATTCTACTTGATGAGCGAGCAGAAAGGAAGAAGAAAGAAGAAGGATCTTCATCCAAAGATGCCGAAGTGAAGAAGGAAGAAAAGTGTAAAAGAGTAGGAGGTGATGGTGATCCTCCTGATACTAATCAAACTTTCTCTTCTTCTCATTCACATAATGCTAATGCAAATCCTAATATGCTTATTTCAAATTGGATGTTAAATTCGAATTGCAAATTTATAATGGAGATTTAGATGCTGAAAAGTTAGACAATTGGATCAAGCAGCTTGAAGTATATTGCAGGGTGCAGGGCATTAATGATGACCCTTCCAGGATTCAATTGGCCACTTTGAGGATGAGTGGTATGGCTCTTACTTGGTGGGAGAGCAAAATTCAACAATATCTTCGAAAGAATGGTAAAATTATTTCAGTTTGGAATGAATTCATTGAAGTATTAAGGAAGCAATTTTATCCTTTAGGACATATTCAACAATTAACCATGAGTTGGCAAATGTTTAGACAAGCTAAAGGACAAATCATTCAAGATTATACTCATGAATTTAGAAAAAGGGCTATTGCATTGAATGTTTCATTAGATACACAGGAAACTCTTCTTAAGTACATTGGTGGCATGCATTCTTATTTGAGACATACTTTGTTGATGTTTAACCCCAGTAGTTTGGATGATGTATGTGTTCAAGCTACACATTTATAAGCTAGGGGTAAGCATGCTAATGATACTTTTGTGAAAAAATCCTTTAAATTTGACAGCAAATCGAAAGGTAAAGATAAGGGGAAAAAGAAGGTGGCTACTGTTAAGAAAGAGGGTGAAAATCCTACATGTTCGCATTGTCAGAAGGGACATGATGTCTCTAAGTGTTGGAAACTTCATCCAGAGTTAAGGCCAAAGAAGTACGGAGGAAATAAAGATAAAGGCAAAACAAAAGCTACTGCAGCAGTTATTCAAGACTTGGGATCCAACTCAGGTGATGAAACAAAGGTTACAGCTGTCGGAATCCAGGGTAAGAATAAAGGTATCTCATGTCCCATTGATGCAAAATCAAATTCTAGTGCAAGTACAAATCTTCCATCTACTTCTAAGCAAAATGGTAAAAATAGAAGTGCACTGTTTCATGTTCGTGTCATTGCAAATCACACAAAGATTAATACATTGTTTGATAGTGGTTCACAAGTAAATCTGATATCAGAAGAAGTGGTTGAGAAATTGCATTTAGTTACTATGCCTCATGAAAAACCCTATCCTCTTGGTTGGGTTACTAATGATACACAATTACAAGTTACAAATAAATGTGTTTTGAAATTTGCAATCACTAAAAAGTTTATGGATGAGGTAGAATTGGATGTAGTACCACTTGACATTTGTGGAATTGTACTTGGGAGTCCATATTTGTATGACAGGAAAGCAGTCTTTTATAGAGAGCAGAATAAATATCATCTTTTTAAAGATGGTGTGGAATATATTGTACGAGCACATAAGACAAAAAAAAATCTAGCAATAGTTTCTGCAGGACAAATGAAGAGGCTGGTAAATGCTAGTAAGAATTTTGTGTTAATGATGGTTAAGGTGAAAAATGATGAGATATCTAAATATTTTTGAGGGATGTGATCCTAAACATAAATCTGAATTGATTGAAATTATTTCTGATTATTTCTGATTTATTTCGAGATCCGAAAGGGTTGCCACCAAAGAGAGAAATTCAGCATGAGATACATTTGCAGCAGGATGTGCCACTCCCAAACATAGCCATGTATCGGATGTGTGTAATGCAGAATGAGGAAATCAAGAAGCAGGTTTAGGAGCTGATTGAGAAGGGGGTCATCCAGCCAAGCACTTCTCCTTGTGGCTCTCCTATAGTCTTGGTTCCGAAGAAGGATGGGTCTTGGAGGATGTGCATCGACTATAGGGCCCTTAACAAAATCACCATTAAAAATAGGTATCCTCTTCCTTGTATTGATGATTTGCTTGATCAGTTGAAACATGCAACTTACTTTACAAAATTAGATCTGCGTAGTGGGTATCATCAAATCCGGGTTGCTGAAAATGATGCCTAGAAAACAACGTTTAAAACAAAACAGGGTTTGTATGAATGGCTTGTGATGCCTTTCGGGCTCTGTAACGCACCTGCTACTTTCATGTGGGTCATGAATGATGTCTTTCGTCCATTCATTGATGATTTTGTAATTGTGTATCTAGATGATATCCTAGTGTTTAGCAAAACCTGGGAAGAACACATTGCACATGTGAAGAAAGTTTTAGATGTACTGAGGAAGGAGAAGCTTTATGTAAAAATGTCTAAATGTGAGTTTGCTAAAACTTCTTTAGTATATCTGGGCCATATTATTGGTGGAGGCCACCTGCGAGTGGACCCAGCCAAGGTTGCTGTCATCGTAAACTGGCCACGACCTAACACTGTTACTGAAATCAGAAGTTTTTTGGGTGCGGTTCAGTATTGGAGAAAATTCATCTCTGGGTTTTCTTCCATTGTTGGTCCATTACATTTGTTGACAAGCGTTAAAGAAACTTTCCAGTGGGGAGGCAAGAATCAGAGAGCCTTCGAAACTTTGAAGGAAAGGATTAGCACAACACCAGTTCTAACGTTGCCAGATTTGCAGTAGCCATTTGAGATCGAAACAGATGCCAGCGGGTTTGCCATGGGAGCCGTTTTGATGCAAGGGAGGAAGCCAGTATGTTACCATTCAGAAACATTCTCTACTACGGTAAGTAACTATTCGAATTATGACAAATAATTATATGCTTTAGTACAGAGTGTGAAGAAGTGGAAACATTATATAATGGGAAAAGAAACAGTCATACATACTGATCATCAGCCACTTCAATATCTGCAATCTCAAACTAAAGTACAACAAAGTAGGCATTTAAGATGGATGGGATTCTTGCAACAATTTCATCTCGTAATTAAATACAAAAAGGGAATTCATAATAAGGTAGCAGACATGTTATCGAGGCCACCTACCAACGCTTCAATCATTCTTCAAAACAGTTCATTAACACACGAAAGTTACATTGAACAATATGAAGAAGATAAAAATTTTAAGAACATATATGCATCACTGATACATGGTAAATAGGAAGAGAACTATTATGTGCATAATCAACTCCTGTATCATCTCAGTAAACTCTGTATTCCAGAGAAAGAGAGAATGCATGTGATCCGAGAAGCACATAGCTCATTGATTGCAGGACATTTTGGTGTAAGTAAAACATTGTCTGTATTGCAGAATCATTGTTATTGGCCTCAGATGCAAGAAACTGTAGCTAAATATATACGAGGATGTGTTATGTGTGCAACAAGTAAGCCTAGCAATAGGAAATTGGGTTTGTACACACCTCTTCCAGTTTCTTCTTGTCCTTGGGAAAGAATTTCTATGGACTTTATAGGAGGACTACCTATGTCTAGAAAAGGTCATGATTACCTATATGTTGTTGTGGACAGGTTCAGCAAAATGTGTATCTTAATTGCATGTAACAAATAGATCACTGCTGAACAAAAAGCTCATCTATTCTTTCAGAATTTTTGGGTACATTTTTGGCTACCCATGTCTATTGTATCTGATCGGGACTCCGGGTTCTTGGGAGAATTCTGGTCAACTTTATGGGAGCTTATGGATACTAAACTTAAGAAAAGTACAGCTTTTCATCCACAGACCGATGGGAAAACAGAACAGTGGTTCAGCTGCTCAGAGGATATTGCAGTAAACATCCTAAACTTTGGGATGAGCAGTTGCAGTATATACAGCATGCTTACAATCATGCAGTTCATTCTTCCATGAAAAGATCTCCTTTTGAAACTTGTTTTGGTTATCTACCAAAAACACCGATGGAATTCTCTTTTGGAAAAGATGCAGTGGATGGACATCATGATGCAGATAAAGCTCTAAGATTCATTCAGAGAATCCAAGCGGTGCAGCAGGCAGTTCAGGAATAGTTGGAGAAGAGCCAGACAAAGTACAAAGCCAGGCATGACAAGCATCGAGTTGATCATCAATTTCAGGTTGGTGACAGAGTTTGGTTACATATCACCAAAGAAATAATGAAAGGTGAAGGTAAAAATCTTAAGCCTATCAGGTATGGTCCTTTTGAGATCTTGGAAAAGATCGGTACTAACGCTTTTCGCTTGAATTTACGTCCATACATGCAAATTTATTCAGTTGTCAATGTTGAGAATCTTAGATTGTATGAGCCTCCTATGATCATGGATGAGGAAACTAACATACAGATTCCTTCAGTTGATGATATGGCACCTGAATACATGAAAGAGCTACAGGATGATGTTATTCTTGACAGAAATGTAAGGACTTCACGAAGGGGGAATGTTGAGTACCTTCGAGTAGGGCTTAAAGGAATGCATCCTAGCAAAACAAGATGGAGGGAGATTGGAAAAGTGAGGGAGCTGTACCCTCACTTACTTGCAGACTGACACAGGATTTTGGTGGTCCAAAAGCTCTCCAATGGGAAGGAATGATCCAGTGGATTATTCACCTTCAAAAAATACACTGATCCAATATGGTACAATGGTTATTAATGGTTCAAAGAACATAGCATCGCATGGTGCGCGGTTCGACATAGCATCACATGGTGCGTGGTTCGACATAGCATCGCATGGTGCGCGGTTCAACATAGCATCGCGTGGCGCGTGGTTCAACATAGCATCGCATGGTGTGCAGTTTGACATAGCATCGCGTGGTTCAAACGATCAAGTCTTATGGTTAAGACTTGGCATCTGACGATTTGTGCATTGTCAAAAGGTAATATAAAATGGTTTGTAACATTCTCACGTAGTTAATTGGCAACATTCTGGTGGTCTTGTGTGCCGTCAGGGGGGAACCTCAAATGGTTCATGGAAAGCCCACGCGGTCAAGTGTATACCCTTTAGCGGTCTTGTGGACGGTTAAATGAGGGTGCGAGGTCATGTTTGCTGCGGCATTTGTGGAGTCTCGTGATATGCTGTGACAACAGATCCGTTATATGGCGAAGTTCTCATATGAAACAGTTATATGCTGGGACATCAGATATAACATTGTGGAACAACTCTAAAATGTGACGGATATCTCTTGTATGGAAGGATAGCAATACTATATGGTATTAGAGGGAGCCGTTGGGAACCACTGTGACATTTGGCGGAACAGAAATGAATGTAACGTATAGCCCGCTGAAACGTTTCGATGGAAATGATTGTGGATGGAATATGAAAAGACGGGTAACAGGCGAGTCAAGTCCGTTACCTATCCTCCCACTGAATGCTTAAATAGATGATTCGGGCCACAGTGGAGGGGGAGTTTAGATTGCTGAGAGCACCGAGCATCGTTTTTCTGTTATGAGAAGCACCGAGAGTTTTGCTGTGAATTTTCAGATGCTGTTTGTATGTAAAGTCGACTATACTCTGTTATTATTTGGATTCTTTTCCTTTTGAAGGCCATTTTGTAATTTCCAGAGGAGAGGTCTTGAAGACTTTGTACAGCATTCTGTTTACAGTTGCTAAAGTTGAGTCCAGAACCATTTTGTACCATTTTAAAAGATTAATTGGATCGGTACCCATTGGAGAGGGACCCGAAGACGTAACCCAGTGGAGGGGGTGAACTCCATTATCAACTTCTGTTTGTGACTCTCTGATTCTGTGTTTTTTTCCCACATTTGTTTATCAGTTTTGATTTTCATTTCTATTTAAGCATTTAATTTCTGTCAATGCTGTTCCATGAATTAAATAAACTGATAAACACAATCTTTACAAACTTTTAATGCACTCAAGTTGAGGTCCGATGGATCATTTTTCAACTGATCGGTGGAGGGAAGTTCTCAGAATAAGAAGCTCTAGTTTTCATCAATTTCTTCTACATAATTTCTTGATCTTGTTTCTACTGCATCTTCGAAATTATTGCTCCTCTGGGTCTGAAAATTTGTACTGAGGCATCCTGGTCTATCTTATTTCCAACCCCATAGGTTAGAGAAGAATTGGTTTCAACAAGTGGGACTTATGCGAAGTTTCCCAAGGTGACTTATTTCAGGATTGTTCATAATAGTGAACTTGTACGGACATCCATGTGTCCTTGTTTCACCTTTGGGGTATGAATATTTTACCATAGAAACTAAATTCAGTTCTGTATATTCAAAATCTTTATAAATTTCATTTGGAGCTTCCTATCTCGAGATATAGAAATTCTCCCTAGGTCACCTGTTTAAGGCTGAATTTTGGGAGAGACTGGAACCCTAAGTTGGAGGAATAATATCTCCTAGATTATAGCAAATATGAGGCTGAAACTTTTACACATGCTACATAAAGAATTCATCTTCTTCATGTCAAGGTTTCATCTCTTTATCCTTCTCTAATATCGAGTTATAGCAAAAGTACCAACATGACTAGTTTTTGTCTTCTAGAGTTTTCAAGCATGAAACCCTAATCTTCAGTAGTTGTAGTTGTAGTAGTGTTTCGATTGCAAAAAGAATCATTTTAGGGTAGCTCTGATACCATGTTAAGTTTTTATTGGTTATACAATATATAATAACATTTAGCATCATAAAATCCTAACCATATGCAAAAGGATCACTGAAAGATAGACAAGCACAACCACACAAAAGAACAGAGATATTTATCCTGGGAAACCCTCTCTGGGAACAAAACCCAACAAAATTTCCTCTATATAGATGTATCAAAAGTACAAAGACAAGACCCAAAAAAGGTTCTCCTTCTACCAGCAGACACATATCTCTCTCTCTCTCCTATGTACTATACACAAGTGAGTGTGTGTGTTCAGATGAGGAACACAACTCCTCTATTTATACTCTTTCTGTCACTTGAATTTTAACCTAACAAGTTGGCCCCACTAAAATGACTGAGCCGAATTCACGTAGGAAGACTCAAAATATTATTATATAATATTCATTAGGGTACTATTGGCCTGAATTACAATGGAGGTTATACCTCATGACTCTATTATGACCAAATACAATAGTAACATCCCAACGGAGGAATAAGACATCTCCCTTGGGGTACATCAGTAAAATACATTTAGAATACTCTTCTAAGTTACAGTACTTCAACAATGAAAAAGGGAGATCCACTGATATTAATTTGCTAAGCTTCCTTCACAACCTAAAAAAACCATCTCAGTCCTTCCAAGCAGGGAATAATTTGAATGGGATTGGCCTGAGATCCTACTCTCGTTCTAATATAATTGAAATAAGATTACATTCCAACACACTGGAAGAAAGGACATAAGAAGAAAGGTAAATCCCAGATAGGAGGAAATAAATTTTAACCAGAAAACAGTCCACCTGGGTGGAAACACCCTCCAAACCCACTTTCCTATTAGTCCAACTAAATTTATTGTTTTCCAGAATTATATCCAATAGATCCCATTTTTTAATGAGATACCTTGCATATTCTCTAGCTGTATCCCAAATAATGGAACCACCCCTCTTTCCTTTCATTAGAGGGAAAGATTAAAATCCCCTCCCAAAATGAGATTTGGGAACTGGGATAAGTCTTCTCAAGATAAACAAGAATTCCAACAATTTTTTTCCTTGTAATTCACATGAGTATAAATGTTTAAGATATTCACCTAAATGTCTAACTTTAGGTGCTTGAGAGAGACCACCATTCAATTGGGAAACTTGATCTCATGAAACGTTTCAAATATGTTTCTATCAAAAAGGTAAACAAGCCTCTTGATGTGCCTCTAGTACTGATATCCTCACATGGACATTGTTTCCATAATATTTTAGCTTTTTGAAGGAGGGAACTAGCCTCCATTTTTGTCTCCTAGAATAGGAGGATCTATGGCCTTTTTGATTGGATAAGGTCTCTAACCAATTCTTCTTTTTGGCTTGAGCCTATACCTCTATTATTCTGGGAGATCACTTTCATTACTTACTTTTTGATTGAAGGGATCCACCTTTTGTATCTATGGGTTTTGATCTTCCCAAGGTTTGTCTTCCTCTAACGCTTTTCACTATTAACTTATCTATTGTAGGTTGAGTCCCGAGAACCTTCCCTTTCTCTTCCCTCTCTTCCCTTTTATCCTTATCTTTCCTACAATCTCTCCTACTTTGAGTTTCTGGTTCTAGTGCCGATGATTCTGAATCATGTTCTTCAACGGACATGTTTTCTTCAATATTATTATGCAGAGGATTATATATGGATTCCTAACTTCTACCTTCCTAGGTGGACTATTTTTTCTAGGTTCCAACTTCGGAGTAGTTTATTCTAGTCCTATTTTAATCTCTTCCCTCAAAATCCCAGTGCATCCTAAGTGGCCTTCCCCTCCTTGAGAAGGGAGGTTCTCTATATCTCCTAAAGTCTCATTAAACTAATCTCTATCCTCAAACTCTCCCATATTGGATAGGGATTCATATATGTTCTGACCGAAAGGTATGGAATTAATCTTAGGGTTTTCTATCATTCCAACTAGTTGAGAACTCAGAGCCCTATTCTTTTTCCCCTAACAATACCCAGAAACACAATGACCCACGATCCACTGATCCTATGGTTCTAGATCTACTTCTGGAGGGGGTTTGTGCTTGCAATCCTTTTCAAAATGCCCATACTCAGAAAAAATCATACATTTAATGGGATTTGTTCATAATCTAATTTTTGGATATGCTCCCAAGAGCCTAACTTTAATTTAATTGCATATGGGAGCCCTACTTCCAAATCCACTTCAACACAAATTTGAGCACATGAGAATTGGTCTTTTGGTTTTACCCTATCAATGTAGTTTCCCAACCTATTCTCAATTGAATTCAATGCTTTAGAGTGCTAGTAATGAATCAGAAGATGAGGGAGCCTCATGTTAAAATTTCTATGCCATTTAGATCATCAAGCAATGGGTCCAATACTATTGATTTAGTAAAAGAGGAATGAAGATACAAACTGAACAAATCAAACCACATAGGAAATGGATGAGTATAGCTCAGATAATTACAATATCATTGTCATTACTTAATCCGGTGTTACAATAGTGCTACATAGGAAAGAATTCGAATCTCCCACTGGATGTGTCTGTATTTGACTGACTAGTTAACTAAGGATGTCTCAATCACTATCAGAGTCCAATTGGTTAACTCCAGATTTATAATCAAGTCGCACAATCGGTAATAATCAATTAACTCATCCTAACTGAAGTGGTAGGTGAGGAAAAGCACCTTATCCACATGCAATCATGTATAAATGGCGCTAACTGAGCTGATTGTTTTATCTAACTGAAAGTAAATGGAAAATAACTAAGCTTAACTAGTTCCAACTCCAACTGACTGAAGGAGGTTGGTACCGAGAGTCCCAGTAGCTCCTAAAATGTAGGGAATGGCCTAGGAGGCGCCTAAACTGATGCATGCAAGTGGAGTCAGTGGAATTTATCCTCTATCGATGTTCCCCACACTCTAGTAACTAATACATGTGGCACAATTAGGCCAAGTGGACACAATGGTACTAGTGGACCCAATAATTAAATAAAACTCCTAAGTTAGGCTAAAATAATATGATAGACAATTTGGTCAAGGAAGGATTATAAATCCCAACAATCCCCCCTGAATCCTAACTTGGACAATTGTGGGCCTTGGAAACAAGGCCATAAGTCACCCATATACAATCTAGAAGATAAAATTCTTCTCATTACAACCTAGAAAATAGGGGGAAACCTCATGGGAAAACCACCCATCAAGATAAGCAGAAATCCAGAAATACAAGTTAAAAACTTGCAAAATCTTTTGCTATGATTTGCAACAGCAATGTAGTATTCCGTTTCTTCTGTGCAGCAACATCCTAAATCTGTGCATGTGAACCTATGAATCCAAACAAAGTGATTATTTCTATAGGAATATTCCTCTTTGGAAGAAGAATAATGTGCTCAATTGAATATGGAATATAGACAAATGCAGGATGAAAACTGGACCCATGTAGAGCAGTTGAAATCAACTGATGAGAGATCAAAGGTTCTTGAGAATTTGAACCATGTGAGGAAAACCCAACAAAATGATATATTTCATCCTTGAACATTAAACCATTTGAGGAAAAATCATCCCCAAGTGTTAGGATCAAGTGTCTAGGTGGATGTAGAATATCTCCAACTTTACTAGTTCCATGAGGAGATGAGCATGTGATAAAAAAGGTAGGTAGAGAAGCCCTGGGAATATGGAGAGATAATTCTTGAGCTCCATAATATGATATAGCTTCATAAATAACCAATAATTCACAAAATATAATATCAGCAGTCTCATAAGAGAAAACTAACATTGAATCCTCAGCAACAAAATTGAAGGAGAATTGCGGTGCTTGATTTGTCACACCAAAATTGATGAAACCAATTACAAGCAATACCGCAAGCTCTTGAATCTTAAAACCTGAAACAAATATTATCAGATCAGAAAATAAATCAGATCCAAATAGGTTCATATCAGGTCCAAAACTATGCTCCACCGAGACGGTAGATGCACAATTTTCTCCTTCTTCAAAATCCTGATTTTTGGTGCATGCAATCCTGTAGGAAATTACTGGAAGTTATATATTAATGAGAGTGAATGGATCAATCTGATATTCTGATATTATTTCCAGAATATCCATGGTATTACTTATCTTCACACCAACAACATCATTAGAGATAGAGAAATCAAATTCCTCTTCCTTTTGTGAAACAATCATCGATAAACTATGCACATAATTTAAAATAGAAGAACCACTGGAGAATTTTTGTAAAGAATGGAAGGAGAGTTTTTATTCAAAAATAGACATTCAAATGTATTCTTTTGGATCATCCATGTGAGGATATGAGATATGAGATATCTCATACACTTCTGGTGCGGCAGGAGAAGAAGTCACTCCAAGGAGACTTTCTTCAATTCGAATTGACTGTGAGGAAAATTCTGCTTCTTCTTCATGTTCAACAATTTGCTTTTTTGTAGAAGAGGGCATGAACTCATCATGCTGGATTTTATGCAAACCTCTATGAACAGTTGGTATTTTAGATTCATCTCCCATATGACTGCTAGGTCCTCCTAATAAAGGGAAAGCGATGAAGGATTTCCTGGAGGAAACCATGTGGTTGGATGCTCCGGAATATTTCAAATAAGCCTTCAACAAAGTGAGGATTGCATGCAAGCATCTCTCATATTATTTAGTCTGTTTTTCATCATCAGACATATCTGCACCTTATGGAAGGGAAATATTGTTCTGTACACATAGAGATTTCAACTGGTCGAGGGTCTTCTTCATGCACGAGTCTTCTGGATTAAAACCCATCATACAATAGGGACACTTTTTCCTTTTGAACTATTTCTTTTTCTTAGAGCCGGAGTCTCCTTCAAAAGTCTTCTGATTCTCTTTAGGCTTAGAATCAGCTGATTTAGGCTCCTTCCCCTTAGGTCTCCATTTATCTTGTGCTTTGGTACAATCTGTCACTAGGAGAGATTGATATTTGGAAGTCTGGATGACTCCCATCCAGATCAACTTATCTTGCTCCTGTATTAAGGACTCGATAAAGGAATGAATTAAGGGAATTTTCCAACAGAGAAAGGCATCCCTTTTGGAATGAAAGATTGAGACAAATACAGAATAATTAGAACTGAGTTTGTTGAGAATGGAGAGCACATTTTTCTCATCCTTTATGAGTCTATTCTACACTATCTACATTGAAGTTCCAGAGACTTGAATTTAGTAAAGAATCGATCTATAGTTTTGAATTTGATGGGATGTACGGCTACCTGCTCATTCTCTAGAAGGTGTCCCCGAAGCTCTTCTTGTTTTCCAAACAAGTCTTCAAGCTTCTCCCAGGCTTCTCTGGGAGTCCTCAAACTTTCAATGTGGAAGAGGATATCTCTGGATATATGAGTGCATAGATAACCAAAATATTCATCTAAGTGGTTTAGAAACTTGTTTCTCTCAACTAACTGATGGGGCTCATCCTCCCTTCCAAGTATTATCCTGTAGTATCCTAGCTTGTGCAATTCCAGCTGTATATATTCCCTCTAGTCAAGATAATTGAAGGGAGTTAGGATTTGAGGAGTAGAAGGTAGAGGATCCATAATTCTCCTGCTGGAAAAACATAAATATTCACACAGGCTACGTAGAACCTGTATAATTTCACTGCAAAACACTAAAACATTCGAACGATGTGAGAATCATTCCCTCCCTCTCAGCATGAACACTTTCTGAGGGCCCATCACGCCTGCACCACCACTTTGAATAAATTTAGAGGAAGAAAGGTACCCTTTGTAGGACTTATGTGGAAAACCAGCTACTTCTGCTTTCAATGAAGAGCATACATACATGAATGTTTCTTGATATGGTTATGATACCATTTTAAAATTGCTGTGCCATTTAGATCATCAAGCAATGAGTCTAATATTATTGATGCAGTAAAAGAGGAATGTAGATACACACTGAACAAATCAAACCACACATGAAATAGATGAGTATGGCTCAGATAATTACAATATCATTGTTATTACTTAATTCAATGTTACAATAGTGTTACATACGAAAATAATTCGAATCATTCGGGATAAATTTGAATCTCCCACTGGATGTGACTGTATCTGATTGTATCTGACTGACTAGTTAACTAAGGATGTCTCAATCACTATCGGAGTCCAATTGGTTAACTCCAGATGTCTAATCAAGTCACGCAATCAATAATAATCAGTTAACTCAGCCTAACTGAAGTGGTAGGTGAGGAAAAGCACCTTATCCACATACAGTCATGTCTAAATGGTGCAAACTGAGCTAATTGTGAGCTAATTGAAAGTAACTGGAAAATAACTAAGCTTAACTAGTTCCAACTCCAACTAACTGAAGGAGGTTGGTGCTAGGACTCCCAGTAGATCCTAAAATGTAGGGAATGGCATAGGAGGCGCCTAAACTGATGCATGCAAGTGCAGTCAGTGGAAGTTATCCTCTATCGGTGTTCCCCACACTCTAGTAACTAGTACATGTGGCCCCATTAGGTCAAGTAGACGCAATGGTACTAGTGGACCCAATAATTAAATAAAACTCCTAAGTTAGGCTAAAATAATCTAATAGACAGTTTGGTTAAGGGAGGATTAGAAATCCTAACACCTCACTTAAACTAGAATAGATAAATCAACATCCTAAGTTAGGTCAAATATTAGGGTCCATTTGTGTAAGTATATACTTTTTAGCCCCATAAAATAGGGACCATTTTTAAAGACAGGGTCCCAATATGATTTTCCCTTAAATTGGAAAATAAAAAATCATTTTCCCACAAAGAACATGCCCAAATCCCCTTTGATTAGAGGCCTCCAATTCTTTTGAACCTAAACATTAATCAATTTGGGGGAGGGCCAGAGACCAGAGAATTGCCAAATTAACCCCTTCTTTTCTAGGGACAAAGAAAAATTCTGAGTACCAACCCCAGGCAGGGAAACCTCTGGAATATCTTTCAACTTCTTCACAAATTTAGGCTAAGAACCAAGTGTTGAATTTTTCCCTTGCTCCTCCACGAGCTTCTTGAACACATCGACCTCCTACTGGATAGAAGGAGGGGGGATTCCCCCCCCAACCGCCATCATTGCTGCCAAACCCAAGAAACCCTACTCATTAGCTTCTGCAACAAGACACCACTCTAATCAACTTATTAATAACAAAATACGAATAATATTAAAAGTATTATTACATCTAAATTTAAGGAAAAAATGTTGTGTGATAAAGGGTTAGAGGATAAGAGAAAATTAAGATATTACAAGGAGGTGATCAACCCTAATATAGAATATTGAAAGTATCTCTATATTTAAACTAGCGTAAAGAATAAAATCAACATTACTAAAATAAGAACACCCTCACAAGCTACACAATGAAATAGGGCGCTTGATAATTCATAAAACGTTGTGAGATGGAAGAATCTTTCATCTTTGTGACATGGAAAGGGTTAAAGATAAAATTCATTTTCTCATAAATTTTTTTTCATACACCCACCTTAGAGCACAATTTCAAAACATTTGTTACAATACTGACCTCCCCAACCTTTTAACTTATCATTCCTATGGTGATTTAAGAATGCTTATTTTAAAGGTTTTTGAGCATAGAAATAAAATTCTAATAAAACTAAGCGAATCCTTTCCATTTTTAAAGTCATATAGACTGAAGTTGGTCTCAGTGGACATTAATAGTTATCATCATCATCATCATCATCATCAATATATTAAGTGAAATATTTCTAAATTAAAGTTAAATGATTAAATTTTATAACAAAAATTTAAGATAAAATGAATATTTTTTTAAGAATTGTCTAATTATTTTAGAATTTAAATTCATATACAACTGGAATTTATAAATCACGACTAAAAAAATCAATATTCTATTAAAATAGGTTCAATTTTTAGAATAGTTAGATGATATAAAAAAATAGGCTCAATTTCTAAAATAGTTAGATGATATAAATCATGACTAAAGAAGTCAATATACTATTAAAATAGGTTCAATTCCTAAAATAGTTAGATGATATTTTCTTTAATACCAAGTGTAAAGTGGTGTTATAGGCCATACTATACCCCAAAAAAGTGAGCCATAATGGTTAACCATCACAAATAAGAGTGTGTGATGAATGTAGACTAGCAATTGCTCCAGATGGTGCAAAGGAATGTCGAAAGAAAAAAAAGATGGAAAGTAAGGTGAATGTGATGAAATGACAAAGAAAACATTTAAAAAAATGGCATGTAGAGCTTCCTCCTCATCATTGAAATTCCATGAAGAGAATAGTTAAATAAAAGAAAATTTTGGGTGGTTCACTTCATAAATGATAAGATCTTAAAACAAATGTTTCACTTCTGTTGCCAAATTTCTGTGGTGGTTAGTTGTTGATGTTGCCAAATGTTTCACTATTAATTAGTGATGGAATACCATGTACAAATCAAGAAATAATAAAATGGGAATGCAAACAAAAATAGTAGCAACAATTGTGCGTTGAAGGCAAAAAGAGTGGTGCTCTTGATTATCTTCACTTGTTTTTATTGAGTGTTGCACCCAACTTCTCTAAAATGTGATTGTAGCTAAACTACACATCTTGGGAAGATATTAAAAAACAAATTTTGAAATCAAATTTTCTTTAAATGCAAGCTTATTTTCCTTCAAAATTAGAACATGCCAAGTAACAATTCACGATTAATTAAATAATATAGTAGAATTTATTGCAAAGCACTATTGACTATAGTGCAGATATGAATATTTTGTATTATGTATGTCCCATAGTTAATCAAATATTCAAATGTTATACCAAAGAGTTATTTTAAGATGTCACATGTAATTCAATCATAGCTAATCTAATAGGCACTATTGAAAAAATCACTAATTAGATTAACTATTACTTTATTTTCTTTAAAATAAATAAGTATGTATTTTATTAGAATTAGAAAGTATACTATGAACAATCATATAAACTACTCTATTGAAGCTTTCCAAAAAATCACTATAGCTTCAATGTGATTTAGTCAATAAAACAATTATATATATATATATATATGCAAGTTTCATAAAAACCTAAACCAAAACATTACATTGTAGATATGAAAGCAATACTACAATCAAATTGTATATATTCTTATTATTATAACTATTTAGTAAAAGTAAAATACCATCTCCAATAAGGATTTAGGGTGGAAATAGTGTAGGAAAACAAAGAATGAGCACGGGAAAAACTGAGAGTATAATGTGGAGGCATATTTTAATATATATATATATATATTTAATTATTTATATAATAATTTAGTTGTGTTGATTTTGTAAAGAAAAGAAAATGATAGTTAATCCATTAGATTTTAGAAAACAACTAAAAGATAGTGGTTGATGCATTAACACTATGCGACTAAAAAAGTTTATATTATTTGCAAAATTAAATTTTGGGAAATAATTGTAAGAAAAAATGTTGCATCCATAATTTTGTTTTGTTTTGTTGGAATCAAATTCTAAACACTCTAAGATGAAAGGAAAGCCAACATTTTCAAATATTATAAAACATTTGAAACAATCGAGAGTTTAATTGTTAGAAGTTAAAGTGGAGATTTTTGATTGGAAACAATTTCTAAACATTCTAGATGAATGACAACCCAACATTTTCAAACAATATAAAACATTTGAGACAATGAAATCGAGTAAAGTATTTTGTATATTGTGTGAGAAAGAGATAGTTTAATTGTTAGAAGTTAAAGTGGAGATTTTTATAGAAGAACATTTTATTTATGAGTTATATAGGTTTCTCTTTATTTAGACATATAATATTTGCAAATTTTTTTTTCAAAATTATAATAATAATCTTTAAAAGTGTACACTTTTTCAATTATTGATTTTTAAAAATTATAACATTTACTCAAATTCTCTATTAATATTTTATTTCTCAAAATTTTAACAATTATTTTTTATAATTTGATACTTTTTTTTTCAAAATAACATTATGATAGTCTTTAACTTGCTAACATAACATTAAATTAATTTCAAAATTATCACACTTCATGAAGATTACAATTACAATAACTATTTTTAACACAATATTAATTTAATTTTTCAAAGTTATCATATTCTATCAAAATTAAAATTATAATAATCATTCAATGTTATTTAATTTCAAAATTATCACACTTCATGAAGATTACAATTACAATAACTATTTTTAACACAATATTAATTTAATTTTTCAAAGTTATCATATTCTATCAAAATTAAAATTATAATAATCATTCTTTGATATTTCATTTTTAATTATTGGAAAAACAAACTTTCAAGTTTCATTATTTTAATTTTAATTTCTCATAAGAAGTTTTTTTCAAAATTCCAAAATTCACAATTCTAGTGAAAATCTATCTTAACTCTAAATCTACTAATCACCTAAAATGATCAAATCTCTTAAATTTAAAACATTACATAAAGTACCACACTCTAAAAAAATGTTATTTATTTATTTAATATATAGGCCTAATTGTTCTTTAGAATATATGTCTATAGATATACTAATTACTTTAACAAATATCACTCTTAAACATTAATTTATAATATTACAAGTTATTTTAACTTAAAATGTTGACTTTTTAACTTTAAAGTCTTCTAACAAAAATGTTAACACTGACTTACAATATTACAAGTGATTTTAACTTTTAAATGTTTCTAACTTTGAAACCTTGTTATGAGAATGTTGATCAACATTATTTCCCTTTGACACTTTTTGTTTGTTTCTTTGTTGTGAGACATGACTTCTGTGTCTTCTTCATTATTATTTTGTTGAGATTGTAATTACAATAAATTTTACCAAGGCATTTTCATTCAAAGTTTTTACTAAACTTGCTCAAAGTTTTCACTAAACTTTTTTTATAAAGCATAACATATAAAATATTACTTTAAATCAATTAATTGTAATAAAATTTAGTATATTAAAACAAAATTTATATCATATATATTTATTTATGTATTTAAAAAAAAAAATTATATTCAAATTTATTTTATATTTTAATTTTTAAAATATATCAAAATAAATATTTCTTAAAATATATCAACATAATTTTCTATAAAATTCTTAAAAAACATTAAAATAAAAACATGATAAATAGATTATATACTCATATTTTTTTTATATAACATTAATTAAAATATTAGAATATCCAAAATAATTGGTGGTGGTGGCGAGGAATAAACAAATTAATTAGTTTGTTTTAAAATTGTATTCCTATGCTTAAAGAGATTGGAGAGAAGCGTCCCCAACTCACTATAATTTTGACATGTTAAAAGGCTAGAAAGGTCATTATTGCAACAAAGATTATGAAACTGAGATCTAATGTGGGTGTACGCATAGCACTTTAAGAGGAAGTGATTTTCATCTTTAATGTTCCTATTCTCACACATATGGCATATCCTTTCCACTCACTTAAATCAAAAGTATAAAATAGAATATATATAATGTTATTATAAAGAAAAACTCAATCTTAAATATAGAATAGAATATAATGTTAAATATGTGGTATCATTTTTTTTATAATTATATTGTTATTATAAACAAACATTTAATCTAATTTTAGAATAAAATATAATATTAATTATGGTATTCAAATTTATTAGAAATTATAAATTTATTAAAAACAAAAAACAAAACTTATTGTTGATATTTGATTTTTTTCTTCACATGTTTATAATCCATCAAACTTTTATCTTCATCATAATATTGTCAATGCAAATATTCCATAAATAATTAAAATAACAATTGAAATAAAAAATTTCAAAAAATTTCAAAATATATATGTGAGAGATAGAAAGAAACATGTTTATAGGAATAAATTTAAATCGACAAGTTTTTAATATAGAACAATAATTCTCAAAGGATAATCATCATTATTATTTTTTGCTTACTCATTTCTCTAATAAAATAATTAATTATTTCAAATTCTATCCATAAAAAACAACTTAAATATTTCAACCATCATCCATCATAAAAAAGAGTTACATTCATTCAACATTCATTGAAAAGAGTTACATACTCTCATTAACACTAATAATCTAGGAAACACTCCATAGACATAGCAACAATTTGTTACTTTGTTCCAATCACTTCAGAAACCATTATTCACATACTTTTTTTTGTTAATGAATATTGTAATAATTTGTTAATTATATTTGAAAATGAGTTTGTCCCTCCATAAATATAGAATAGAATATAATGTTAAATATGTGATATCAATTTTTTTTTAAATTATATTATTTTTTGTGTTTTTTATTTTTTTATTTAGGGTAATCGACAACTCTAGCCAGACATGAGACACATGTAAATCTGAGTGGCAATTTACAACAAGGAACTTCATAACAACTGAACCGCCAATGAACCACACTCATGCAGACTTTTTAAAATTATATTAATTATTATAAACAAAAACTTAACATTTTTAGAATAAAATATAATGTTAATTATAATATTCAAATTTATTAAAAATTACACATTTGTTAAAAACAAAAAAAACCAAAACTTATCGTTGATTTTTGATTTTTTTTTCATATGTTTACAATTCATCAAACTTTTATCTTCATCATAATAATAGTGTCAATGCAACTTTTGGATTAGACTATAATGTTAAATGTGTGGTATCAATTATTTTTAAAAATTATATTATTTTTATAAACAAAAAATTAGTCTAAGAATAAAATATAATGTTAATTATGGTGTTCAAATTTATTAGAAATTATAAATTTATTAAAAACAAAAAAAGTTATCGTTGATTTTTTATTTCTTCATATGTTTACAATCCATCAAACATTTATTTTCATCATAACAGTGTCATTGCAACTTTTTATTGAGTAAAAAATAATCCATCAAATAATCAAAATAATAGTTGAAATAAAAAAATTCAATATATATATGAGAGAGAAAGAAATAGGTTTATAGAAATAAATTTAAATTGACCTATATAAAATAGAGCAATAACTCTTAAGGATAATTGTCATTGTTATTTTTTACTTACACATTTCTCTAATGAAATAACTAATTATTTCAAATTCTATCAATAAAAAAACAATTTAAATATTTCAACCATCATCCATCATGAAAAAAAGATACATTCATTCCACATTCATTGAAAAGAGTTACATACTGTTATTAACACTAATAATCCAAGAGACACTCCATAGACATAACAACAATTTGTAACTTTGTCCATATCACTTCATAAACCATTATTCACATACTTTTTTTTGTTAATGAATATTGTAATAATTTATTAATTATATTTGAAAATAATTTTGTCCCTCCATAAATATAGAATATAATATAATGTTAAATATGTGGTATCATTTTTTTTAAATTATATTGTTATTATAAACAAAAACTTAATCTAATTTTAGAATAAAATATAATGTTAATTATGGTATTCAAATTTATTAGAAATTGAAAATTTATTAAAAACAAAAAAACAAAACTTATAGTTGAATTTTGATTTTTTCCATATGTTTACAATCCATCAAAATTTTATCTTCATCATAATAGTGTCAATGCAACTTTTGACTGAGCAAAAAATATTCCATCAAATAATCAAAATAACAATTCAAATAAAAAAATTTAAAATATATATGTGTGAGAGAAAAAGAAACAAGTTTATAGGAATAAATTTAAATTGACTTATATAAAATAAAACAATAACTCTCAAAGATAATCGTCATTATTATTTTTTACTTCATTTCTCTAATGAAATAACTAATTATTTCAAATTCTATCCATAAAAAATAATTTAAATATTTCAACCATCATCCATCATGAAAAGGCATTACATTCATTGAAAAGAGTTACATACTCCGATTAACACTAATAATCCAAGAGAGACTCCATAGACATAGCAACAATTTGTAACTTTGTCCATATCACTTCATAAACCATTATATCACTTCAATAACTACCATGAAAGAAGTTGGGCCAGTTTTAGATATCAAACTTTTTGTCTTCATTATACTCATGGTAATAAAACCTTCGAATAGAGCAATAACTCTCAAGGATAATCATCACAATTATTTTTTACTTGCCCATTTTTCAAATGAAGTAAGTAATTACTTCAAATTCCATCCATAAAACACAACTTAAATATTTCAATCATCATCCATTACCAAAAAAATTGGGAAATACATGTATGACCGATGGAACAAATTTGCAACACTCTATAGACATAGCAACAATTTGTAACTTTGTCCACATCACTTTATAAACCATTATTCACATACTTTTTTGTTAATTAATATTGTAATAACTTATTGATTACTTTTTTGTTAATTAATATTGTAATAACTTATTGATTATATTTGAAAATAAGTGTGTCCCTCCATAAATATGATACTTATTAAACAATGACTTAAAATAGATCAATACAATACAATTGTATGAAATAAGGAAAAGTTCAACATTTCATAAGGAAATTGCACTAATTAAAAGAGAATCTAAAACCACTTGGAATAATTTAGAATTGGATACATAAAGAAATTCTTGGTAAATAGAAGCCTAAAAAAATTAAGCAAAGCATAATCAATTTACAATGCTTTAAACGTGATTTGCTTGATTGTAAATGTGGTTTGCTGGATTATAAAGACTATTAAACATAGTGGATTACATCATTAATAACATTTCATTTTTATGCCAATAACTACTATAAGAGAAACATACCCATGTAGACAACCACTCTATCCATGTTACAATTTGATGTAATACGACATTAAAAAATCTACAATAAAAATTTGTGGCAATTTAACTACTATGTTAGTGGGAGAAACATACCTATGTAGACAACCACTCTATCCATATTACAATTTGATGTAATATGGCATTAAAAAATCTACAGTTGGATACTTTAGTCTCTTTCCAAGAGAGTATCATAATATTGCAACCAATTTATCCCAAATATTGTAACAAATAATTAATATTAAATTAAAAACATATAGAATTACATTTATTTATTATTAGTATACTAAGGATGGTAACTTTTCACATTTAATCATTCTAGCCTTGTATAAAAGACCAGCAATAATTGTAAATAATCATCATTTATTGCATCTAAGAGGTGAATTCTACAGCCTAGTAAAGAAGAGATGTGTAACTCTTTCCGTACTCATCCTAGAGTTGACACGTGTCTTTTATAAAAATAATAAAACATTATTAAAAATAACATCAGTTTAAATTAAATATAAATGATTTAGAATTGCATATATATAAAACAATATAAATTAGATAAACTAAAACAGTAAACATTGGATTACACATTTTCTAACACTTCAACTTTAAAAAATGTTTACACCTTGAAATATTTGGTAGATCCCCTTTTAGATGGATCTATACTGATATTTTTATCAGTTCGATTTTATTTGCAATACATAATATCAGAGCTCACTGATGTCACTAAGCTAAACCCTTTCTTAGAGCCTCACTGATTCCAATCTTGTAGCCATCATCCACAGAGCTCTCTCCCTTCCTCCTGCACCATCCACTGCCATCACCCATCGCTTGTCAGCCAATTGCTGCTAAGCCCATGCCATTGCTTTCCTCCATCACACCTCTAACGTTGCACCACATATATTCTCGATGCCCATTTGATGCTCCTCATCTCTGCTACCTCCATTATCAACTCTCTCCCATTTTAGCTTTGCACTCACCATCCACCAGCGTCCTCCCTTCCCACCACTGCTACCTCCATTTCCTTCCACGTGCATACACTCCCATGCATGCTCATGAACCCTCCCTCTGGCAGTGACTCCCTCACACTCCCTGCGCTTCCTCCTTTTCCGTGCTTCGAATTCCCATGAACCCCACGTCACACCTTTTTGCGCGACCAACAATCTTCCCTCCTGCCCTCGATCCATTCATATCCTACAACACCAACCTCATACTCTTCATGGCTTCATACTCCCAGCTTCATCCACTCCACGTAAAGCCTGCCAAAAACCAAACAAAATAATATAATAATAAAATTTAAAAATATAATATAATAATATTAGTATTTTAAATAATAATAATACTAATATTTTTATTTTTATGTTTTATCAGTTCAAATCAATATAGACTATAATTACTCACCGCCACATCTCAAAAGCTTAATTTGAGAAGGATGTTCAAGCCATCAAAGAAACTGTTATCATGAAGAGAGTATAAGAGAAGAGAGAAAAAATAATAATGTGATACTTAAGAAAGATATTAAAGGGTGAAATTGGGTGTCTATTTTTGGGTTAATGAGAAAATGAGTGTTCTTTTTGCAAGTTTGTCGACTTTTATTAAAGAAAAATTAGATTTATATTCAGAATTTCATTTTGTAATAAAAACAAACGTTGCAAAGAATTATGTTATCGGTTAATTAATGAATTTATGATAAATAATCATGTTTTTGGACACTGGAGTTAATTCATTATTCAACTATTGTTCATTAAAAACAAAATAGATGCACATCTGTGTATAAGTTTGTATCCAACAGTAGTATGCAATATTTATTATAATTTTTTGAAGTGGAACAATCTGAAAAAACTAACATAAAACTGACATGTTTAGTTAGTCACAACATCTTCCATAATTTCCAATTCAAAACCAAAAAACTAAAAGTACCATTTTGAAGAAAACACATCAATGTTGAGGACCATGATTTTTCCAAATTTTTTCATCATGTCTTTAAGAAGTTATTGAATTTCCATTTCAATTAATTCTATTAAATTTTGAAGCAATCAAGACACCTTCTAAGAAATACAATAAATAAAACTAGTGGATCACACCAATTTCAACAAAATTCACATCTATAGAAAGTAGATTGAATTATGCAACTAATGGTATTATTTGTGAAGAGAAATTGTAAGTATTTGATATGATCCAATCTCTCCGAAATTGGCATAACAGTCAGAAATGGGATGGAATTCCATTTTTGAAAATTTACAGGTTTTCGACCGAACTAATCTTTGGGTCAGTGCAAGAAGATGAGGGACCTTTAAGATGCAATCCTAGTTTTCAAAAACAAGATCATGTTACCAAAAAATACATCAACCCGAGCCTGACATAGCACTTGGTATGGCTCAACCCGAGCCTGACATGTCATGGGACATGTAGGATAGGAAGCCATATCGCGTACGCGTTATATAACTACAAAACGCGCTCGCGATATGTAGTTATAAAACGCGTACGCGATTTGCAAATCTTAAAAAAATTTAAATACACAGGCCCGAAACCCGCGGTCCATTTTAAAAATCAAGAACGCGAAATTGAAGGGCCATTGGAGCGTTTTAGAGCGAGACCACTGCTTGGGATTGTTGCAGGAGCTGATTCAGGTTGAGGGGAGGAGATTTCACTCGTGCATTGTCATCCAACAAGGTAATTCAATCACCCAATGCATTTTTTTTGGGGTCAATTTTTACCCTATAATTGTGTTTTTTAATAAAATAATCAATCCAACAACTCCCAAGCTAATGTTTGATGGGACAAAGAAACTTTGTTTGATTTTGAGCAATAACCAAGATCAATATTGAGCATGATTATGGGGCAATAACCAAGATCAATTTTTTTAAGGAGAAAGATTAGAGGGTGGAGGGTCTTCAAAGAGGATAAAAGGTATACTCAAATTTTTTGTAACAATTGTTCTAATCCTAAATATTGTAAATTTGGATTTAAATAATGATTACTTGTACATGTAGATTCTAAGGAGTGGGAGTCATTACATTTGTATGGTGCATACAATTCTTAATTTATGTTAGAGTGGACTGAGGAGTATAATCAACAAAAGAAAGTAGAGGGTGAATATCACTTTAAAACGGTTTTTAGAACATACTGGAATGTAATTCAATCTTTAGAGAATGATAATTGTGTATGTTTGTTTATGCATCAAACATAATGGAAATTAGGTTTTTAACAGTTTTCGAGGTGGTCATGTTTTAGTGGATTTATGATGTCAAGGTAAATACATTCCATAACTTCTCAACTGAATAAGTTTTCTTGTTTCATATTATTTTGTGCTTCTCTAACAATTTTCTCAAAGACATTTGATTTGGTGGTGCTAGGGAATCCACCACACGCCAATGATTTAATTGATATGTTGAATATATTTTCCCAGTAACACCTATGCAAGAAAAAATCAATATCATAAAGATACAAAATAAAAGTAAAAGTGTTAAACTTTAATTATTGTTTATAGTTTTTTATGTTTGAAAAATTAGTCAAACTTAAGTTTGTGTATGTTTTCCTTAATTTACATTTTCAATTTTGAAGAGATGTCATTATATACCATGTATGCGTTTCTAATTATTTTCTTATTGTTTTTTTTATTGCAGTTGCGGCTATGGACCCCAATGCGGAAATATTGATTGAGTTTGCCCAGTTGAGAGGTTTGAGTACTGCTTTTAGTGGTGGTGATAGAATTCGACGTTCACTTGCATCCACTTTGGATGCAATTGTTGAGACTATCACATTGTCAAACAACATACTATATGATATTACTTCATATAGAGAAAGAAAAAGACGTGAGTACGCTGATGGGCTTAGCTACAATGCAATAAAAAAGTTGAAAATCACCAAAGAGCATATATTTTTATTGTTTAGGGACCATCGCATGGGGGAAATCCCAAATGCAAATAGGCCACATATCTTTATCGAGTGGTGCACATATCAACCATTTGTTGATAACTGGATGGACAGATGGTATATGGTTTTTGATATGCCACCACACAACAACAGGGAAATCCCGTTGTACTTCCTTCGGAAGATGTATGCAGAGTTCGTGTTGGGAAAACACGTAAACTATTTTGATATATTGGCGTTTCAGGGGATCGGTGGGGGGATTCCCCAAAACCGACCCAATGCCAGGCTTCGAGACGTTGATCGCCCTATCCCTGCACCTCGCAGGAAGTTGCCTGGGCCAGATGTCCCACCTGTACATCATGTTATTCCATAGACACGTGAGGCATTTTTGAGTTTGGCACGGGCCGTTGTTCGCCATAGCACTATGGTTCAGCATATGGGTGAGGAAGGGACATTTGTCCATGGTGTGGTACATACACCAGGTCCTCATGGTGCAGGACCATCTTCTAGTGCAGTACCACCCACTAGTGCAGGACCATCTACTGCAGGACCATCTACTAGTGCAGCACCATCAGCACATTCCCAGCCTACTTTTGAGCCTCACGAGTGCACATTGTGTGGTCATCCATGCTATGGTATTTCGTCAGATGTTGTCTTCAGTGGGTTTTTGAGTGATGTATGTATATGGTTAATTGTAATAAATTCTTCATTTATTTTCCTCTTTGTACACATATGTATAGTTTGAGCTAATATATTAATTTTGTGAACTTGTAGTTGATGCTTGATGCCGTCAGCGACGCCCCAGAGTATCACACTCTACACAGGGGCAGGACATTCCATCCACTGATCCCGTATCTCACACCGAGGTAAACATTTTAAAATTTCAGTTTTTTAATACTTGTTAAATTGTTAATTTCCACATACTGTACATGTTAGTTCACTAATGTTATCTACGGTCTAATATTTACAATTATTAAACTTGTAGATGCCGGATCCTTCACGGGGGAAAGCAGTGATGGAGGTAGAATCCATGGTCGTATCGACCAAGAAAATATCTGGGCATATGCCAGATCCTACACGAGGGGAAGCAGTGATGGAGGTAAACATTTTAAACATTTAAAATATGTCATTTTTTAAATACATGTATGTTCGTTGAATCATCCATGTCTAGCTACATGAACTCTTGTTGACTATAGGTTGGTATCGAAACACCTAGACCATCTCTTGGAGTTGTATCTCCCCATAGGCCATATGTGAACAAGGGTCAAGTGTATATGAGACGACCTACTCCTAGAAAGAGTGAAGTTGTCCACGACCATGGAGATACTGATACCATGGTAATTTGTATATCCTTCGATGATATTTCTTGGTTAACTTGAAATCCAGTGCATAAAATATTTTGTTAATGTTTGATTTGCATGTTTACTGCATTAGGAGCCAAAGTTTACTGTTGAAAACCTTGTAGGGATGGTTGATGCAGCAGTTAGTGCTGCATCTACAATGGCAACAAGTCACATAGAGGTACAACTATTTAAACATGATATAGACATAGTGTGTTATTGTTGTCTATTGTTTATTCATGCACATTTCTAACTATTTCAAGATTTGGTGATTGTAGCCACCACCACCACCACCATCACCAGGTCCTGCCCCCTCTGGTTCGACCATGGATGCGACCATCATTCATGTTCAACCAACAACTCCATCTGCTACACAAGAAACCCAATCCCCTTTGTCACAGTCTTTCACTGAGGTGAGATGTCCATTAATGAACAATTGTTTCATGCAATGTCCATTAACATTTTCATAATTTTTGAGTTAA
>LPNX010279744.1:1053921-1067573 GCA_001517045.1 Pseudotsuga menziesii
TAGAAGTGTTTGAGTGTTTGGAGGTGTTTGAAAGTGTTTGAGGTATTTGGAGGTATTTGAAAGTGTTTGGAGATATTTGGAAGTATTTGGGAATATTTGAAAATATTTGAAAGTGCTTGGAAGTATTTGGGAGTTTGGAAATATTAAAAAGTATAGTGTGATCAAAAGTGTTATGTTAGTATATATATATTATAATATGATAATATTGGGTTATGCAATTATTGCTATAATGGTATGGATACTATGGTATACCATAATAATTATATGAATATATTAAATATATAATGTATAGGTTACATGACTAATATGTTATATATTAATAATAATATGATTTATGATTGAAGAATTATAATATGTATGTAAACAAAGCGGACATATATAAATAAATATTACATAGTAATATTAAGTATGGTATATGGTATGAGTGTATGATAATCTGTTGTATAACTAGTAATTATTTTATTATAGAATATTAGAAGATTTTGGTGGTAGGATGTTTGGTTGTTTGAGGTGACTATGTATTTAATTTGATTGATAAGTAGTGCGCTATGTGTAAATACTTAGTAATGTAAGGTATTATTATATATATCCTCATGTGCTAATAATTATACGTATTGTTATGATAAATAATAACTATTCGATATAATTTTTATAGTTGATGTATGTTGTTCGATATTATTGGTTGCTATTGGATGTTATTGATTAACATTGGTTGATTAATGGTTGATACTTGTATGACACTATCATACCTGTATGTATGGCTACTATTGGTTGTTATGGTTGTTGCATGTAGGATTGATGCATTTTGGTTGATGTATTCTAGATGATGTATTATGATCATTGTCTTGTGCTTGATGAATATTGGTTGATGTATTTTGATTGTGTATTTTGATTGATGTATTTCAACTGATGTATGCTAGTTGATGTATTATGGTTGATGTATTTTGATTGATGTACTATAATTGATGCTTGCATGGTTAGTTGATGCATGTATGGTTGTCCTTGGTTGATATTTCATGATCTATATATGATTGATATATAGTTGAGATATTATCAATTGATGATTGATGTCCACATGGATGATGTATCATGAGGGTCGTTGTATGATTGATATTAGTTGATGAATAATGGATTTTTGAATGATCTCCAAAGAATACTTATGCTTTGCGTTGAGATGAAAAGTAATATGTTGTTATGGCCCTTTTTGGTTCTTAGTTAGATTATAACTGTTGCATGTAAGTTCACTTTTCCTGTTACATTAAAATGAAAAAGTATTTAGGTGATATTTGGAAATATTTATCCTTGTGATATTCATGAGAAAAGTATCTTGTGTCATTATTAAAAGGTATACTTTTAATAACTTGGTGGTATTCCATATATCTCTGTTGAAAAGTAGGTACTAACCATGTAACTGATTAAGTATGATACATGTAATTTTATTGAAGATAAGCTTCATGTATCCTTATATATTTAATACTCAGATTGTGTAGAATGTGGTACTAGTATCTTTGTTAGGAAACTATCCAGATATATTTTTGAAAGAAAATATATCCTTACGATCTTTGTTGAAATTATCTTGATAGGGTATCCTTGTAGTATATCAAATAACTTTGTTGAAATGATCTTTGTAAAATATCATAAATAATAATAATAATAATAATCTATTTTTAAGGTCACCGGCAAGCGAGACACCAAATTGGTGTATGAGACCCCCTTGTTTGTGGGACAAGGGACCCCCCTCTATGCAGCGATTTAACTGCTAAAGTCTACAGAGGTGTACATACACTACCCCCCTCTGGATTTGAACCCGTCACCTCCTAAGAGGAAACACATGCTCTTAACCATTAGGCCCACTCATGCTGGTGATAGTTCATGCATCTTGTTGGAAAGATATCTTGGTGACACTTCATGCATCCTCATAGGAAAAGTATTTGAGTAATAAATCATGCAAAATAACATTGGTAATGCATCTCATGTGATTTACTAATTTGAACACATTTTATGTATCTTAGATGCATTTCATATGATTGAAATTGATTTCTAAATAAGATCTAGGTAGATGAATTTCATGTATTTTGTTGAAGAAGTATCTATATCTCGATTAGCTTACATATACTGAAGTATTTCATGTAATTAATTATAATTTTATTTTCTTGAAAGATGTATTTTATGAATCTTATTGAATAGAATATATGTTTACTGCTACCATGTATCTATAGGGAATGTGAAAAAACATCCTTGTTGAATAAGCATCTCTATTTCATGTATCTTTGTTGAAGACTATGGCTTATCTCTTGGGGTTGAGTTCCTAGATTCCCTCAGAGAGCAATCTAGTATCCGTTTCCAGAGAGGTAGTCTAGTGGATTGTCACCCCTTTGCTCTCGTCATATCACTCTACTAGTCCAGGTTCTCGCACATGAAGCCAAGGAATGGGATGGTGAACCCATATGCAGTGGAGACGGACATGAAAGTAGGAGTGGGAAGCATGAGGATCTCAGAAGAGGTAGTTTTGAGATTTGCTTAACTAATTGTGCTCTTCTTGTGGGAGGAACATTGTCCCGTTGAAGCTAGTTTCCCAATTTTGAGATAATTATTCTCTCATGTGCTATTCATGTTGTTGTATTATGTATATGTGCCATGATGACTGATTTATGCTATCTTTATGTTCATGGTTTAGTTGTTAAAGGATAATCTTATATCATGTATCATATATTTTTATACCTAATGTTAATCAAATGGTTGATTGAAATATGATTTTTAGGTGAATGTATCTTTGTTGATATTTGAAGACCCTGTAATGGGGATTGAAGATTGACCCTTTCTGTTAGTCTTGGTTCTTGCACATGAAGCCAGAAAATGGAAGGTGATATTTTGAGGAATGAGTTAGGTGAAAGGAGTCACATCCCATAGGCAGTGGATACTTATAGGAAAGTAGTAATGGGAAGTATTGTTGTTTGTTGGAAGATGATTTCTAAGAAGGACTACTTGAAAACTGAAGGTGGTGATCCTTTTGAAAGTTGTAAAAGCATGTATGTATTAAGCATTGAGGACGATGCATGGTTTAAGGGGGATGGGATGTAATACCCTGCATGTTAAGCCCCAAACATATGTAATTTGTAATTGTTTATTATTGTGGCACAAGGTTCCGGAACAAGGGTCTTTAAGGACCTAGAGACATTATTATTGCTTTCTAAATAATTAATTAATGAAAACAACTAGCACATCGAGGACCACTAAAAAAGTATGGGAGGACTAGATCCACAATGTGAGGGGGAATGGAGACATTCCTAGCACTTTAGAACTTGTTTGGTTGATATTGGTCCTTATTTATGCCTTGGTGGATTTATTAGTTGATGATCACCCAAACATTGTACAATGGACCCGAATTTCGATTATTTTAGCCTATGTTGGTATTATTG
Source organism: Pseudotsuga menziesii (assembly GCA_001517045.1). Taxonomy (NCBI): domain Eukaryota; kingdom Viridiplantae; phylum Streptophyta; class Pinopsida; order Pinales; family Pinaceae; genus Pseudotsuga; species Pseudotsuga menziesii. The sequence goes on from LPNX010279744.1 coordinate 1,057,341, forward strand.
AGCATAATTTACGATTTAGTGGGTCTCCTCGGTGTTTGAGTGGGTGCCACTTATTGATATTGAGCCCCTTTGGTGCCTTTGTAGACTTACACTTGGTTTTGTAACTCCCATTTGCACAAGTGCTTCCTCACTGACTATTTTTATCCTTATCACCCCAAAGTTGTGTAAATAATTATGTAACTCCTTGTGTAAATCCTTGTGTAACTCTTGTGTAAATCCTTGTGTAACCCCCCTTTTCTATTTTGGAAGATTCCTTGGCTTGTGTGACACATCACCTCACTAATTTTGATTCCTCTTCATGGATGATGTGTCCACACATGAATTTGAGTTGGGTGGAGTGGATTGGAGTCACTCTCCTTGAAATTTGAATTACTTAGGTTGGATTAGAATTAACCACTTGTGGTTGAATTACCCCCTTGGATTGACTCAAGTTGGCTTACCTTGGTTTGGTTTCACCCAATTGAGTTAGAATTACCTTCTCTGGTCTATAAATCCATGTTGGATATACTTGGTCTAAGGTTGTTTTTCATGGTTCTTTTGGATGGTTGTTGATTATGGTTGTTCATACCTTTGATGGTTAGAGTGATAAGCTTGTGATCTTGGGAAACCATGAATACTCTTCTATGTGAATGAATTTTTTGCTTCAAGCACCATGACCTTGTATGGTGTAAGTGGCAAGCCCAAGAAACTCTAGTGTAGTTCCTCTATGTACACTACTTGTATTTGTCATGGACCTGCAAATAACCCTGCACATAAACCCTGCACATAAACCCTAATGGTGAATGGGGATATCTTGATGGCCTAGGGGGTATGGATTACCATTGCACCTGGTAGTGGGGTGGAAGAGTAAGTATGTGGTGAGGAATAGATTTTTAGCTTCTCAAACTGATACTTGAGCTATTCTTGAGTGCACCTCGGTTATGGATCTGTGGCCTTAGCTCGGGGGTGCCTTCTCAAAATGAGATCTGGCTTGGCAGTGACAAAGGATGGGTGGAACATGGTACAGATGATGCCAGTTGAGAATTGATAAGATACGTGATTTATCTCATGTTTATTTAATTTAATTATCTCTGATATGATTTATTTATGGACTTATGTGAAATATTTGATGAAACTTATGAGTTATTTGTGGAATAAATCTCTCACATAATTCAATCTATCTATGCAAGTAAATTTTATGAAGGATCTGGAAACTAGTTTTTGGGATTTTGTGCACAATTTATTTGATGAAATAATTATTTGGTACCTATGCTAAATAAATGATATCTTTACCCATGTTAATTATATAATGTGTATTTTGATGGTACTGTAACCTCATAATGGTTTAAGACACTTCTCTTTGATGCTTCTACCTTTTATTTGAAAACTAGTTCTTCGATCAAACTATTTGGCATAGTTTGGAGACTTCACACATGAAGTGTTTGTAAAAATTGACGAGTGTTATTTTTATTCTTATGTATGATAAATAATATTTAAATGTGTTTGTGAATGTGAGGATAAATATTCGTGGTAGTTTTTGGGAAATGTCTACCGAAATTCTAGATCAATTTCCAATTTGTAGCTCCTCCAATGGGTTTTGAGTAGTTTTGTGACTTTGCAAATGTAGTGTTTGAAAAAACGTTAGAATGAGATATACCTATGTTATGACCAATAAATCATGTTATTTATATTTTTAATTTCATTTGAATGATTCTATGAGATGTGGATTTGAATTTTTTTAGTGATTCCTACAATTACTAGTCAATTCAGATGAGTAAAATTAACTAGTTTTATGAGTTGTTGAATTGACTGTATATGGGAAAAAATATACAAACATATGAATGTAAGTGACCCTGGATATGATTTCCATGAGATAAATTATTCATATGTTTCTCTTTATTTGGAATTTGGAAAGTTAAATTGGAAACTAGGTACATTGCGGTGAAATTGTTAAATAGTTTTTGGATTCGAATCTCTGTTTTTGGTAAAGGATGTGTGTACAAACATATGCTATGTTCTTGGTACTTTAATTATGATGTAGAATTCAATTTTCCATATCCATACCTTCACCTCTATGTTCCTACAAACTCGGTATGATTGGTTTGATTGAATTCGTCATAGTGTTTATTAACTAGTTGTACTGATTGAACTTGAAACATTCTTAGCTTATGTACTTGACTCATATACGAAAAATTAATTTATTTGGTAGTACGTTCACTCTTAAATATGTGTATAATGGTTTTAGGTTCAATTTTTGGTTCATTGACATGGCTGCATGTCAAATTTGTGCAAGACTAGCTGTTAGTATTGAACATTTAGTTAACTAGTTCTTGTGGAATCATTTTTCATAATTACTATGTTTAACTAATTAAAAAATGGTAATTAGGACTGATTTACATGTATTAGGTGTTGATTAGCCATTGGAATTCATAAATAGTGGTTTATTTATAAATAAAGAAAATTATATTAAGTACCCTCAATTGTGTGCTAAGTGTCATTAAGTATCGTAACCAGAGCACTAATTACTAGTTAATCACGATTAAGAGTAAATGGCCTTTAGAGGTGGAATTTATGTCTGAATTGGATTGGAATGGATATGCAATGTTGATAAAAAGTGTTATTAATCCTTCCCATTCCTTGGATGAGACATTGGAATAGTTACTGAATTTATTTTAATTTATTGGTAAGTAAAGGGACTTTGTCGTGATTAAATCTTGAAAAATGAAATTTAATATTTGTTTAACTAATCTGCTATGCTAAAATTATCTAATTATCCTTAGAGACCTAATGATATGTACCTCAGACCCTTTGATTGAACTATGGGATATTACATAGAATCTTTTTGATTCTACGAGAGATTATTTATGAGAAATTTTTTTAAGAGACATTACAGAGAGAGATAGGTTGGAATCTACTAAAAGAGACACGACTTGATTCCTTAGGAATATGGGAAAAAAAGGAAGAATTAACGACCTCTACCAAATGATTTTTTCGATAGGTATAATATATCATTCTTTGAAGTTACTTTTTAATGATTTCCCAACAAATTTGTAAAAATGCGTTGAGAATCCATCTGGCCCAAGAGCTTTGTATGGATTCATACCCCAAATTATATCTTGGATTTCCTCCTCCAATAGCTTTCTGGTTAAGACAACATTATCCTCATAAGAGATGATTTGTGTGGTTTCTTTAATGGCCTCCCTCTGGAATTCCTCTATATCTCCTTACTTGGTCGTATATAGATCTTTGAAGTGCCTAAAAACCTCTTCTTTAATATCCTCAAAGATTTTAATTTTCTCACCTCTTTGGTTTTCTTTATCATTGACCATTCTATGATGAACTCTTATTTTTATTGATGATGGAAGAATTTAGTATTATTATCCCCAGATTTTAGCCATATACTTATTGAATTTATCCTACAAAACTATTCTTCTTTCCTATGAGCGGAATGAAGCTCCTTTTGTAATTATTCCTCCCTTTCAATATCGTCTAATATAACCTCCTTATTTTCCATATGCACTAAATGGATTTCCAGCTAAGCATGATACTTATACCTCTTAATATCAGGAGAGGGGATGGAGGATTTTTCCCATTGCTTGAGATGAAATTTGACTCTTCTTATTTTCTTTTCCCGAATGAATGTAAAGTTTTTAATGGTTATACAAGATCTAGATGAATTTAGCATCATAACATCATAACCATATGCAAAAGGATCACTAAAAGATAGACAAGCACAACCACACAAAAGAACATATAGATTTATCCCGGGAAGCCCTCATGGGGAAGAAAACCCATACAAAATTCCTCTACATATATGTATTAAAAGTACAAAGACAAGACCCCAAACAGGTGCTCCTTCTCATAGAAGGTATGTCTCTCTCTCTCTCTCTCTCCTATGCTCTATACACAAGTGAGTGTGTGTGTTTAAATGAGGAACACAACTCCTCTATTTATACTCTTTACGCCACTTGAATTTTAACCTAACAAGTTGGCCCCTCTAAACTGACTGGGTCAACTTCACCTAGGAAGACTCAAAACAATATTATATTATATTCATTAGGGTACTATTGACTTGACTTACAATGGAGGTCATACCTCATGAATCTATGATGACCAAATACAATAGTAACATCTTGACAGAGGAATAAGACATCTACCTTGGGGTACATCAGTGAGATACATTTAGAATATTCTTCGAAGTTATAATATTTCAAAACTCCCCCTTAACGAGAAGGGTATTTTACTGACAACAACATCATCAACTATAGGAGCACGAAGAGAGAGCATCTACAACAACATTAAGGTGATACATCTATACATCATAGGGAGTTTTCAATAATCATCAGTAACTTGAACAGTTATTGGAATATCTTCAGTACTAGAACATCATCTTCAACAACATCAAGTCTTCATCTTTGATCTTCTATAGCACTCGATCAGTTGATCCTTTGTAGCAACACTTTGATATTTCATCTTCTTGCAACACTCGATCACTTGATCCTTTGTAGCGAAAATTTGATCTTTCATCTTCTTGCAGCACTTGATCACTCAATCATTTGCAGCACTCGATCACTCAATCCTTTTCAACACTCGATCACTCGATACTTTTCAGCACTCGATCACTCAATCCTTTGCAGCAACCTACTCCTCCTTTCCAAGTAGAGTCCATATCATCATCGTTCCTCCTTAAAAGGAAGGTATGTAACATCATCATCACTATTCCTCCCTATGAGGAAATGTCTATATCATCATCACTATTCCTCCTTGCAAGGAAAGTCTTCACCATTATCATCACTGTTCCTCCTTACGAGGAAGGATCTATATCATCATCATTGTTCCTCCTTACGAGGAAGGATCTTTTCAGAATACACCAAGCTTGTCATGGAAGTATTTGAACTTTACTCAAGATAGAGGTTTGGTCAACACATCAGTACTCACATAATGGATATTTATAGCTCCCTTCTTTACCATATCCCTTATGTAAAGATATCATATTTCTATGTGCTTTGATTTATCATGGAACACATGATTCTCTGTCATCTTTATACAAATTTGGTTTTCACATAGAGTCACTGTGGTATCCAACTCTAGATCAAATAGACCTGACATCAGCTTCCGAAGCCATTTGGCTTCACAAATAGCGGAGCAAGCTGTTATGTACTCTACTTCAGCCATGATAAGAGAAACACTAGACTGTTTCTTACTAAACCATGAGCTCATGACGGATCCCAGACAGTAACATCCACGTAAGGTGCCTTTTCTGTCTGTGACACTTCCTTCCCAATTCGAATCCATATATCCATACAATCTGTAGCCATGATCTCTATCATATTATAGTCCAAATTCTATCGTTCCCTTTAGGTACCTCATCACATGCTTTGCAACTACCAGGTGAACCTCTCTAGGTTTAACTAGATACTGAATCAGGGTGTTCACAACAAAGCATATATCTAGCCTGATATTCGTCAGATACATCAACAACCCAATAATATGTCTGTACTGAGTCACATCTACTAACTCTGATGATTCATCATATAAAAACTTCAGGTTGGTCTTAAGATTTCCACAACATACTTTGTGAAGCTGCATTGCTTCACTACAGGTTGATCATGCTGCAATGTACTCAGCCTCTTCATGAGATCATATTCGATCCCAAACATCCTCAGGTGCTATTTCTGTCCTCAACACTTCCTCTTTGCATGTACAATGATTTCAACCTGTCAGGTCATCGACATATCCTAGTCTTCCACATTCAACCTTGAAGGTTGGAACCCAGTTTACTCTTGTTAAAGCCTTAGTACATCAAGAAGCTGTCCATCCTGTCATACCATGTCAAACTCGGAGATATTATGCAGTCACTCCGTGTGAAGCAGAGCATTATCCTCCCTCTGCATTTTTTACTCTATGTATCGAAACATTCTGTAATGGAATGACATGTAGCATCCTTTGCTACTGATATTCTATGTATCCATCCCAGGTTACTAGATACCAAGATCCTTTAGCTTGAACTTTGTTGAAAAGTTCCCCTTGCACCCATCCGTGATATTGTTGTCTTTTATAGGTTTCCATCTTCAACCTTGTAGCAAAGGTTAATATGTTCATCACTCTAGGTGATCTTCAAGCTCTGGATGTGCTGATCTTGTACAAGGTCTTTTCTACACATGTGGTTCTTTGCTCGATATATACTTCTGCTTCACTGAAGAAGTGTTGATTAAGTACTTGTCATTGATTCCAACAGTGTATAGTCATTGATTCCAACATGTCTTGGTGCCCCTTGAGGATTCCCTGAGGATTAAGTAAGTGTCAGTGTCTAAGGATACCTTTTCATCTTGTCCAAGCCTAAGTTTGAAGCCCTTAGATCCCTTGGGACAATGGAAAAATCCCCGAATACCCTATAGAGAGTTTAAGTACCCCAAAGATGTTCTACGGTTCCCAAGTTGTTTCTCTAGTTCTCCAGTACCGTAAATTATGCCCCAGTTCCCTACAAAAGTGTCCTTGGTGGGTTGAAGAAGTTGCAAGAGTCCAAATGACACTTTCGGTGGTCATTTGTGTTTTATTGAGGTTGTGGTACCCCACGAGAAGGTCTAGCAACCCCATGGGTGAAGTCATGATGGATCTTGACCCTTGGAGGTATCCTGGTGTGGTTGAGGTGGTTGAAGAAGCCTATGAAGCCCCTTACTTGATGAAGACATCCTGAAGAATCCCTTGGACCCATATTTGATGGTTTAATGGTCCTTTCCTCCTTAAAGGTGATGATGTGGTAATTAATGACTTGATGAAGACTTGGAACCCTTGATGAAGATATTGATGCCTGTGTATCCCTTGTTGGGGTCATGGAACCATTAGAGATGGTCATTATGCATGAGAAGGTTTGGAACCCACATAAATAGAGGCATGGTGACCCCTGTACACTATATGATCATTGATGGTTCTTTTGGAATTGATTTGAGTATTGGAATCCATACAGATGGTGGTTTGTAATCCTATGATTGTTGGAGCCTTTGATATAATGGAATATTTGGTCATGATTTCCTCATCACTTGGTGATGGAGTCCTATGTGAGGGGATTGAATTCCAAGGAAAATATATTGTTTAAATATTATATGATAGCTTTGAAAGATTCCTTGAAATCCTTGTATGTGGTGCCTTGGGTATTGAATCCACACACACTTGGTAGCTTGTTAATGGTGATGTATGGTCCTCTTTGTCGTTATAGGGATATTGGGATGTATATGGGGGTAGATCCCATGGAGGTGCCTTGATATGTTGAAGAAGACTTTGAAGAAGACTTTGAAACTGTTGTAGTTGGTGGTATGGTCTTTGGCACCCTCATGTGTGGGGTATTTGACGTCCCGAACATATTGAAGAATTTAAGGGTATTATACCAAGAATTTGAAAATAAATCCATCATAGGGAGATATTCCTTGCAATCCATTTCTGTTATATGTGGAGCATATTCTAACTCCTTACGGTTGAAGAGATATGAATTTTTAAAGTTGGTGCACCCCACCTTTTTGGGTTAGCCGACCAAACAAAAAGGAATTTAATTGTTTGTAATTTTAAATTGCATGTTGGTCCAGTTTGAGGTACTAGATTTTCATTTGTTTATCATCATTTCTCTTATTATGTTCACAACTCTTGGAGAAAAGTGCGAAACTTTGTGGAGGAGAAATTTCTGGGCATCTTCACTAAAATTGGCATAACTTTCTCATACAGAATTAGAATTACAAAATTCTTAGCTTGTTGGAAATATTGTTATGAGGGATATGTGGTGACATGATATAAAGACTATTTTGGTGTTTATACTATTTCTTGATATTTTTATCTTCAAAAAGGTATGGTTCATGCTTTTGGGTTTCTCTTCTGATGACACATGTCTCTCATGGATAGAGTTCATATTTGATCTTAGTATGTGAGCCTCTATATTGGTATATATATTTGAAGTCATTATGGAGGTTATGATTATGTTTTTTCATACATTTATGATATGGTATGATACACTTTATGATGATAATGCAAGTGATATTGATGTACACTCCATGAAGTACATGCACTCCCATACAATATGATGCACATGCATACTGTAGTATGATGATGCTATCCTATGAACTATGATGTATAGTTGATGTTGATGATGCATAATATTGGTTGATGACATGATACTCCTATGATATGATGAGGGATGATGATTCCTTGTACCCTATTATGATGTCACATGCCATGATGATGATGATGCACACTCTATAGTGTTGATGAACAATTTTTATGTTTAGAGAATGATGAATAGAAAGGCATGACCAACAATGCAGACTTGACATGGTATATGAGAAGATGAACAAGTGTTGATGAGCAGTATTGACGAGCAACAATGATGATCAGATGAACAGGTGTTGATGAGAAGATTGACAGTGAGGGATGAGCAGAGGTTGATCAACATAGATTGAGAAACCGTATTGAAGAGAAGGTGAACAAAGAAGATTGAGAAGAGTGTTGCGGCAGTGTTGATGAGAGTGATGAGTAGATGACCATCAACATTGATAAGAAGAGATTGATGTGTAGAGAAGAGGTTGGGTGTGTAGCAGAGCCATATGATTGCTTGCAAGAAGAATCTTGCATTTGAGGATTGGACTCCTCAAAACCTTCTTAGTTGGAGCTAAGAAAACCAGGCTGGGTCCTGTTATGAGATTTGGTGATATTTTCATTAGTTGGTGCTGATTGTAATCGATAATATTGTTGTCTTCCATGTACAATAAATAAAGATCAAAATTCCATATATTCTTGTGTCTCTTTTGATGTGATGTTGTGCTTATGACTCATGATGAATTTGATTATGCAACTGATGATATAATGTTTGATATGCTCTGATTGACTAAAATAAGGTAAAAAAATTGAAATTTCTCACACACTGATTCATCCCTCCTCTCAGTGTGGTCATTGTGTACAACAAGAAGTGTGTCTGGTCAATGGAGTATGTCATGCCATAATCTACTCCCTCTTTCTGAGACAAACCACGAACCTTCGTTTGTATACTTGATGTTATAGATCCACATGGAAGACACTATGGACTTCCCTTCTGGTCTCAGAACCATATCCTAGACATCATTCCGCATGATAAACTGGTGCTCTTTGATTATAAATTCTTCCATAGCTGGAAGGGTCTGCATCAATGATGTCACTCAATTGTGCCACATAACTAGAGTGTATCCGAGGCCTCTTACTTTAGTTGGAAGTCCTGTCGTACTTTTATTCACCATGAATTATCTCTCGTGCACAAGGTGGTCTTCATCTCTCGAGGTGGATCTACCATTCTATTATATTCTTCTGAAGCTCTTTCTTTTGTCACGGTGTCTCTGAACTTGGGAGCTTCATTCATCTTTATGTATGTTTATTGGAGTGAATCTTGAAATGTCATCACTTATTCTTCTAAACAAGTCTCATCCTTATTTTCTTGTAAGTGATTGTACATGATCTTTCCTACAAGTCAAATGCACCAGTTTCATCATTTCATAAGACATATTCTTATGCATAAAGATATAATAATGCAACTATTTTACCCAACACAACATTCATCCATATCCTGTATACACATATCAACTTTCTAGATGCCTTCCATCTTTACCATAACATCATTGCATTTGTGCACTAATCCCAATATGTCAGCAAAGAGGTTTCATTCTAGATAAGTAGAAATGGAGTGTTGTATAGCACTATGAAATACTTACCCATAACATGCATATTAGCTAATTGTTAACACCCAAAAATGGTTAACTACCTCATCTACCCCACTACATGGCTCATTTGTCCATTTGCCTACCATATTTCCCATAAAACCATCTAAAAAGCCTCCAAAAGGCCTAAAATGCCTCTAAAAGGCCACAAAACCATCTAAAAAGCCTCCAAAAGGCCTAAAATGCCTCCAAAAGGCCAAAAATCCCCTTTTTCCTCCAAAAATGTCCAAAATTCCTCTAAAAATAGCAAAATCCCCAAAAGGGAAGAAAAAATATAAAATAATGAGGAAAAGGAGGAAAAAACCCTAAACAAGCTGCCCTAAACCACATGGTTTCCAAAACCATGGGCCAACACTCCACCACTAAAAAACTATAAATAAGTGGTGGAGACCCCTCATTTCAAATCCACAATCATAAGCATCCTGTCTCTGCCGAAATTATTCTCGAAACCCTAGCTTACCATCAAGCTACTTTCACCATTGAGAACTCTTTTTGGCCCATTTCCACCACCGGAAAAGGAAAAGAA
>LPNX010279764.1:0-20046 GCA_001517045.1 Pseudotsuga menziesii
TAATCGCATTCATATTAAAAAAACAAAAATTGAAATGAATTACATGAACAATAGCTAAATTAACATTAGAAAGGCAAAAGTTGAAATGATATGCAACTTATACTTATACAACTTTTCTCTAAATGGTATGGTTAAGTATATGATGTTATAAAGATATATTCACCTAGTAAAATCTAATTTCATATTAATATTTAACTTTCTGTCATTATTTTCATTTTTACAATGAGTTGTTAAAATATTTCTCTATCAATACAATGTATCATGTATTTGTTTTTTTTAGGTTTATAGGACCCACAAAATCAACATCTCATTTGTCAAATGTATGTAAAGTTATTTAATGTATTAGTGGGATTTCATCTCATTGTGACGGTTTTCTATTTTTCTGACAAATATCATAGTAGTGACAATATTCTCTAGCATCTGCATACAAGGTAGGCCACCACAATCATGCTTGTAATATCTTCCGCACTGTATCTTTTCCAATATAATAGCCTCTTGCGACAACAACATTCACTTCGTTCAATATCATTGGTCGCATGTGTTCCAATACACATCAACGAAGAATTTCGTTAGGTCCCATTTTATACAGTTGTCCAACTGTCAATTGTAGATATGCAACTCACACAACTAATTTCTTCTTTTGTGCAGTAGTGAATCCGGCTGGTGCATATCCCATACTCAAGAATTGTATAATGTCTCTATAATGATCATTAAACATTGTGATCACAAATAATTGCTCATCAAGAAGACTATTGTTGAGATTACCAGATTCTTCTCTACTTTCAAGCCTTGATAGATCGTTTGGTCCCGAGTTCATTCGACCCAGCTTAACAATAACTTCAAAGTCAAAATACTAGAAAAGGAGAAGCCACCGACAAATATTCCCCCCAACACTGGATTATTGACTAGGTATTTTGACACAGAACGATCTATGTACATTTTTAAATGTACAAAAAATTAAATAATGTTGAAATTTATGAAGAGCGTATACCATGGCTAGTCCTTCTCTTTCTGTAGTGGTTTATTTCTTCTATGATGTTCATAATTTTCTACCAACAAAGGCAATAGGATGATCAATAGACCCTTCACCAATTTGTGATAGTACAATGTTGACTGTGACAGACAACGCATCGACATGTACGTGAAATTCCTTTTTCTAATTTGGAAAAACTCTATGGGCATTGTGACCATCTTATTATTTACGGTGTCCAGAATCTCTTGGTAGTGCTCACTCCATTGAAATGTAACATCCTTCTTCAATAGCTTCTCCATTGGAGAATTCACCTCTCCATATCACTTGATAAATTTTCGTTAGTATCATGTATGTCCCAATGTCATTCTCAGCTACTTCACTATCAAGGGTGGTGTTAATTCGACCAGGATTGACCAGGTAGTAAGATGCAATTTTAGAAGGATTGACCAGGATTCCATCATGACAAACCACATGGCCAAACATAATTCCAAATGGGGCATAAAAATACTTTTATTTAGGTTCAACGACATCTGATACTGTCGACACCATTCCAGCATCAGTCCAAGGCTCTCAATATGATATTTTACGATCCCAAACATCGTTTAGTCATCGAAGTACACCTGAATAAATTTATGAATAAATTCTTTGCAAGCAACCACTACTATTCCATAAAAGGTAGCAGGAGCATTCTTGAGTATAAAGGGAATTACCATATATTGGAAACACCCCCACTCTATCGCAAAGGTTGTCTTGTGTCAATCTTCCTTCGTGATTGTGACTCTGATGGTAGCTAGAGAACCCATCAGTGAATGAATAAACTTCTTGACCCCCAACCCTCTCCAATACTTCATCTGTAAATGGAGTCAGAAATTGGTCGTGAAGATGGCATCGCTGAAATTCCTTAGGTCGATGAAAATACATACTTCATGAGCATTTTTTGTATCCTCCACTACCATCAGTCTGATCCACTAATATTCTTCAACCAATTCTATGATACCTGCATCCAACATTTGGTCTAACTCTATCTTTAATTTTTCTTTGTATTGTATATTCAATAGGTATGGTCACTGCTTCACAGGCTATGTGTTAGGATTTAATGGTATCTTCATCTCTATAAGACTCCCGACAATCCCCTTCATCTCTAAAAAATTTTGTACAGAACAAATCCTGAAATTCATGCAGTAGCCCCGTGATCTTCCCAATAGTTTCATCGTTCCAATAATCTCCAATATATGCGAATTTCGGATTCTCTAGACACCTAATATTTACTTTCTTGACTTTCAACGGATTCATAAACTGGTTACTTCAAATACCAAATCCTTGCACCGCACGAGTATCTTCAGACTTTGGGATGTTTATGTCTCGCGGTTCATCATCATCAGGTTCACCCATCACATTATAGTACTCCATCCAATGATGGATTGTCGCACTGCTCTGATTAAAATTTGTCATCGACACCAATATGTCTTCAAATATCTTCGTCTTGATTACTTGTAATGTAGTATCAATTGATGGATGGTCATCAACAAAATCAAATGTGTGCGTAAATGTTACGGAGAAAACTTCCTATGGCTTGGGGTGTACCACAAAAAACAGAGAAACTGCAGAAATAAATCCCTTCCTCGTATGCAAGAGAAATACAACATTTAACACTAAAGGATCTTGAAACATACCTTATTCCGGACGATTGTAGTAGATCCCCGTTGAGATTTTTCCAATCTTGCTTGCATTAGCGATTCACAAAAAACTTCCTATGGCTTGGGGTGTACCACAACAGACAGAGAAACCACAAAAATCAATCCCTTCCCCATATGCAAGAGAAATACAACATGTAACACTAAAGGATCTTGAAACATACCTTATTCTGGACGGTTGTAGTAGATCCCTGTTGAGCTTTTTCCAATCCCTCTTGGGTTAGAAATTCACTCTCAACAATAGTAAACAAGGAAAGCATGCTATATAATATAGTGTTAGGCCTACTCTAGCATATATAATCAATGATACATAAGCAATTAAACACATCCATGGATTCAATATTCATTTAAATGCAAATCATTGGATATGAAAATATATTTCCATTAAGCAAATCAGAGATTACATCAGTGACAACCTCTGTCGGCACGTCTGCGAACGAGAGAAGCTGATTCCTCCACCTAGGCCTCCACCACCTCGAACCTCCATCTCTCGATAGAAATCTCACAAGAAAAGGCAATCTTGGGAAGAACACAAAGTGCTCCAAGGGACAAAGGGATGCAAACTCAAGTATAAGCAAGTTGTGAAAACAATGGACTATATTTTTCTTGCTCTTCAATTCCTCCTTTTCAATGTATCCAAAGGGTTCCTTATATAGTGCTTCAATGGGGTAATGGAAGGTCAAATCGAAGTGATCTTGAGGCATATGGAAGACCAAGAGACAAGCCACTTGGATCCACATCAAGGAAAGCTCCAAAAACATTTGGCCTTTTGCACACATCCCAATGTACGCGGTTTTAGGGGTAATATCTGTGTATATACATGAGAAAGGGATTAAAATTCACGTACAAAAAATAATGAGTGTTTTTAGGAATGGTATTGGAAACATCAAAGGTACAAAAATAGTCCATGGGTTCCAAAGAGTTTGTAGAGGGATAGGGAAGGACAAAAAAGTGTGATTAACCATTCGGGGTAAAATCAGTTGTAATAGATGCCCCCTAATGTGTGAGGTCAGAGGGGTAACATGATGGCTGAAATACATTATAAATCCATCCCATAAGTGGAGTGATGAAGAAACAGGTGGAAGAACCATCCATCCAATAGTATAATACAATAATAAAACTCTGCACATGACTGCAAATATATATAGCATTCCCGGATACATAAGAGTACAATGGCCATGAATAGGCATGATATACAAACTGTGACATGTGTGGTCATCACCATGTACAGTATACAATAGTTTAGAATCTCCATGATGAAGATATACAAAGGACCAAGATCTCCATGAAAGCTGAAGATATACCATGGATCAAGATCTCCATAATGGCTGAAGATATCTAACATGCACTAGAATCAAGTCATGAGAACTGACATCGCATGAACACTGGCACGATCAAGGATGTAGCATATAGGAAATGCCACCAATATGGAAAGTATTCTAGACAACCTGCTATGATTACATGTCCTACTATGTGAATAGAGGTGTCAAGGTCGAACATAGTAGTCCATCGTCTGATTACCGGTCATTGATGTATACCGTTAACAGACGAGAGATCACCCACCGATAATGAAAATGGGAATCAAGGTACTAGAGTGCAATCTAACAAGTGTGAATAAATGTATTGAGGTTGAACACTTGGAAGAATCCATCGATCAAGGGACATTGATGTATTCCCAAAACTATCGATGGCAAGAGAACCTACCACTGATGACTGTAAGTCTCAAGGCACTCAAATGAATCTAGACTCCTATCCCAAAATAAATGATCTGGAGTTGATGGGATGAAATCTGCTGGAAGGAAGGCATTAAGGAATTCCCCATCAACCAACATGAGGTACTCAACAATGCTATATAATGTGGAAGGACTCGAACAAGATGTGCACGAACAAATAATAGTACCGGGAATGGCCGACATGCAAAGTCAAGACAACTAAAAAATAGCTAACTTAGGCTTCAAATCCCTTCGAACAAGCATAAAAGTGAATGGTGACTGAATGTAGGTAGCATAGACTCAATATACAAAACTAGGACATCTTTGCGACACATGAGGCATCGACACAGACTCCATAGGGACTAGAATCTTAACTAGTCAGTGGAGATAAACTCAGAAAAATGAGTACAGCTCCTAAATTCAAACTACTAACCCAACCAATGGATGTGATATACAGTGCTCTGTTCAAAAGCAACATGACTCGATTATTTCCAAAGATAACATCTTTTCCTGCTGGGATTTTTGGTTTTTTTGGACTTTTTCAGATATTTTGAAAACCTTGAAAAAGAATAAAAATTATTTATAGTTACAAATCTTGGAGGAGACAAGTGTCAAAGGGAAAAAAACTAGGTCCAAGCAGTGGAACATACCTATGCTCAATGCAAGGAAACATGTGCAGGATAATGACACTAGGGGGAAAGTCCCCTCCTGGTAAAAAATGGGCAATCAAGCTGCAAAAGATATATAAAATGGCTCTGCTTGGCTAGACATGAGACAAGCTCGGTCTATATGGCTGATGATCAATGTTAGGGAAGCTAACATAAGGCTCAATAAGGCAAGAAAAACTCATGATAATGCAATTACAACTTGAAATATACAAGAGAGTCCCGTGGGAATGGCCAGCATAAAGGTCAAGAGGAGTATGAAGCTCTTGTTCAAGGACATGGTGGGACTAAAAGGGACTCCCGGACCTAAGAGAGGACTCACAGCATGGGTACCAAATGCAAAAGGGAGCTAACTAGGACACCCATGTATGGGAAAAATCTACCATTCACATAGTACCACTTCTAACAACAACATGAAGGTTCCATGATACCATGGAATGGGTTAGTACCTAAGGTTAAAATGAAATGGTCATAAGGTCATGAAAAATGTAGGCAGATATGAAATCCTAACCTATATTCCAGTTCAGACGTAATACCTGTGATAGGAACGAACAGGTTGAAACCTCGGAGAGAGTGTACAAAAACCGGACCCTACATGACAACCATATTAGTCCAAAACAGCCCAAAATATTCAATAAAGAATCCAAACTATAGGATATAGGGAGGAAAGATCATAAAAACTACACCCAAAGGAAACAATGTGGTGAACAATGGGACAAAAAAGGAAAGTAAGGTGTACACCCAACGTTCACGCATCCACTAACTGCCACCCTCATGAGGGTGACCACTAGTGTAAAGAACGAGAGAAGGGAGTCAACATCCTCCACAAATGGAGTAGAGGGTGGAATGTGACCACTCCCAAATCTATGAGCATGGTAAGGGGCTATGATGCCCCCAAGTTCGACATCAGGTTCCGTACTAGGACCAAGGATGGGTGATAGGATACCAGTCATGCCAAAAATAAAAGAACCCAAACTCAAGAGAGCATAAATATACTCAAGTAACCGCGATCCCAAAGGCCAACGAGCACACAAAGAGCACACTCTTAAGAAAATATACAACCAAAATAAAAGCGAAGGGGAGGATATGTGAGCTCCCAAATACAGCAGGTATGTCTCACCTAGGAGAGGATCAAAACCCCCATACACTAGTAACCAATTATAGTGGCCCTCAGCTTCAACGCATAAAGCGACTGTGCTATCCGACCTCTACCTGTCCAGGACACCTGTAGAATAACCTCTGCAAATACCCCCTCGATAACCTTGGTAAGGAAACTAAGTTCACCTCAATATAACCAATGCTCAGGCAAACAGTTGCAGGCTGGATCGACCATATGGGTAGGGTAGAAAAGCGCAAAACTCTCAAAAGAGCCCCCAGATACAAATACAATCCTGGAAATATCTCTAGTGCTCACAGAGAGTGACCAAGGGTCATCCCAATCACAATCGCATGCACTGTCTCATGCTTAACTCCTGTGTAAGAGGAGAATTCTGAGAAACACTAATTATACCAAGGGTTTCACTCTCTCACTTAGATAAACACCTAATTGTTTTGTTTAGTGGTCTTGGAGAATTAAATTACAATGAACTATTCCAAGACCCTAAAACCTAATCTTGTTGATGCACCCTAGAAAAGAAAAGAGTGTAATTCATTTTATTATGTGTTGATTTTAATTGGCTGTGATTACTCAAAGGGAAATGGCCGTGCAACTAATGATATGAAGACTCAACACTGAAATAAAAGTGCACACCTAACAAGCAATGCCAAGTGCAATCTTGTAGAATGAAAAATAGGGTATGCCACTACATGAGATGCATAAATATATATTCCTTCAAATGTATATGTAATCATTCCTATATGAAAAGCTAAACACAACTCTCATCCAAGCAATCCAATGCAAGTACCTCCTCAAATCCAAATTTAAGATGCAAGTAAGCATGCAACTATTTTGTATTTTTCAATATAAAAGAATGAAAAATGCAAATAAAAGTCATCTAAAACTCTCAGTCTCTGCAACAAGTATAAAACACAAGCCCAACAAGACACTGAGACAAAAAAGAGTAATGCACTAATGGAAAAAAAAAAGGATAAATGACTAAAACTACTTTCAAAGAAAAATCAATGAAAAGGCGGTCTCTGGTCACAAAAAAAACATCCAACATTAGAACCCAGGAAGACCCAACCACACTCAAAACCCACCTAGCAACTTCCCACAACAAACTTAACCAAAAGGGAGGTTGTACACTCATGTTTAAAGAACAACTGTGTATGTACGTGACTTTTGGCCAAAAAGATGCATGTATATGCGGATTTTGGCCAAAAACCTGCATGTATACATGACTTTTGGCCAAAAATCCGCATATGTATGTGACTTTTGGCCAAAAACCTACGTCTATAGAGAAGACAGTGGTAAAAATTAGGCCAAGGGTCAAACCAATAAAGGGGAGTTTCAATGGATGAACGTACTATAAAATGTGACACAGAAACAAGGAGAAACAAAGAGCAATTCAATAAGATCAAGCACATTGTGCCTCCAAATCCCAAATCAAAACAAGGAACTTCCCCAGTATGGTCGCCATTTCTGTTACAAGGAAAACTTCCTATGGCTTGGGGTGTATCACAATAGATAGAGAAACTGCAGAAATCAATCCCTTCCTCATATGCAAGAGAAATACAACATCTAACACTAAAGGATCTCGAAACATACCTTATTCCAGACGGTTGTAGTAGATCCATGTTGAGCTTTTTACAATCCCTCTTGCGTTAGTAATTCACTCTCAACAATAGTAAATAAGGAAAGCATGCTATATAATATAGTGTTAGACCTACTCTAGCATATATAATCAATGATACATAAGCAATTAAACTCATCAATGGATTCAATATTCATTTAAATCCATATCATTAGATAGGAAAATATATTTTTATTAAGTAAATCAGAGATTACATAAGTGACAACCTCTGTTGGCATGTCTGTGAACTGGAGAAACTGAATCGTCCACCTGGGCCTCCACCACCTCAATCCTCCATCTCTTAATAGCAATCTCACAAGAAAAGGAAAGCTTGGGAAGAACACAAAGTGCTCCAAGGGACAAACATATGCAGACTCAAGTATAATCTACAACAACAATGGACTATAGTTTTCTTGCTCTTCAATTCCTCCTTTTCAATGTATCCAAAGGGTTCCTTATATAGTGCTTCAATGGGGTAATGGAAGGTCAAATCCGAGCAATCTCGAGGCATATGGAAGGCCAAGAGACAAGTGACTCGGATCCACATCAAGGAAAACTCCAAAAATATTTGGCCTTTTGCACACATCCTGATGTATGTGGGTTTAGGGGTAATATCCATGTATATATGCGAGAAAGGGATTAAAAGTCACATACAGCAAATAATGAGTGTTTTTAGGGATGATCTTCGAAACATAAAAGGTACAAAAATAGTCCATGGGGTCCAAAGAGTCTGTAGAGGGACAGGGAAGGCCAAAAAGGTGTGATTAACCATGTGTGGTAAAATCAACTGTAATAGTAAAGATGACAACTAATTCTTCCCATTCAAGTGACCCTCATTGCAGCTCAACTAATGTGTACCAATTCCTTGGTATCATGTTAAATGTATGTATAAACTGATGGACCCATTCTTGTCATAGACATGCCGGCCATGTCGCACGACAATATTCAATGCACTCTATAATATTAGTCAATATCATGTACTTCCCACCAGTATAGTTGATCTTCTCTCCAATTCAGATCTCCATCAATCTCCGCCATTGAGGACATTCTAATATAGATTTTTTATGTGTGACACACCATATGGAAGGTGTATATTTTAGTAGAAAGTACAGAGCAGACAATTGCTAATGTTCTGTAACTTTTTCTTCACATTTTGTAAGAAAATATGCTAGGTTAGGTAAGCCTTCATATGTGGGTAGGTCTCTTATTCCTATCCGTCGCATAGATTGTGTAATTCTTAACCATCTTCTCATCGACAATTCATGCAATCGGATCTTTTTCAAACATTGTAAATCTGAAAAAGAAAAATACACTTTTATAATTGAAAGGCACACTTTCTTAATTGAAATTCATGCTTTCTCGATTAAAAAAGTGCATTTTTAGGGTTCAGAACTTGTAAAAAAACAAACTATTTGAATAGAAAAAAAAACTATTCAAATAAAAAAGTACACTTTTGAAACCCAATATTGCCACTTTTAGAACATAAATTCACACTTTACAAAGGTTTATATTGACACTTTGAAGGGCTAAATACACACTTATTAAGTCTAAATTTTGCCTAAAAAGTCCAAGCTTAATGAAATAGGCATTCCTTGTCTTTAATCTCATTTTGGTTTGATAACCCAACAATGTGTTAGATTAGCATGCATATGTGTGCCTTTTACTGTGAGTGATTCTGATAGTCAATCTCCTTAGTGGATTGCATATCCCAGCTCAAGGGTAGTCTCTAAGTGCTGAAATAATATAGTTTGGGAAGAGACTTTCCACTAGGTGGAACATTGCAACCATATAGGTAGTTTCTTGGACCGTTTATAGTTCAAAGATAAGTGTTTATTGTTTGTAAATGCCCATAATTGCTATGTGTTGAATAATTATTGTTCATGTTGAAATGAATGATATGATAACTTGAATTGTGCACTTGAATGTTGCTCATTGTTTTGAAATGAGTTATCTCTTCTTATGAAATGCATGTCAATACATTTGTGATGAATATGTTAAATTATGTGTGAAATTGTAATTGTAATTCAATTATATTCTTGGTTGTGTATGTGTAATTGCATTTGCACAAGTTCTGTAAGCTTTGTGAAGGTGTAACGGGGATAAGGAAAACATGTATACATGCCTGAGTCGTACGCTCAAATTAGATAAGTGTTTAACACTCAATGAAAATCCCACAATGGTGCCTTGACTGTTTTGGTGAATCGACTAAGTATTTAGATTCAAAATAAAAAAAATGTTTGGTGGTATTCATGGTTGGATTCACAGTGTAAATTACTAAGTCCAAGAGGACAAATGTCGATGCAAAATTTCATAAAATGTCGTTAGCAGAATGTTCGCATTGACTTCCAAAATTCGATGTATGAACGTCAAAATCAGAAAATTGGGGGATACTTTATTATAATTTGTATGTGGTCCCAAATTTCGACTCCCAACATAAAAAAAATTCGGATTTGGCAAGTCGAGAGGTTTTTTATTGAAAATTGGGTGGAGGTCCCAACTTTCGACTAGCAACATAAAAAATGTCAGAGTCGAGGAGTTGGGGGTGATTCTTGGAATATGTTTGTGGTTTTGACTTATGACTTCTGACATCAAAAGCAATAGAGTCAAGAAGTAAGGATGGAGATTTGGTGGAAGTGGAAGTTATGAATTTCAATTCCCAATTTGGGAATATTGGGTTTAGGCAGTCAGGATTGTGTGTTGGTGGAAACTACAATTTTGACTTCCAACTCCTAGTTGTATGGAATATCGGGTTTAGGAAGTTAGGATGGTTTGTAGGCGCAATTAGTGGTACCGACTTCTGAATCCCAACATATAGAGTATCAGGATCGGGAATCCGAGATGGTTCATTAGCACAGTTTGGGGTTCCAACTTTTGACTCCAAACTGTACAAAATATCAATATCAAAAAATTGAGATGGCTCAATGGTGTAGTTGTTGGTTCCGACTTTCAACTCTCAACTATAAAGAAATATCTATGAGAAATCATAGCCATATAAAGATAACTAAAATAAAACCTACTATCTATGAATCCAACAACATATTAAACATAATAAGAACAAACAGAGAAAAGGAAAAAGAATACACCAGATATATGTGGTTTACCCAATTGGGCTGCGTCCACACAAAGGTTTCTTTCTATTATCTCCAAAAAATATCCTTCAATATTAGAAGAGATAAACTCCATAACTATCCCATACAAATATATAACAATGCTTGAGTGAACATGATGATTATCACATGTTATTATTTAATAGGTACTCTTGGCATTATTATATACCAAGAGACATTGAGGAATTATTATCACATATTGCATGTGGGATAATATAATTCTCTTTTTTATCATAGATTTATATAATATTTCTACCAAGAGTAAACTATTCCATAACAAATATGGGATATTTGTTTTATACTCTTTTACATAAGATTGTAAATAATTTATGACATAATATAAATACATTATTACATTCCAAGCAATATAATATATTCCAACACTTCCCCCTAATAATGGTTGGGAGAGAATCCCACACTAATGGAGGAAGGAGTCATTATGAATGCTCCCCCTTGATGACAACTTCCCTCATCCCCAACAAAGAATGAAGAGGTACAAAATTGTCCTTTATCATGGATTTGGTGAAGATATTGGTTGCTTGTTGCTCAGTAGAACAATATGGCAAAGAGATAGTCCCATTTGCAACTAGTTCTCGAATATAATGTGCATCAAGATTGAGATGTTTCATCTTAGAATAATATACTAGATTATAAGCAAGTTGTATTGCACCTTAATTGTCACATCTCAACTCTATGGTGGATTTATAAATCATTCCAAGCTTTGTAAGAACATGCTTTAACCATACTACTAATTTAGATGCTTGTTTGGTTTCTATGTACTCTGCTTCACAAGAAGAAAATGCAAGAGTATTTACCATCTTACTAGACCAAGAAATAAGACATGAACCAAGTTGAAATAGATAACTTGAAGTACACCATATGTTTGAATTGTCACCTTCCCAATCAGAATATGTATAGCATAGAAATGAAGCTCTAGCATTGTTCAAATAAAATACACCATAATTAACTGTCCCTTTTAAGTATCTCATAATTCTCTTGGCTTCCTACCAATGAATTTCGCGAGGCTTCTGCATGAACATAAAAACCATGTTGATGAAAAAAGATATATCATACTCACTTCATGTTGAATATATCAAAATTCCCACAAATTAATGGTAAAGTACAACATCAACAAGAGGAGTAGTACATTTCAAAGTTAACTTAACACCTTACTAAAATGGTGTTGGAGAAGGCTTACAATCACTCATATGGAAACAAGTCAATAAATTTGTTGCATACTTCAAATGAGAGAGTGGTATGTATTTATGTGAGAATGAAATGAAAGACAAAATATAAAACCATAAACACATATATATTGGAAATAACACAATGATACAATAAACATATATTCTATTAAATAGTGGAAATAGAACATACACTAAAATTAAAAAACTAGAATGGTGGTAGCTATGTCTGAGAAGGGATGTACCTTCTACAATCATCCATGCCAATTTGATTACAAAAGGAGGATGGAAGGTCCTATTTATAATAATCACAAGGGAAATAACCCTAAACGTCCAAAACATAAGAATAGAAGATGAATTGTCATAAATATTGCAGCCTTGAGGTGGTTAGTTGAACATTCAACTTCTCGTGGTAATAATTTTTGCATATGATATTTGTTTTGGGTGCTCGATAGCTTGTTGGAAAGGTCTATCCAATATTTACAAATTTTAATAAGGAAAAATTCATGTTGTTGGTAACCATTTTCCCCTTTAATTGCTAAAAAACATTTTTTAGGGCCTCAATATGACCACGAAAGTCCATTGTGTCAAATCACTTATCATATGTGCAACTGTGGGTTAAATTGAGCTCCTAGTGTGACATATGTTGAAGTGAAAATGATTCATTTCTTTGAATATCTTGAAGGCTGTAATTGTTGTTGATGGGTGTGTTGGAACTTCTCAACAATTTTGGTTGTCGTTTTATCCTTGTTATGAACTTGTGTGGATGGTTTCTTCCTAGAGGAGCACCTTGAATGTGTGACCTTTCACCATAGAGGTACTCAAATAAATGAGGCAATAATGAATTTGTGATCTTCTTGTTTGTTGTTGAGTAGAGACACCTTGTGCAAACATTATGGAGGTCTCTATGATTGAATGTTCTACTTCAGAGGCAATTGTGAATAAGGAAATTTCCTAGTGTGGGATATTATCTTCCTAAACTGCCTGGTTGGGGTCAATGTAGATATCTCTGGTATCTGATAGAGTTGTCATCCCAAAATGACAATAAAACTACAAGGTCATGAATAATATACAACATGACCCTTCCACATATATGGTTGTCGTAAAAGAACATCACAGAATTCAAGTGGGCCCACATCATACAATACCTCATATTTGAAGGGCTTGATGTAGTATGGTAGGTGATATTGATGATTGAATCAGATGCCTTGTCCTTGGATTATCCAACCAATGGTGTATGGTTGCAGGTATGGTGTCATCAGTAACTCTAATATCTTGATTATTTCTACTAATATCATGTACTTTTATCTTCCACTATCAACAAAAAAATGTAAGGGGGTTCCCTTTACTCACATCTATGAGTGGAAGAGGCTCTCCTTTGCCTCTGAATATTCAAGTTCCTCTAGTTGAATATGTGTCGCATCAACAGTGACATTGGGTTATGCATCAATGATCTACTTTCCCTCATATGCGATTGGTTCATTAGGTTCTAAATCATAATCATAATTAGGATATGATTCTGAATATTTGATCTCGGCCACCCATGACTTCCGTAAGAGATATTCATCATTATTGTGACAATGGATTTTGTGGAACTTACACCACTTTTCGATCTCCTTCTTTGTCAAGTTCCATTACCTTTATTTAGTTGCGGTTGGGACTGGTTGTACTTCCATGTCCTGTGTTCTGCGAGCCATTGTTTCCCTTTCCCTAATTATGAGCAAGTATAAAGTATTGCTTGTTCTTTTGTTGAAATTTATGCTCAATTCTAAAAGCATACCATTATGAAGATCCAAATGAAGAGATGTCCCAAAATTCCATCTATGTATGTATCAATGTAGGCCACTGCGATATTTCAGTATCGGTTTCCATTCAGAGTCCTTGATACCATGCTTTATGTGCAAGATATAAAAGTTGTTGGTGTACTCTGACATTGTTTGACCCTCTCTTAATGTTGAATCATCCATTTTGTGTACTAGTCATCATAGTTTCCCACTGGGTAATAATGTTCCTTAACGACATCTATAAAAGAGGCCCAAGTGGGATTGGCCTCAAACATTCTATAGTCATTTGATGATTTTTTATCATAATAAGTTTCTCACCAATTTTTGACAAGGGGGACAACCTTGAGGTGCATAAAGGTGATATTTTCCTAGTCAAAAAAATTATGGACAAAGAAATACCCTTCTAGAATATTCATCCATTTATCTAGGGCATGAGCATCGATTTGGAGTTCAAATAAAGGGATATCAAAGTTAACTTGTACCTTGAAGGGAATTACATCTCCGAAATGACTACTTGTTGAAGGTGCATCTGTTGTTATCAACATTCATCGAAGGATATAGGTGAAATTATCGATCTTCTCGTTCATATATCACGCGAGAGCTTCCTCGAGAAAAATCTTGATAGGATGTCATGCTCCATCATATCTATTTTTCTTCCATGGGAGTCCATTTGTAGCAGTGAGAGTGATCTTTCCCAAGTGAAACTAGTTCAATACCAACCTTTCTATACTCTGACCTCATCGAGGACATGCACCGAGAAACAATCAAAGAGAAGAAAGCTCTGGTACCACTGATCCAAATTTATGTGAGAACAAAATGAAAGAATATATATAACACCATCAACAAATATATATTTGAAATAACATAATTATACAATAAACACATTCTATTAAATGGACGAAATAGAATAGACTCTAAAATAAAACAGCTAGAATGGTGGTAGCTATGTGTGATAAGAGGTGTGGATGCTACACACATCTATGACAAGATGATTAAAAAAGGAGGTTAAAAATACATATTTATTATAAGCATGAGGGAAATAACTCTAAACGTCCAAAACATAACCCTATAAGATGAACCAGCATAAAGTTTGCAGCCCTGAGGTGGTCGGTTAAATAATCAAATTTCCAAGATCATAGCATTTGCATACAATCTCTTCCTGGGGCACTCGATAGCCTGTTGGAAAGGTATATCTGATATTTAAATTTTTTGACTAGAAAAGATGAATGTTATAGTCACTATTTTCCCCCTAAATTGCCAAAAAATATCAATTAGGGCCTCAAAATGGCCCCAAAAGTTTACGACCTGAAACAACGTAGAAAAATTACTAGGAAACTACCGAAATGGAAAATTATTTTGATCCAGTGGAATAGGTGTGTGGACACCAATATCTATATGGATCAGAGAGAAAAATACCATCGACCATATTCCAAATCTGAAGATGCAATAAATTGTTCAAGATGTTGAGATATGTTAGCTCACACTGCTTTTGAAGATTATTTTTTATATTTTGAATTAATACAAGTTGGCTACCAGTGATGGTAATATCATTCACATATAAGAAAATAATGAGGACATGATCACCAAATTCCTTAACATATTGATTTGGATTAGATATACACCACTCGAAACCATTCTTCAATAAATATGCATCAATTTTATCATACCAAGCCCTCGGTTCCTGCTTGAAGCAATACAAAGAATTATGTAATTTGCACACTAAGTTAGAAGTTTAAGAAATAAGAAATCCAGGGGTTGTTGCATATAAATTTATTGATTAATATCACCATTCCAAAAAAAAAAAATTAACATTCATTTGGTGTATTTACCATTTATAAGATGCAACAAGACATAAAATGGTTCTTAGTGTATTCATTTTAGCAACAAGAGAAAAAGCTTTAATATTATTCAATATAACCTTCTACAGTAAAATTATTTTTGAAACTAACCTTGATTTATATTATTCAATGTGACCTTCTATAGTAAACTTTGTTTTATATACCCATTTCACAACAACATTTGAACCAAAAATTTGATGACATCCGATGTAAATAACAATTGTGTCGGATTGCAATGATGAAAAGTAATGTATGTTCCGAATTTTTTTGCCATCTTGCAGAGTAGTCGAATTTTCGACTTTACTCCTCGTAGGTTTTGTGACGAACATTATCGTCGATTAAGAGACGTCACTTCATCATATTTGTGACGCCTTTTGTAAGGGATGGTCGTAAGTTTTGTGACGATCCCATGATACTTGTTTGAAGTTGGAAATCAAGTTGGATGGGGATTAGTCTTGGAATTGGTGGGTAATTTGGGTTAGGGATTAGTAATATCATGGTTACTTATGGGTTTGATCATGCAGTGATATGTATATAGTATCATTCAACTCATAGTGTGTATGGAGCTTGGCTCCATTTGATTGGGGTGTGGTCTTGAACTTTGTAGAATTCTTGGGATAAGGATTCACCATACGGTGGTTAATATTGGGTTTGATCATGTAGTGATATGCATTGCATGTTAGGCCAATGGAATTTTTTTTTCTCCAATGAGATTTAAGCACTTAAACTTGGGACAATAATTGATGGTTTAATAACATTGAAAACGTCCCATACATTTGTTTTAAGAATTGTAAGTGGATAATAGTTTGGGATTTTTATTGACTATTGGATATTAAAAGGGATAAGGAAAAGGATTTATGCCATGAAATTATTGGTTGGGAGATTATTAATATATGAAAATCAATCTCTAGAAGCAAGGAAACAAACTTTTAGTGGCAAGGCCATGGACCAAACAAAATTTTACTGAATTGTATGGTGAATTGTGCATCAATATTGAGAATACATAGCATCAGAAGGAAAATGATTCAATAATAAAATACCCCTTCGCATCCAAGGAATGATTCTATAGGTGATTTTTTTTATGGATACATAAATATCTTTTGGCATTCCATTTACCTTGTCGCATGCATGCAACATTTCATTATTCATGTGGCTTGAGTGATAAAATAATAACCATTCTACTGTTAAAACTAAGTGTTGTGTATGCATTTTCTTTGAACTTTTCCTTGTCATTCAATCAACCTACAACCTGTTCCATCGTGTGGATCAAAAACACCAAACTATTATGCATCCATTATTAGATTAGACATATGAACATCTAGATTTAATTCATAAGACTCTATGACATTCCTAAGTGGCAATAATACTTGAGATGGCCTTGAGCCAACGAAGAAATCTATATTGACAGTAAAGGATGAAGATATTGGGTAAACAATTTTATTAATGCCTAAACCAACATGCAAATATTTTAAAAGGTAGCTTTTGAACACTTTGTTAGCTTTTCTCCATTGACCAAAATGGTTGTCAATAGTCCAATGTTAAATATTCACCTAAGTTCTTTTCATCTTTGATTTTATGATATACCATTTTTATTTGCTTATTCAACATCCTTCATTACAAATGTGTCAGATTACAATGATGAAAAGTAATGTACGTTATGAATTTTTTTTTCATCTTACACAGTAGTCGAATTTACGACTTTACTCCTCGTATGTTTTGCGAAAAACATTATTGTTGATTAAGAGACGTCACTTCATCATATTTGTGACACCTTTGTAAGGGATGGTCGTTAGTTTTGCGATAATCCCATGATACTTGTTTGAAGTTGGAAATCAAGTTGGATGGGGATTAGTCTTGGACTTGGTGGGGAATTTGGGTTAGGGATTAGTAATATCGTGGTTACTTATGGGTTTGATCCTCCAGTGATATGTATATAGTATCATTCAACTCATAGTGTGTATGGAGCTTGGCTCCGTTTGTATGGGTCATGGTCTTGAACTTTGTAGAATGCTTGGTATAAGGATTCACCATACGGTGGTTAATATTGGGTTTGATCATGTAGTGATATGCATTGCATGTTAGGACAATGGAATATTTTTTTCTCCAATGAGCTATAAGCACTAAAACTTGGGACAATAATTGATGGTTTAATAACATTGATAAAGTCCCATACATTTGTTTGAAGGATTGTAAGTGGATAATAGTTTGGGACTTTTATTGACTATTGGATATTAAAAGGGATAAGGAAAAGGATTTATGCCATTAAATTATTGGTTGGGAGATTATTAATATATGAAAATCAATCTCTAGAAGAAAGGAAACAAACTTTTAATGGCAAGACCATGGACCAAACAAAATTTTACTGAATTGTATGGTGAATTATGTATCAATATTGAAAATACATAGCATCATATGGAAAATGATACAATAATAAAATACCACCTTCGCATCCAAGGAATGATTCTATAGGTGATTTTTTGTGATGGATACACAAATATGTTTTGGCATTCCATTTACCTTGTCGCATGCATGCAACATTTCATTATTCATGTGTCTTGAGTGATAAAATAATAACCATTATACTGTTAAAACTAAGTGTTGTGTATGCATTTTCTTTGAACTTTTCCTTGTCATTGAATCAACCTACAACCTATTCCATCATGTGGATCAGAAACACCAAAATATTATGCATCCATTATTAGATTGGACATATCAACATCTAGATTTAAATCATAAGACTCTATGACATTCCTAAGTGGCAATAGTATTTGAGATGACCTTGAACCAACGAAGAAATCTATATTGAGAGTAAAGGATGAAGATATTGGGCAGACAATTTTATTAAGGTCTAAACCAACATGCAAATATTTTAAAAGGTAGCTTTTGAACACTTTGTTAGCTTTTCTCCATTGACCGAAATGGTTGTCAATAGTCCAATGTTAAATATTCACCTAAGTTCTTTTCATCTTTGATTTTATGATATACCTTTTTTATTTGCTTATTCAACATCCTTCATTATATTTTATAATTATTTTACATGTTATATCCAATTCTTGTGCATGTCCATGGCTATCTTCCTTTTTCCATCATAATTTGTGCAAATAAATGGAAGACTATGTTGACCAATATAGAATCAATGGACAAATCATGACAAAAGAAGTCAAAGATTTGTTTGAATTTTCAAATTATTATTTTCTAGTATGGTATTTTCTAGACTATGAAATCCTACTTATATATTATAGTCATTTTTCATAGTCGATCCATGACAAGGAAAACACTCATCCTATGCTTGTCTTAGTAAAAAAATAAGGGATTTAAAAAAAATAGGGGCTTTCCACATCTTCAAAGTTCACCTAAGTAATTTCCATATTTTCTTTTATGCTCCACCTTTTTTACCCCACTTCATTTACATCGTTCACTAGCTCATGTAATTCATTTACCTTTTATGTCTAGGGCTTGTGCATGTTCATTGTTATCCTATTTGTTGTTTTTTATTGTAATGTGTGTAAATATATGAAAGGAATATAGGTACAATGGTTGAAAATAATGTTGAATTCATGCTGGAAGGAATAGGGGATTAGTTCAAAATGTCTTATTATTCACATCTCTGAGTATGTTTATTTAGAGTACATGATAACACTCTCAAAATTCATTCGAAGTGAAATAACTATTTGGGTGGTCCACCAACAAGTATACATTATGAATCAACATATAAACAAGCATACAAAATTGCAAAGATATTGAATCTATACAAGCATACAAAATTGTAGTTTACGTACTGATATTTGTAGACAAACACTATGATATTTCTAACTGATATGTATTTTTCTCTCACGGTTGATTTTATCATTATATGGAATTTGGGAAGAGAAAAATGATGAAATTATCTTTTTGTTGTTGTTATCTCTAGGTTTATTTTTGGACTCCTTAAATAGGTTTTGAAGTGTAGGTATGTGATTTTTGTATGTACTTGCGGGAATACAGAGTCACTAAGGGTTGTTTAACAGTTTCTATGAAATTAGATTTTATAGAGGTATCTGTTGTGTAATTATTTAATTACTAATCATAAATAATTATATGTAATTAGAAATTTCAAATTCATGGTCATATATGTAATGTTTACACCACCTTTTTCTTAGTGTAATTAAGATAATCTACCTATCACATGGAAATTTGTATGGTTTTTTAAACCAACTTGATTTTCAGAAACTCCACTTTGAGAATTATAGGGGATATGGAAATGTGATGTCTATGTGTATAAAATTAGAAATCCATAAATGGGAAAAATGGTTCCAAAAAATTTCATAGGAAAACATAAACATCACAATATTCATGAAAACAATGAGTAGGTAATATA
>LPNX010279768.1:3747-54182 GCA_001517045.1 Pseudotsuga menziesii
ACCAAAAGGCAGACAGACCCTAAAAACCAGCAAAAGAAGCAGGCCAGGACCTCAACTTGGGTGCAAACAATGACCTAAAGGTCACTGCAGAATTTCAAACAGGCAAGTACAGACCAAAAACTGATAGACAGCAGACTGGACAGACAGATTCTAAGACCCTGATCACTGATCTAGACTCAGGCACTCAACCAATAACCCAAACAGGCCAGAAAGCTTCAAAATGCAGACAGTAAATAACACAAGTAAAAAGAACCCAAGGGCTTCGAAAAGCACTAAGACGTGATCACCTGTTATACTCAGACAACTTCTGCAACACTCTTAAAGAAATCCTCAACAGAAAACAGGACTTATAACATGCCAAAGAACAAGCAAACTTCAACACAAAAATCATAGTTTTCAGAAGTATGCGCGACTGTGTAGTAGTGCAGGTCGCGTATGATGCGCGACTGTTCTATAGAACAACCCGCGTATGTCACTCAGTATGCGCGACTGTCTAGAAGGACAACCCGTGCATGGGTATGAAAATTTCTCAAAAATAGAGAAAGACCCAAGACTTTCAAATGCTACAGTAAGTAAGAAAGCAGGACACAAGATCACAAACAAAACTTCGAGCAATTACTAGTCAGGACAACAGAAAAAGACCTAAAGTAGACTTGGCTTCCCCAGCGGAGTCGCCAGTTCTGTTGTACAGGATAATTCACCTAATAACCTAGGTCTGGGGGGTTACCAACATACTATGACCTTGCAGACAAATTGATTTTTAGAAGAACAGAACAGGAAATAGGAAAGTAGCAGGAACTTACTTGTGAAATACGAAGGTTGATCCAAGCTAGCTTCTTCCTCTCTGATCCACTTCCAAAATATTCAGGATAATTCCTCCTTCACCTGTTAACAAAGATTCTTCCAAATACAGTATGATTCATATATAAAGATGCAGGTTAGGAAAATCATATATTATACTGAAATGAAAACATTCACCAATCTACAACACATGAAACACAATGTGGAAGAAATTCTCTGCTTTATTAACAATAATAGAGGGAGTTTAGGTTACAACCCAATGTCTGAACAAGGGACTCCTCTGTCTCCAAAGGACTCTGAGTTTCTCTGCTCCAAAGACTCTGTAGAAAATCCACCAGCATAACTTTGCTCTCCAAGTATGACTATCTAACACCCTCCCCAAGGCCTCTATTTATCTGAAGGAAATGAGGCAGTTCTCGAAGGTTAGGGAGGTTATAGCAGTTAATGGGATTAAGGTAAATAAAACAACTAATCTCCCATTAACTCGTGTTTTTAAAAACTAATTTTGAGGAAACCATGCGCGGGTCTGTAGTAAAGAAACCCGCGCATGATGCGAGACTCTATACAAATGCAACCCGCGCATAGATGTATGCGCGACCTGCTGAACATAATACTCGCGCATATGCGCGAGATGCTAATAGAGATAGTCGCGCATGCACTCAAAATCTCAAAATAGCAAAGTAACCAGCTGGGCATATAGGCAATGTTTTTCATCATCAACCAAGGTATAATGAAACTAGGCAAACCTCAATCCGTAAGTGTCCTTTTGTGTGCCGACCTGAGGGATGTCAGCACTCGGATGGAGTCCAACAAGAGTGTTTCCTCCATCACTTTTTGTTTTATGCTACCCATGGAGAAAATGCAATGATACAGTTTGTTATGATTTTGTTGTTAACTTTGTAACTAATTTTGGCCTCATTTGAAGGTTGGTCTCGGGGGCCAAACACTATAAATATGCTCCCCACAGAGGTAGTAAGGGTTTGTTTTGGAACTTGCAAGATTGTTGTGTTTATGATATTTTGATTTAATACAGGTTACACAACCGAATGCTAGTTATTTCAAAACAAGAATTCATGTGTATTTCTCAATTACAGTATGTTATTTCCTTTCTTTGCATGCATGTACTTCCTATTATTTATTTACATTATGTTTTCTTCATGTCTTTGACTAGTGTATAATGGTTCATCATTCATATGCTTATGCTCTATCCATTGTCTTAGACAATCACCAAATGTTTCTTCCAAAGTTGGTGTAGAATTCATCCCTACAGTGCTCTACATTGATGGAATCTCATCGTTCTTCATTTTTCACCAGACCCAAAACATATCAACCGTGATCTTACTACCTTTCTCTTGCAAACGTTTCCTGTGCAAATTGCTTTGTATTTCTTGGTATTTGTGACTCCATAGCCCAATATATCTTTACCTTGTTTCAACCACCAATATTTGATATTCATTCTGTGACAATATGTCTAGTCTTTTTATACATTTGTGAGAGATCCCTCTCTGGAAATGGGGAACCGAACTCCCTTTCCTAAAGTGGTTCTGTTGTTACCTCAGGTTCTGCCTTCCCGCGCTTTAGGTCCGATTATGAGTGCTAACAAACTAGCGTTGTTGTCAGGGATGAAATTGAAGATCATCCCTGGGAGAACAACGAACATTCAAAGGAGAATATTTTTTCGTAGGAAATTAGAGACCCTTACAAGTAAATAAGGTTGTGTATTTTCCCTAGCAACTCCACAATGGCTCTGAGCTACATATAAAAGACATCATGGCTTCCCAGTGGTCGCATACAAGAGGTAATCCTGACACCGAGACTTTACAAAGTTTGGATAACCCCAATAAAACGTATAGGAATAAAGGAAAATACCACTTAGCTATTCCACATTTTGAAAATTCCTCTACTCAAGAATTCCGTAGTGTCCAATATTCTGTGGAGGAAGCTTACTTTAAAAGATCCCTGCCACAATCTAAATCAGAGTCAGATATGAAGAACACCAATGTTAATCATGATAGGTTGGAAGCATATCTACTGGACTCTCTCCGCCATAACCTTAAGGGGTCTAGAAACCCTGCTTTCCAAAAATTTCGACCATGTACTCCCCCGGTGGCACAAAAATGACCTGTCTTCCAAGTTCCTCCTAGAGTCTCGAACCCACCTAGACCAATGGCCGACAGGTTCGCCCCACTAGATATTCCTATCATGTTACATGACCTCCCTCAAGGTTATGCCCAAAGAATCCCATTTTATGACGGGGAGATAAATTTCACAGCCATACAACACATCAATATGTTTAAAGACTATTTGGACATCGACCTCGTAGATGACGATGATGTGAAAATGATGTTGTTTGTGTTGAGCCCTTTAGGAGAGGAAAAGAAATGGTTCAAATATATTCTTTCCAGGTCCATTCACACATTTTCCACTTTCCATACTGTGTTTTTGGAAAGGTGGAAAGATAAGAGAGGACCCCTACAAGTCATGTACCAATACAATAACCTGAAGAAGGGTGTTTTTGATTCTGTACATGAATTTTTGGGTGGGTTTATGACGATGTAAAATTATATTCCTGCTAACATCAAAATCCTAGTGGGTTCTGCAAAGTTACACTACGTCGATGCTTTTGACAGTGATTTTGCTTTGCTATTAAGGGAAAGGAAGTCTACAAATCTTCCCACAATGTTTCAAGATGCCTTAGAGGTGGAGGCTAACATGAGGGTGAGCAGGAAAATCAAACAGAAGATGGAGACAAGGAAAGTCAGAGAAGATGGGCCTTCTACCTCTGTTGCTTCCGCTAACAATGTGAATTTTGAAAAGATGTTGAAGACAATAGAGAAGCTGATGGATAAATTAGTTGTAGATAATGGATTGTTGAAAAGGGAACTAAATGAGCCCAAAATCAGGAACCCAATTTTCAGAAGATCTAACCCTCCTCAACCTCCACAGATTAGACAAAGGGATTCCAGAAATCCCCAAAATTGAAACAATTAGCAAATATAGCCACCTTTTCCCAAGAATTATGTTGATGGAGAGGGTGAGGAGGAACCAGCTAAAGACCAAATTCATCATTTTGGAGATCTAGACTCTCATATATACCTCACAGAAGAGGAACATAACTTGTATGCTCAAGAGGAATATTTG
The DNA here is from genome assembly GCA_001517045.1 of Pseudotsuga menziesii. Lineage (NCBI taxonomy): Eukaryota > Viridiplantae > Streptophyta > Pinopsida > Pinales > Pinaceae > Pseudotsuga > Pseudotsuga menziesii. The sequence goes on from LPNX010279768.1 coordinate 7,690, forward strand.
AAGTTTTTGAGGAAGAATCAGAGCAATACCAAAGGGGGTATATACACACTATAGATGAGTTTCATAAGAAAAATCAACTGAGAAGTAGAGACGTCATTTTTGATAAAGGGAAGCTCAATCCAAATCGGCCTTCCAACAGTCAACAAAATATTGATAAAAATAAATAAAAATTAAAGGAATGGGTTCCATGCAAAGAACCTCCGAATAAGGGTGAAAAGACAAAGGAAGTTAGGCCACCGACGCCTATAGAGGAGGAAAAAGCTACACCCACTTTCAACTTGCAGATGAAACTTTCGAAGGTAAAAATATCCATTCCCTTCAATGAGTTGTTGAGAAATAGAGAATACAAAGATAAGATAACCGGGATGCTTAGGAGTCAACGAGAATTTCAACCCGACATCTTGGAAGTGAATGACAATGCTCCTAGTATCAGTTTTGGGTCCAAACTAAAAAATGGAGATGAAGAGGAAGTTCTCCCTTTTTACCTGAGCCTAAATGTGCATGATGTGTTCATGCATAATGCTATGTTGGATTCTAGAGCATTCCATAATTTGATGCCTAAAGGAGTGGTAAAGAGTCTAGGGTTAGAAGTCACTAGACCTTAAAAATATTTATACTCTTTAGATTTCAGAAAGGTAAAATGTCTCAGGTTGATCAAGGATATGGTCCTAACTTTGACAAAAATTCCCTCTAAAACTATGGTGTTGGACATGGTCATGGTAGACATTCCCCCTAAGTTTGGTGTACTAATGTCTAGATCCTAGACATCCAAGTTAAAATGGAGCCTACAAATGGACATGTCTTATGCCACTATTCCTATGATTTGGGGGAGTAAAATATTATACAAAAAGAAAATATATCTGTATGTGGTTAGCAGCCAAGGAAATACAGATGACCATGCTATATACATTGTTGACATTGACCTGGGATCATCTATTTTATTCAATGATGTTTCTCTCTGCAACCTCGAAATATCGACGCCCATCAAAGAAGAAGGAGAACCCATCAAGAGGCGAAGGAAAATGAGGAAGGCCTCTGGACCTTGTATTTCAATGGTTTAGTCACTAAAATTGGAGCCGGTGTAGGTGTGTATATCATTCCTCCAATCCAAGACTCTGAATCTTGTCTTACTAATTAAAGTTTTAGTATACTAACAATTTGACATAGTAGAAAGATTTATTGTTAGGGATGCATGCTTTAAAAGATGGGGGGGGGAAGGGTACAGATCATAGGGGACTCAAAATTGGTCATAAATCAAATAAATGACATATATCATACCAGGAATCCTAGAATGAGGGCCTATAGAAATGAAGTATGGGACATGTTCTGTAATTATTTCACTGAGCATATGAACAGGGTAGTCCCTAGAGGTGAAAACATGATCTCTTTTTCCTTGGAAATCGTTGCTAGTAGGTTAAGAGCCCCTATGGTCAGGAAAATAGAGCATAAGGTATACATCAGAAACAGACCCCCTATACCTGAAAACTCCAAACACTGGAAATTTTTTGAGGATGATGAGCACATCAAGATATTTTTGGAGTTATCAGATGAGTTTGCAAACACCCAGATAGATAACGAAAACTGTCACCTTAAGAATCTTCAGGATACCGAAGGTGATGAAGAAGGGGTTGATGAAAGTGGATAGTACAAGGATTCCCTAGGAGGGAAGGACATATTGCATCTGAAGGGTAATCATATTCCTAGAGGCCTGACCCCCCTAGAGAAGTTATTCAACAAAAATTATGTGGCTAAGGACCCAAATATGAAACCGACAGACGATGCCATCGAAGATAAGAATATAGGGACCAACGATTGCGCAAACATCATAAAACCATCAAAAAATCTATCAACCAATGTAAAATAATACTATGTCAATATGATGAAGAAATATACGGACGTATTTGCATGGAGCTATGAAGATATTAAAGAATATGACACCTCCATCATACAGCATACCATTCCCATAAAGCCAGGAGAAAAACCTTTTAAACAAAAATTGAGGAGGGCTAACCCAAAACTGCTGCCCATGATCGAGAAAGAAATTAGGAATCTGTTTGATGCCAAAATCATTGTGACACTAAGGTTTTCCAAGTGGTTCGCAAATGTGGTGCCGATTAGAAAAAAGAATGGCGAGATTCGGATATGCATAGACTTCATAAATCTGAACAGGGTTTCTTTGAAGGACAACTCCTTTGCCCAATGTAGAAAATGTTTTATAGACAATTGTGGGATCTGAGAGGATTTCCACCATGGATAGTTTATCAAGGTACAACCAAGTGAAAGTGTTTCTTGAGGATACAGAGAAAAATGCTTTCACTACGCCATGGGGTACTTTTATGTATGCCAAGATGTATTTTGGTCTCATGAATGTCGGAGCCATGTTTCAGCATACCATGGATATATCCTTCGTAGAATAAAAAGAAAAATTTGTGGTGTTCTATATGGATGACATTACTATATACTCTAGGTCTGATAAGGAACACATCCAGCATTTGGAGAAGGTTTTCCTAAAGTGTAGAAGGTATGGAATATCATTGAACCCTCAAAAATCTAATTTCGGGTTAGAAGAGGGAAAATCGTTGGGGCATATCATCTCGAAGGACAGTATAAAGATAGACCCAGAATGAATCAAATCCATCTAGAAGGTCAAAGAGGCAAGAAGAAAAAAATAAGTACAATCTTTCATCGGATAGGTAAATTTTTTGAGAACTTTCATCCCCATCTTCACCAAAATATTGATGGATATTGCCAACATGTTGAAGAAGGACAATGAGATTAAATGGACACCAGACACAAGGACAACCTTCGAGGATATAAAAAAGGCACTCATAGAGGCCATTGTCCTGGTAATTCCAGACTTCAGTAAAGGCTTCCTAATATTTTCTTATGCATCTGAGCACATGGTTGTTAGAGTGTTGTTACAGAAGAATTACCAAAATGCGAAAAAACCTATAGCGTTTTTTAGCAAGGTGTTGAGAGATGGGGAATTGAAGTATGATATAATGGAAAAGCAGGCATATGCCCTGATAAAGGTGTTGAAGGATTTGAGAGTCTACATCCTCCACTCCCACAACATCACTTATCTACCGAGTAGTACTGTGAAAGGAATCCTCACGCAGCCAGACCCAGAAGGGAGAAGAGCAAAGTGGATTCCGGTGATATTGGAGTATGATATTGAAACCAAGCCTTCCAAACTGGTTAAGGGTCAGGGGTTGGCCAAAATGATGATGAAATCCAACTGTGATTCCTTGCAGTTGAAATTCTTGACCAACCACTCACTTCAATTGGATGTCGAGATACAGGTAATTCTGAGCTTCTCCACATCCACTTAGTATTCTGACATCGTATATGTGTTGTGAAATGTACAGGCACCTGTAGGGTTGAGAAATATGAGGGCAAGGTAAATAAAGTTAAAATTGAAAAATTTTTGTATTTTGAATGACTACCTGTATTGGAACGATCTAGGAGGTTATCCTCTTCAATTTCCTTTTGGAAGATGAATCCCGGTAGACCATAGAAGAATTTCACAAGTGAGACTATGGGGGACACCATTCCTGGAAGGTTACATCGAACAAGATTTTGAGGATTCGTTTCTATTGGCCCTCATTGTTCTCTGATATGTACAAAGAGATCACCAAGTTCCACCATTGCCAAGTTTTTGAGGGTAAGTGGAAACTCTTCCCACTTCCTCTTAACCCCATATCTATGGAAGCACCATTTCAATAGTGGGGGATAGAATTCATTGTGGAAATAAATACCAAATCCTCTAGGAAACAAAGATGAATTCTGATGGCTACAGATTACTTTACCAAATGGATCAAGGAAATAACCACTAGTGGGGATATCGATGAGGTGATTATGAATTTTCTAGAAGAAAATTTTTTAGCTCGGTTTGGGTGCCCTAAGAGAATAGTAACAAATAATGTAGAAACCTTTAATTTAAACAAGATGATTAAATTTTTCCATAAATACCACATCAACCTCAACCATTATACCTCATATTACCCTTAGAGGAACGGGTTGGCAGATTCTTTGAACAAAAGGTTGGTAAGGATTATAAAGAAGTTGTTAGAAGATAACAAGAGGGATTGGCACACGAAGTTGAAATACGCCTTATGGGCTAACAGGATCAGCACCAAAAGAGTGATTGGGATGTCCCCATTCTAGCTAGTATACAGATCTGAAGTAGTCTTCCCATCATATTTAGGAGTGCCAGTGATGAGGTTGCTGCAGGAAAAGAAAAGTTAACCAAATCATATGTACAGAAGGATAAACCAAATCATAGAGTTAAACGAGATGAGATACAAAGCCTACAATACCATGCAGATACATCAAGAGAAAATGAAGAACACCTTTGACAGGAAGGTTAAAGAAGGAAAGTTCTCGATTGATGAGCTGGTCCTGAAGTCGGACACACCCCACGAAGACAAAGGGAAACATGGTAAATTTGACCACATGTGGGTAGGTCCCTACATTGTTGTGGCACGCAAAGGAGAAAATGATTTCATTTTACAACATCAAGACGGGTCCCTGCTAGAAGGAGGTCTGGTGAATGGGCAGTTTCTCGAACACTACTTGAACTGAGAAGAAGACGTAAACACTTGTACCATAGCTATATATATTTCATAGTTTTTAGGAAATAAAAAGGTATCCCCATAAAGTATTTGAATCCCAAGGAGAAGGCCATAATATCTATGAGGGAAACCATGTCCCTTTTTCTCTGTTTTTGTTTACATACACAGCAACACTCACAAATGTTTTGAAGTTCGGAGTAAAGATACCGTCCCAATGGATTCAACACCTGGTCTGTGATTTCTTTGCGAAATCATAGGGAGGATAACAATCCTAGATGGATCCACTTGTTATCACTTGATTTTTGCTTAATATGTGGAAGGGTTTCAGGCCCATAAGGGAAGAAATGAAGCCTACAAAATTTTCATGACAAGGAAACTCGGGAGCTTTAATGGGATTTCCGAAAGAAAGGAAAGGATCTAAGTAGGGAGTCCGAAAGTTTCTAAGAACATAGTGACCCACAAAGGCCATGGTCCATCAAATCATGGGAAGCCCAAGGTCTAGAGTCATAGATAATCCCCCTCGTGCTGGCCATGAAAGAGGAAATAGAAGACCCCAATCAGGAAGATGACAAAGAATGAAGCACCTTTCAACTGTTGTGAGAAAGAGTTGAAGCATATCAATGATGGAGAGTCATTCCACAAGTTTTAAGTGTACGACACGAAGGAACATTTCAAATTGGCAAAATGAATTAAACACCGAAATCTTTCGACGACTGAGATCGCGAAAGGTTTAGATCAGTGGCGGAAAATAATTCCACAGATATAAAACACCCATTGAAGATGGCATTTAAAAACTCGCAAAATATGTTAAATAGAATATCTATCTGACAGTAGAGATTAGCACTGATATAAATCTACACTGAGGATTTGTTCCTCTAGCTACACATGCATGGCAGATATCTCGGTTGAAAGGGGTGGAATTTGGTAAATCTATCCACTTTAGACAGCAGGATCGAAAAAGGGTTTAAGATCGACAGAGGAGGTTGAATCCCGTCAATCCAAAGTGCATGAGGGGTTGTGAGGAGGGAACATGATAGTACAGATATGAGCAGACAAGATCTCACGATCAAGACTCTTAGGTCCCAAATCTACGAGTAATATTTTATCCGGTTGGAAATATGCATGGTCAGATAAGGGAATAAAATAGTATAAAAGTCGACATGTGTATTTATTCCAGTAATTCTTCTGGAGCATCATAAAGCAAGGGTTTAGACTCTGCAGAATGCACCACCTTGGAAAAACTTCTGAATCAAATTGTCTACCAACCCAATATGTCTTTTTCTCTATTAAACTACTTTCTCATGGCTGAAACAAAATATTTAGAGGCTCAAGGTCTCGAATTTCATGGTGCTGAAGAATCCCTAGTAGATAAAGAATCTGAGGTTTTCGACACTATCATATTACATGATAGTATAGAATACGGTAAGGGTAAACTGAAAACCCTTCAGTTGCAGGGAATTGACACTCATGAGGTGTTCAGTTCCTTTTTCTTTTACTTCTCTATTGAGAAAACCCCTAGTTGCACATAATTCATAGACTGGTGAGTAGATAACTACTCTGTATCTGACAATGTGATAATGGACGTATCTAGGTCTAGAATGTTGTGTCCCATAAATTCTCTTACCATATGAAACACTCTCCTAATCCCTTCTGAGTTTACCCAGATGTCCAGTGAGTACAATGAAGAAGATATACTATAGTTTTTTCAAGAGTCTTTAGGTGAGCAAAAGGAAGCCTTTCTCAAAAACTGTTTGAAGTTAGAAATCCAGTTGTTGAATCCTCAATTCCCCATTCATTTCAACATGTTTAATGGAGAGATGCAATCTTATATAACCCTAGCAATATAGCTCATCGGTATGGACTTGAACCAATTCGTCACTCAAACGTTATTGAGTCTAATATTCACCCTCATCTCAAGTCAAATAGTGTCAGAAACATGGATTCAATATTCACCGTGTGTTTCTCTATAATTTGACGAATTCTTAGCCAAAAACATCCATTCTAAGTTGAGCAATTTTCATTAGTCCAGAACCTTCAGGTTTCAGTCCCTCCTTCTGAGGAATTTTTTGAGATTCAATGAACATTAGAGGAAATTGCAACTCAAAATGGGTCTTTTAACTCTAATTCAAATTCCATGTCATCAAGTGTTAGCCAATGAAATTGCTTTAAATTTTATATACTGTATAGGTCTTAAACATTTTTTAATATAAATTTGGGGATAGGTATCATAAAAAAACTACTTTTTTTGTTAGTATTTTCGACATATCTCCCCTTATGTGTACTCAAATTTCGATCAAGAGAGCTTGTTGGATGTGGAATTAAATTCATCATGATGATGTCATCATCACATTTTTCAGGTATTTCTTGTTTTTGGGGTAGAGGGGTCCATTAAAAGTATGTTGAGTGGGTACTTGTTGGATGTGGAATTTAATTCGACATCCAACGAGCTCTCTGATCAAAATTTGAGTAAAAACACGAGGAGATATGTTGAAAATACAAACAAAAAAGTAGTTTTTTTCTTTTCTTCCTCCAAAATTAATAAATATTATTTTATTATTTTATTATTTTAACTATTATTTTATTAATTTTTTTAGGAGGTCCATTTTGAGTTGAAATTTCCTCTAATGAGCAACTTTCAACTCCCAGAGATGGTTCTAACAAAGGACATGTGTAAGGATTATTGCAATTTCATGAATTTCCTCATGGCCCCAGTATATGAAGTATTTTTCCAAAAGATATTTTCCAAGGGCCTTACCAGAAATGAAAAAGATGTTGCAATTGTCTCCTGAAAGGATATTGGGGGACTAGTTCTTGTCTGCAGACAATACTGTGATTAGGGTCTATGGGTTTACTCACCAATTGTATGTCCTACCGATGTTTTTGACATTGATAATGTTTGCACTATAGTTGTTCAAGAAAACACTCTCAGCCGAAGATGAACATGCCATAAGTTTCAGAAAGTGCGTGGATATTAAGTTTTCATGGATAGTTGGTCCCTTTACCGTTAAAAACAAAGTAGCTCTGCTCATGATTGAAAATTTGCTTAGGGATAAAGGGTTTGCATTGGATGTCGCGATTAACTATGACACTCACCACATCATCTCAAATAGGAGGTATGCCAATAGAAAAAATCCTTTCGAACATGCTGAAGTGCAAGGGTTGGTGGAAAAGGAAATTGGATGAAATTTCCTAGAGAGGCTAATTATGATGAAGATATGACCTAGAATTCAGCCCCATCTGCACCAATAGGTAACTCCCCCCAGCAATACCTCTCCAGTATGGTGGTTGCGGTCAAACAGATCACCCCTTTGGAAAGCATGTCTGAAAATGGAAATAAGAGAGAATGCCCAAATTCCATGGAGGTGGATGAAGGGGACATGACTAGAACACCTAATAAGTAAAAAACTGAAGAACCAGGTAAAATCGTGCAGTGTGGAAAAGGAAAAGGTTAGACTTTTGAAATATAGGAATATGTGTTTAGCAATGTCCCTAAGGAGGTGATAGATATATACAAATCTAGAGCTGAGCTACTAGAGAAATACAAAGAAGCTGGTGAAAAGGAATTTGAGGAGAGATTGAAGATATGTGATGAAGTGGAAAAACTTCCAGGCCAGAGCACCTCCTTAGCTACTGTCAGAGACCAAGCCAAGGGCATGTTGAATTAGGCTGTGATTACAGGGGACAAAGTAGCTGAGGTAAATGTTGGAAATATGGTAGAACATGAAGATTGTCATTGATGAAACTCAGAAAAGACAGTGGCAAATACCCATGACAAGAGCAGTAAAAATATCACATGCGCTTATGGGAGAGCATCAAACAGATCCATAGATGAGAATTTGTATGATGACAAAATAGTGGTGTCAAGGGTTATAGAATTATGAACGCCATGGATGATATAATGCATGCCACTCCAAAATAAATGCATGCCAGAAGGATATGCACACAAAATTTTCATGCCACTATCAAGGAGATGCCTGCCAGAGAGAGTCATAGTTCAAATATGCACACCAGTGAGGGATATGCATGTTCATGGAAGAGATCTTACTACTAAAACAATTCTTCGAGAGTGTCTTCATCTTGTTGACCTTGCTGTAAGTGAGAGAGTTGACAAATATGAGGCCACTAGAGATAGATTAAAGGAAGCATGACATATTAACAGATTTATTTCAGTTTTAGGAGACATGATTGCTGCTCTTGCACAAGAACTGCCATGTTCCTTACCGAAATAGAAAAATCACTTAATTGTTTTAGAATTCCTTAGATGGGTAGGAAATAACACTCATGTTTTTGCACATAAGTCCTGAATTAGATGCATATGGGGAGAAAATCAACACTCTAGAATTTTCAGAGTGGGTTTCCATTGTTGAACTGGGTGTTGCACATTCCAATAAGGATGTGAGATGTCAGTGGTCAAAGAGCTGATCCAAATGTATTGAAGTGTTTTTCTTATATTGCAAGAAAGGATAAATAATGCGCAAGATTGAATTCCATTCAAGATTTTGAAACAAGTAGGGTTGCATCTACACACTAGCCATGTACAAAGGGCCTTTCGATGTGGAGTGCTCCACTAAAGCGGACTTCTTTATATGGAACTAAGTACAATCTCTTAATTCTTGACATCGAAGGCATTGACGCATATGATCAAATTGGAACATACAACACACAGATATTTTCATTGGCAATCCTTTGTCAAGCATGTTTGTCTATAATCAGAAGGGAGGGATCGATGAAGCTTCTCTGGATCATTTATCTCTGGTTACTGAGATGACAAAACATATTCAAGTTAGAGCATTCAAAGGGTCAAACCATAGTAGTAGATGTTGGGTAGTCCTCTCCACGGCTTGTGTGGCTTTTGCGTGATTTTTATTTTAACCTGGCAAAACATGGGCTCGATTGCAGAGTTTGATTTCGAACTGGGTGCCAAGAAATATCTTGAGAATATTTCCAAAGGAAGAGACTCAGTAGCCCTTGATCAAATGAATGGATGGTGGAGATTGAGTTTCTCTTTGGGGGTTTATCCCACATTGGTCATGGAAGGAGATTCTTATGTGTTTATATATCCCAATGTTTCCTATGTTTATTGACGTGTAGAGAAAAGGATAGGAGGTGGATCTGGGTGTTTGGAGTCCATGAGAATATCACCATCTCAGTGCCCATGATGACCTATCAGGTCCTCTATCCTTTTGGTACATGTGGAAACTCAGTTGTCGATGAGGATAATGACTTGGTGTTATAGCTGATTTTACCACACATGGTTGATCACATGTTTATGGCCTTCCTTGTCCCTCTGTAGACTCTTTATACCCCGTGGAATGATATTATACTCTGATGTTTCCAAGTTCATCCCTAAAAAAATCCTGTTTATTGATGTACGCAACTTTTAAACCTATACTCGTGTGTACACACAACTTTTGACCTCAAACCCACATGCATCGGGATGTGTGCATAAATCCAAATATTTTTGGAGTTTTCCTTCATGTGTGTCTAAACCACTTGACTCTTGTCCTTCCATATGCCTCAATATCACTCATATTTGACCCTCCATTACCCCTTTCGAGTGCTATATAAGGAACCCCTTGGATATATTAAATAGGAGGATATGAAGAGAACCGAAACTATAGTCCATTCTTGACATAGCTTGCATATACTTGAGTCTACATCCCTTTGGATCACTTTGTGTTCTATGCAAGATTGCCTTTGCTTGTGAGCTTTCTATAGAGAGATGGAGGAATGAGGTGGCGGAGGCCCAGGTGGAGGACTCAGTTTCTTCGGATTGCATATGTGCTGACAGAGGTTTTCACTTGTGTAATCTCTGATTTGATTAATAGAAATATCTTTTCCTGTCCAATAATGTGAATTTAAATGAATATTCAATCCATGGATTTGTTTAATTGCTTATAGATTGTTGATTATATATGCTAGAGTAGATATAAAGCCATATTATATAGCATGCTTGCCTTGTTTGTTGTTGTTGAGAGCAAATTGCTAGTGCAAGCGGGATTGGAAAAAGCTCAACGGGGATCTACTTCAACCTTTCGGAATAAGGTATGAGTTGAGGTCCCTTAGTGTTAGATGTTTGGTTTCTCTGGCATATTGGGAAGGGATTGATTTCTCGTGTTTATTTGTATGTTGTGGTACACCCCAAGCCATAGGAAGTTTCTCTCCGTAACAGAATTGGAGACCATACTGGCGAGGTTGCTAGTTGTTTTTTTTGGGGGGGGGGTTCAGCATTCAATGTGCTTGAATTGCTCTGATTTCTTTGTTTCTGTGTCGGTTCTAGGGGCATGTTTTCCCAGTAGGGTCCTTAAGGAGTAAATTTTGTCTCAGCTTGTATGTTTTCCTTATTTTTCTTCCTTTTTTCTTCCTATATGCAAGTTTAGCTTTCACAGTCGCGTGTACATGTGGGTTTTCCTTGAATACTCGTGTATGTATGCTGGTTTATTGAGAACAGTCGCGTATGCCTAGATTTTGAGCCTTGTTGGGGGGATTACATGTTGTTGGGTTACTTTTGATGATTGATGAGTCTTCTTAGATGCTTCTGGAGTCTGTATACACCCTTGTTTCTAACCAAAGACTATTTTTAGTTTGATTTTTAGAAATGTTCTTGCAATTCATTTTCTACTTTTTGTTTTGATATTAGTGCATTAGGTCTTTTTTACCTTGGTACTTTGCTTGGCTGTTGTTTGTGAGTGGTTTCAGAGTCTGAGGGTTGTAGAGTCATCTTTTTTGTTTTTATATCTCATTTAATTCAAAATACAAAAATATTTTGTTTTTTTCATATTTATGCATTGCTTGCATTTTGCATTAGCATGGTACTTGCATTAGGTTTGCTTGGTGAATTATAGTCATATTTTCATATAGGAATGATTGCACTTACATTTGAAGGAAACATTTTGTACTTCACGTAATAGCATACCCTAATTTTCATTCTACACAGTGCATTTGCATTGCTTGTTAGGTGTGCATTTTACTTCATGTTGTGTCATAAGACCATAAGTTGCATGGCAATTACCCTTTGAGTAATTACAGCCAATTAAAATCAACGCTTAATAAAATGAATTACACTATTTTATTTTATAGGGTGTATCAACAAGTTTAGGTTTTAGGGTCTTGGAATGGTTCATTCTAAGTTAATTCTCCAAAACCACTAAACAAAACAATTAGATGTCTGTCTAGGTGAGAGTGTGAAACCCTTGGTATAATTAGTATTTCTCAAGATGCTCCTCTTACACAGGAGTTAAGCACAATCCAGTGCACATGATTGTGATTGGGATGAACCCTGGTCACTTTCTGTGAGCACCAGAGATATTTCTAGGATTTTATTCGTATCTGGGGGCCTTTGAGGTATTGACTGGTGCACCCCTGGGGTACCAGTTGTGCTTTCACGATTCAGGATTTACTACCCTACCCATACAGTCGATCCCACTTGCGATTGTTCGCTTGAGCATTTGTTATATTAAGGTGACCTTAGTTGCCTTACCTAGGTTATCGAGGGGGTATTTGCAAAAGTTATTCTGCAAATGTCCTCGCCAGGTAAGTGTTGGACAGCACAGTCGCTATATGTGTCGAAGCTAAGGGCCACTATAATTGGTTACGAACCTCCACTTGTTGTGTATGGGAGTCTCAAGACTCTCCTAGGCGAGACATACCTGCTTCATTCGGGGTCTCACTTAGCCTACCCTTGGTTTGTTTGTTGTTTGGATTTCTATTTTCTTTGGTGTATGCTCTATGCACGCTATTCTACTTAGGGTTGTGTAGATAGATCAAGTCTTTTATTTTTGTTGTCATTGTGGATCCGACCATGGCACCCCATTGCTCTTGTCATTTAGCAGGTCTTCTGCCTTCTACATCTCCTCCTCCCTTGGGAGAGAGAACTAGACAGTCCAGGCGGACTAGTGATCACTTTTATTCAGACAGATATCTCACCATAATTCATCATGGGTCTGAGGTCCTGGAGCTTCTACCTTCCCCTCCTCCGATGGTGGAATTTGAACCTTCAAGCACACATGGAAATCTACTTGAGTTTGGCCTTAATGGGGCTGGACTATTACAAGAATATTTATCGTAGTTTCCTGATTACATTAGCTCCGACCCCTGGTATTGGTTATACTATCTGGGTGAAGAGAATCGCCATGCACCTACCAGCACTAGCCAGATTATATATGGCATGCCTGATATTCCTGATCCTAGTCCGGTACCTCATGTCAAACCGGTTGGTAACCCTGGTACTGCACCTAGGGGCACTTCCATTCCTTTCCATCTGGAGAGGTTTGATGATAGTAGTCACATTGTACCATCCACTCCTATGGTGGAAATTCCTTCACACACACAACCCAAACCTAGCACTAGTGTTCCTCTTCGAGGAACTCAACCAAGACATGTGAATATTGGGGGTACAAGATATATTCCTTCACATATTCCATTGTCTTCTTAACCTGTTCCTTCAAATGCCTTTTTGACGCATCCTCTTCCTAACTCTAGTGGTCCTCCAGGCCAGAGTTTGACTGTAAGCCATGTATGTCCTGCGTCTACTAACACCATAGTGTCACAAGGCCAAGTTCCTCCTTCCGTGTCAGTTGGTCATATTCCTACCTCTGGATTGTCTCATGGAGTATATCATGGACCATCTTATTGTCCAGGTCATGGAGCTTCACATATACCTAATTATGGAATAGCTCCTGGACCTTCTCATGGTTCATCCTACGGATCTTCCTATGGACCTTCTTATAGACATTATTACAGAAAAAAATATCAATCGTATGGGGGTGGATATCAACAACCCGCTTACTCTTCCAACTATGGCTTTGTAGCACCTCATAATCAAGGTACTATGCATTACAATGCTTCCATGCAGCCCTTCATGGGTCATATGGGAGGAGGTTATTATCCCACTGGACAAGGCCATGGTGTGTATAGCAATCAACCTTATCCGAATCAGTCCTATCAGGGAGCGTGGCATCGACTGGATAAACCTAGGCTCCTTTTCCTTGTGACCTTGAACTTACCTGATTTGTTGAGATTTACGAATGATCATGTGTTTCATAATCTGGCATGGCCAACAGTCCCTACCAAGCTTCCTTCGGACATTTCCAAGTTTGAAGGTAAGGCTGGTTAATATCCTCGTGAGCATGTCACAAACTTCCACCTTTGGTGCTCTTCTAATTCCTTACATGATGACTCCATCCATTTGAGGCTATTTCAACACACCCTCATGGGTCTTGCAGAAAAATGGTATATAGAGTTATCGAGGGGTACCTATACTAAGTTTGATGACCTTGCCATGACTTTTCTTAATCATTTCCAGCTACCCGTACGTTACGACGTCAGTACCGAACTATTTTCTACCTTCCAGCAAGATAACACCACACATATTTCAAATCATATTCAAGAGTGGCGTAGACGAAAATGATTAATTAAAGAATTTATACCACCATATTTTCTTCTAGAGTGGTTCCTCAAGGCATTGTTACCTTACATCGCAAAGGATGTTTCTACATTCAGATTTCAAAATGAGGACCAAGCTATTTTTAGGGCTCAACAGTTGGATTCGATCTAAGCTCAATCTAGACTCTTGTATGAGATTTTCCCGAATGCTCCAAGATCCAATTTTGACCCCAAGATTAAACCTAGGCCACATGCCATATTGTTGGCTCCACAAGTACCAAACCTGCAGACTTGGTTATGAAACAAGTGAGCCAGTTATCACTTAACCAGCCTGTGTTGGGACAAGCCACGGCTTCGTCTCAACCTACCTAATCGGTGAGTGTGCTTTTAGTGCAAACGTCGAACTTGAAAGGAAACCAACAACCTGGAAGGAATAAGAAGAAAGGAAAAAATAATCGTAAGGGTGGGAATAAAAACAAAAATGGTAATAATAATGACAAGAACACGAAAAATGTTGGGGAGGACAAGAAGCCTAAATGTAAGGTGAAGTTTTCTTGTAAGTTGTGTAAGGACGATAAACTCACTCACTTGTGCCCTCGTAAGGAGGACGCCTCGAAGTTCATAGCACAGGGCCCAGCTTTGTTTATTAATCCTTTACCTAATAATCAAAACATGAACTCAAGGACCGTTGATCTTGGTTGTGCATCTAGTGGAATTAAAAACCCACTGGAGGCTGCTAGTGGTCATGGTTGCATCAACATGGTGAGATCTAATAAATTTGTGACACCTGCAAAATATTATGGTTCGTCACAACCAGACCTTGGGAAAGAACCTGCTCCACCCGAGAGCCCTTTGCGAATGGAGAATCCTACAGATAAACTTGAAGCTCTACCTCTCATTCCTAAGGGAGTCTTGAAGCGCTCGGGGCACAGTCCTAATGCCCAAGCTTCCCATAACTATTTAGTTTTCGAGGATTTGGGCCAGAATCCTTGTGCGATGTCTACATTAGAAGTAATTTAGACTTGTCCTTCATAGAGAAAGGCCTTGTTGTATGCTCTCTGGGTTAGTGATGCTATCTCTTCTTCCATAATCAAATTTGAAACTCATGGAATCCAGCCTTGCTTTCCTTACTACATGTCTCTTTTGATTCATGTAGAGTGTCTCAACAACACCATCATGCGTACTATTATTGACGAGCGTGTTTATGCTTTCATATGTCTTTGTCTTGTTGGAAGGGCTTAGGTTCTCCCACGTTGTCTTAGTCTGCCAACATGTTGACTGCTTTCAATGGACGATCGTTTTGGCTGAATGGTATACTTCCTTCCTTAGAGGTCCAATTGGGGGGGAAGACTGTTGCGATTGAGGTCGAGGTGGTTGATGGGCCCCTTGACTACAATATTTTGTTGGGTAGGAACTGGATTTACAATATGAAAGTTGTAGCCTCTTCCCTATTCCGAGTGGTTTTCTTTCCATTGAATTGGAATATCGTTACTATTGATCAAAAGTCTTTCTAGAATCCGAGTGTAAATGCATCATTGGGAGCTTCTATCGTGATTACCAACCATTCTCAGTAAGAAACTGAGAATGTGGGTGTGGGTTTGTATCCTTCTCTCATGGGAACCTTTAGTTGTCCTATGCCCATTGTTATGATTGGGTCTAGTCTTGGTGGGGCTTCATCCTTGTCGAATTCGATATCCTTTTGCATTACTCATATGGAGGATCCTTGGATTCTTCCTTCACCGAGTTCTTCGAGTATGCCTATTGAGATAGACATGTCGTTTCCTGCAACAATGGTGGCGTATCAAGAGAATATTTATCATGTTGTAGAGCTTAGTCCTTCCTCTTCGCAAACGGAGAAGGAGGACCCTTATGTGCTTCTTGCATGGGCAGTAGGGTCATCTCACTCACACGACTGCCTTGATGATGTTTTTCCATCAGATGAAGATATTCTTGAGGCCGTGTCTGGGATTGAACAACCTTGGGAAGAGTTGCACCATACATCATATTTCCTTCATAAGCTTGATCATTTAGAGTGTGATGAATTTAGGAGGATTCTAAGAAAGAAGGTTGGTAGCCCTGTGGTCCCATTAAGCTTTCCTGGTCAGATGGCTGAAAGAAACATGTCTAACCTATCACCATGATTCCTATCAATATTTATCACGATCCTAGTAAGATTGAGAATGTTTACATTGGGGCGGATTGTTCCCTTGATGAGATTAAAGAGTATACCGAGTTGTTTAAGGAGTTTTATGATATTTTCGCTTGGTCATACGAAGAGATTCCAGCTATAGACCCTCGTATTATCAAACATGAAATCAAGACCAATCTAGATGCAAAACCGGTTTGACAACATTTGTGTGCCGTGAATCCTAGAAAAGCACCCACCATTAAAGCAGAGATAGAAAAATTGCTCAAAGATGGTTTTATCTATCTCATTCCCTTAATGAAGTGGGTTTAAAATCACGTTCTGGTGGATAAGAAGCAGGGACCGATCCGAATATGCACTAATTTCCGTGATTTAAATCGAGCATGTCCTAAAGATAATTTCCCCACACCATTTATTGATCAAATTTTGGATGAGTGTGTGGGAAGTGAGGTTTTTTCTTTTACGGATGGATTTTCTAGATATAATCAAATACAAATTAAACCCGAGGATCAACACAAGACTGCATTTATTTTTCCTTTGGGAACTTTTGCATATCGAAAGATTGCCTTTGGCATTAAAAACATCAGAGCTACGTTTCAGCGTGCCATGCCTTATTCTTTCACGATCTTAAAAATATTATTGAAGTATATTTGGATGATCTTGTTTCTCACTCTCGTTTGAGAGTGCGTCATCCTTACCATTTGCGATTAGTGTTCGGAATATGCCGTCATTATCAAGTTCATTTAAATCCTCATAAGTGCATATTTTGCGTGAAAGTGGGTCGTTTACTAGGATTCATCAAATCTAGGGAGGGTATTAGAGTCGATACCTTGAAGGTTGAGGCAATACTTCAATTGTCTCCCCCGCATAACATTCGACACCTTCAATGTTTACAAGGTATGGCGAACTTCTTGTGAAGGTTCGTGGTCAATTTTTCCAACTTGAATAAAGGCTTCATGCGTTTGTTGAAGAAGGACACCCTTTTTTGCTGGGATGAGTGAGCCCAGGAGTCTTTTGATGCTCTTAAGAAAGCCTTAGCAACGACACGCGTGCTTATTCCACCAGACTATAGCCGTGAGTTTTTTATTTATGTGTCCACGTCTCAAGAGACGGTTGGTATGGTATTGGTTCAAGAGGATGAGGAGCTCCATGAGCATGTCATATATTATTTGAGTTGAAACCTTATTGATGCAGAACTTCGTTATTCCCATGTGGAGAAGCTAGCCTTAGCCACCATTCATGCGGTTTAGCATTTGAGACATTACATTCTCCTTCTTCAAACTTTGGTAGTAGCTCACATCAATCCATTTCAGTTCGTCCTCACTAGAAGGATGATTGGGGGAAAATATAATAAATGGATTGTGATTTTGCAAAAGTTTGATCTTGAATTCATTTCGGTGAAATCAAATAAATCATTAATCTTTGTTGAGCTCATATCAGATTTCCCCAATTTGGATGAAGAGGAGGTTTATGAGGATTCTTTTTTCGATGAGCATATATTCCTCATCTCAACTGAAGACCCTTAGTAAGGGGATATTATCGTGTATTTTCAAACATTGAAGGTTCCTACTCACCTCTCATGGGATGAGTGGCAACGACTACGTCACATAGTGAAGAACTAACTCATAGTGGATGATAATTTATACCACCATGGGGTGGATTCCATTTTATGTCATTGTTTAACTCATGATGAGGTTGAGGTCGTGCTTAATGATTGCCATGGAGGGGCATGTGGTGGCCATTTATTTGGGATTTCTACAGCCCAAAAAATCTTGAGATTAGGCTATTTTTGGCTATCTAAATTTAAAGATTGCATTTATGTGGTCAAGAAGTGCCACCCTTTCCAGGTGTTTGCATGTAATATGCGCTCACATCCCACCCCTTTGCATCCTATTGTCACTGCCGATCCCTCCACCAACTGGGGGCTTGATTTTATGGATTGCAACCCAGCTTCGGCTAGGGGGCACCATCATATTATTGTGGCCGTCGATTACTTTACGAAATGGGCAGAAGCTATGCCCACAGTAGAATTCGATGGTGATACATCCATGCATTTCATATTTAACCATGTTATCACTCGGTTTGGCATTCCGATAGATATTGCCACTGACCATGGCAGGCACTTTCAGAACAAAAAGATGGAAGAGTTGGCTTCCAAGTTAGGATATAAGCAAGAGCACTTCTCTTCTTATTACCCTCAAGCGAATGGATAGGTTGAAGTAGTGAACAAGTCACTTAAGACCATTCTCCAATGAACCATTGCACAGAGCAAGAATAATTGGCATGTCATGTTGTATCCTGCTTTGTGGGCCTATAGAACCACGGTCAAGACTGCCATCGGTTTTTCTCCCTATCAACTTGTGCGTGGGGTGGAGTCAGTATTACCGATTGAATGTGAAATCCCTTCTTTGAAGCTAGATATGGAGCTTTTATTAGACACTTCCGCATTGGAAGAGAATTTGGTCCACTTAGAGCAGCTTGATGAGCAGTGCCGAGATGCCTTAGTGGCTCTTGAGGTTAATGTTGATGTAATTGTAACTTCGGAATGTATTCACTTGTATTAAGGTTTGCTGAGATTCCACAATGATGATTCATGGCATCTAATGGAGAGCGGTAAGCAAGTTTATTGTCAACGTTTCGAACCAAATGTGGTTCATCTTCGGGACATAGCGATGCCTGGGGATTGTTCTTCTTTCATTAGTGCATTAATACAGAAACTGTCGTTTTGAGATGAGCCGACAAGGTTTGTTAGTTAAAGGAAAATTAATTAAGGTTTTAATTTATTTTAATTTATTATTTATTTAATAATACCAAAGTTTTAATTCTAAAGGAAACCCTAATTAATAATGATCCATATTAATAGTTAAGTTTATGAAGTAGTTTTTTATTTCAAAATTTTTAATAAATTTTATTTTATTTTAAAAGATAGTTTAGAATTAAGTTTATTAATTTAATTAATGTTTATAGTTTATTTATTATTTATTTTATAATACCCAAGTTTTAATTCTAAAGGAAACCCTAATTAATAATGATCCATATTAATAGTTAGGTTTATGAAGTAGTTTTTTACATAAATTTTTTTTTTATAAATTTTATTTTATTTTAAAAGATAGTTTAGAATTAAGTTTATTAATTCAATTAATGTTTATAGTTTAATAGTTATAATTTTTTTTAATCTAATAAAGTTTATTAAAAAAAGTTTATTAATTTTTTATTTTTATAAAACTTTTTAATAAAAAATTTTATAAATTTTTTTTTTTTTAATTTTTTACAATTTTTAAAATTAATTTTTATTAATCAAATTTTATTTAATAAAATTTTTATATAATAAATTTTTTGTTTTATTATAAATGTAAGATATTTATCATTTTACCTCTTTTACTTTACAATTTCATTTATTTTATTAATTAAACTCTTATTATTTAGTTTTGTTTTTAATAAGTATTAAATAAGTCCTAGTTAAGGGTTTAATTAAATTATGTCTTAGTTAAGGGTTTATTTAAATTTAATAACCTAGTTAGGAGTTTTTAGGGATTTTTATTAATTAACTAATAGGTTATTAATTTTTAATCGGCTTAGTTAGGTTAGGAAACCAGGATTGACTAATGGACATTCCATCATCTTTATTTAGGCAGTTAGGGTTTTTAACAATCTCAATTGCCTCTCTAATCCTTCGTCATGAACTACATGTTTTGGTGCTGATATGGAGGATGGGTATAAATGGTCAAACGATTGTTTTTTGGTTACAATGCGTGTAGTTTTGACATTATTTGATTTGATTGGACATGCTTCATTAAATTGCCATGTAAAAATATGACACTAACATGATTGACTCATTTGCAGTGACAATGAACAAAAATATTACTCCATTTTTGCACACGTAATGGCATTGAGGTATAAGGGTGATGTTACATGGAAGATACACCAAATGGATGTCAAGACTGCTTTCTTGAATGGTGTAGTGGAAGAGGAAGTGTACATAGAACAACCACTCGGTTTTGAGACACATGACAGGGAGTCTCATATGTGTAGATTGAAGAAAGCCGTGTACGGTTTGAAACAGGTACCCAGGACATGGTACGACATAATTGACAACTTTCTATCCAGTTTGGGTTTTACCAAGAGTAAAGCAGATTCCAACCTTTACTACAAGGTTGAAGATGGCAACCCAATGATGCTTCTACTATATGTAGATGATCTGTTTGTAACAGGTATGGATGGGTTGATTGCTGATACGAAGAGAAAGCTTGCTTCCGAGTTCGAAATGAAGGACTTGGGTATGATGCATTATTTTCTAGGTATGGAGATGTGGTAGAGTGCAGATGGGATTTCCCTCGGACAAGAGAATTATGCAGTAGAGATCCTAAAGAGGTTTGGGATGATGGACTGCAAGGCCATGACCACACCTATGGAATCGAACCTGAAGCTATTGAGTGATGCTTCATCAAAGACGGTTGATGCTATAATGTATCGTCAGATGATTGGGTCCTTGATGTACCTGATGAACATGAGACCAGACATTTCCTTTGGTGTGAACAACTTGTGCTAGTTCTTAAAAGATCCGAGACATGTTCACTTGATTGCTACAAAGCATATTCTGAGGTACCTTATGGGTACAATTGATTATGGGATCAAGTACGAGGCGAATTAGAAGATTAACTTGGAGAGTTATGGTGATTCAGATTGGGCAGGCAGTGCCATCGATAGGAAGAGCACTTGAAGGTGTTGCTTTAGTATGGGATCAGGTGTGATCTCTTGGTTTAGAAAGAAGCAATCCTATGTGGCACTAAGTGTAGCTGAAGCAGAGTATGTCACAGCTTGTTCAGCTAGTTGTGAGGTAGTATGGCTATGGAAGCTACTGTCTAATTTATTTAATCTCCATATGGATGCTACTTGTATAAATTGTGACAACCAAAGTTACATGAAGTTGTCAGAGAATCCAGTGTTTCATGACAAGTCGAAGCATATCGAGATCAAGTATGACTATATCAGGGATATGGTGTAGAAGGGAGCAGTGAAGCTCCAGTATGTTGCGACGGAGGAATAGACAGCTGATGTGTTGATGAAGCCATTAGCTAGGGTGAAGTTCAAGTACTTTAGGGAGAAGCTTGGTGTTCTCCAGATCGAGGTTTCCTCCAAGGGAAAATGATGAGATCCATAGCCATTCTGACATGGTGAAAGGATTGGTTCCTTCCATGTCAGATATGAGTGTTGAATCCATAGTCATTATGACGAGTAGGTCAGATGTAAGGGCTGAGCCATTTGATCATGGTGAGAGGATTGGTTCCTTCCATGTCAAATGTGAGTGCTATCCATTCTGACGAGTAGGTTAGATGTAATGGCAACTGCCATTCTCTGGGAGAATGGAGGTACCTGGTTAGTTACCAGGTAGCTCAGTCTAGGACTGGGGGCCATTCTGATATGACTATAGGATTGGTTCCTACAAGATCAGATGTGAGTGCACACCTTTTTGAACATGCACGTTCAATTGGTTCCTCGCATGTGTCGAATGTAAGTGCAGGGCCTTTCCTGATCATTGGTTGAACAGATGTAAGTGCTGGTCCTTTCCTGATCATTGGTTGAACATATGTAAGTGCAGATCCTTTCTGATCATTGGTTAAACAGAAGTAAGTGCAGATCCTTTCTGATCATTGGTTGAAGAGATGTAACTGTAGAGCCTTTTGGCATGGAGGATTGGTTCCTCGCATGGCCAAGTGTAAGTGTTGAGCCATTCTGATCATTGGTTGAATGGATGTGAGTGCTGGGCCTTTTTGATAGGGTTTTGGGTTATGCTACCACATGGTCAGATGTGAGTGCTAGGCATTTCCTTTCTGATATGATTATAGGGTTAGTTCCTACATGATTAGATGTAAGTGTTGGGCAGGCTATTCTGACTTAAGTGTTAGATATAAGTGCTGAAGAAGACCTACATGGTGGCTAGGCCTACATCCAGCATGAAAAAGGGCTGGCTCTGTCGAACTTCCTATGACGAGAAGAATCACGAGATAGCACCTGCCAATATTCAGTGTTGATGATCCAGCAAAGATGATCTAGATCGAGGGATGATCCAGATCCAGAGATGATGCTCCAGAAATGATCTAGATCGAGGGATGATCCAGATCCAGTGATGATGATCCAGATCGAGTGATGGCCTAGATCCAAAGATGAAGATGACTTGAAGAGAAAGATGACTTGAGATGCAGATGACGAGATTATCTAGAGAAGAAGACCAGTGATGAAAATTGTGTCAAGAGAATACCTTCCTAGTTAAGAGGGAGTGTTGATATAATTGTAACTTCAGAATGTATTCACTTGTATTTATTAGACTCTCCTAGAGAGTTCGGTCCTAGTAGGGTTTTAGTTATGTCAGGAATTAGTATAAATAGAGAGGTGACCTCTCTATTTATCACACAACTCATCCACACTTAGTTGTAGCGCATAGATGAGGAAGAGAAAGACACTGGGGCAAGGAAGAAAGAGGTTATCGCTATTGGGAGATCATCTTACTGTTTTGGGTTTCTCTTTAGTGCTAATTCTATCTCTGAGGAAGTTGCAGGGTTTTCTCCATTTATGGTTTCCCCGAAGAAAAACATTGTGTTCATTGTCTCTTGTGTTTGATTGTTGTTCTTGTTGTTCTCTCAGTTAAAGATTCTAATGAAATGATAGTTTAATGTCTTAAATATAATAGTTAACAAGCATCATGTTAAGGTCCAGTATGATAAGTCTGTCCATCCTAGGAGGTGTAGTGAAGGTGACTTGGTCCTTTTGTGGGATCAAGCTAAGGAACCCTTGGGGGTAGGAAAGTTTAATCCCATGTGGCATTGTCCTTACATGGTTAAGGATGTCTTAGAAAAAGGCACCTATGAGTTGGTTGATTATGAAGGGACAGCCTTGGTGGATCCTAGAAATGGGCTCTATCTAAAAAAATACTATGCATGATTTTCAACTAGGGCTAGTTTTTGTATATTATTGTACAGTTTTGCATTGTATAGTTAGGTTTTCTTATGGTGATCAGGTTTGTTGATTAACTTTCATTTGTTATGGAATATGTCAATGGAGTCTTTCATTTACATAGGATTCATAGATGGTGCTAGCCGCCACACTCAAAACTCAGCTTTGGCTTCTTGGGTGATCTATACTCCTACAAGTCAAGTATTGTCTTCAGGAGGCGTATGTTTACGACCTTCGTCAAACAATGTTGCTAAATATAGTGTCATTATTGAGTTATTGCATGATGCCATTTTGCATGGTGTTCATTCTCTTGAGGTACATCTTGATTTGCAGTTAGTGGTTTCACAACTTAATGGCTTGTATCATATTAGGGATCCAAAATTATTACGAAGATTCTTGCGTGTTAGATTGCTAGAATGCCAATTTGAGAGTATAACATACACTCATGTTCCAATAAATTTTAATCAAGTTGCTAATTCATATACTAACTATATGTTAGATTTCCATTTGTTTCATAGACCATAAACATTTCACAAACACATTTTACACTTGTAAATAGAATAATAATCGATCATCATGAATATTTTTCATTAAGTTCAAAAAAGGTGATGTCATGATACATAAGTGTCATATACAAAATCGGTGCTTCTGAGCCACCAACATATAATACACGGTCATACAAAAAATAAAAACCTAGGTATCTAAGCGTGAGGTGGAGGAGGGTGCTAATCATGGTAGCACAACATGGATCTAGCTATCCAGTGAAACAATTGAACCCATCCTCATGGTACTGCAACCACTTCACGTTGCATGGCCTCAGGTAAGTCCTCGACTTGCACCATGGGTACTCTATGTGTTAATCGAACAAAGTTCGTGTGAATGCTCTGGAGCATCCAATCTACATCTACACCCATGATCTCATCATCTCTTCCCCCTTTTCGATGACGAGGAAATCCATCTAGCCATCATGGTCCTACATCTGCATATACATGACAAAGTATCACTATGTGTCATCACACCAAAAACTTGTCTTTTGATTTCATATATCAAAAAGCACAAAAGAATTATATGATTCATAAATTAAAAAGTGGGATTGGGATTTGTTACCTATGTCTCCATAAGCTGCTCCTGGTGGTAGGGGCATATCTGGGTCTCTGTGAAAGTCTATCCCTACATAGGGGTAGTCTTTATGGAGATGATCTGTCTCTACCACCATGAAAAGAAATCTGCTAGGTAGGGGTTATCCACCCATCCACCTCCAAGTATGCACATGACATTAGCCCAGTGTTGCTGAGCTGGATCGCAGACTCCATGTGGAGCAATGTCTACTCTAGGGCTTAGCCCTGACACCCACTCAAAAAATAATGTGCTCAGTATGTTGCCAAACCTGAAATTACACACCCTTCCCATCTTGCAGTCACTGAGCTATTGTTTCATGTTGCTCAATAGTGCAGTACTCCAGTCATATATCATAGGCCGTAGACACTCTACTTCATAGAACATCATTGGCCGTGAAGCCTGATGGAGTGATGCCAAATCTGTGATCCTTCCAAGTGCCAAGAGTATGGATTTCAGCCCGAGAATCTAAATTACGTTTGTCAGGATTTGACTCCCAACCTTCTCTGTATTGGGAAGGAAATACACAACTGTGTAGTCATCTATGATCAGCCCGCCTCCTGGTCCATGAGATCGGAGGTTCACCACCTCCCCTCATCAAGACAAACCTGTGATGAAATATATGTCCTCAACCTTAATGCTAAGTGACATCCCATCTATCTGAAAGGTTTCAGACTCTGGATCCCAACAATATACCAACAGCTGGAGTAGTCTTGGCTTTATCCTCAAGCTACCAAGACTCCAAAACTTGTATAAGCCACATGCCTGTAATTCTTGTTGAGCCATGAGGTCAGCCTGAACAGCTTCCTCAACATCACCATGTTCCCTATCTCTCCACTCTAGTACCATCCTGCATAAAAAACACAATTTTTTATCATTATTTGCCCATAAAAACCTTGTTCACGGCCCTATAGATGACTATTTTCAAAACAGTTACATATGTACACAGTTTTCGAGGCATTTTTGTGTATGGTGAGCCCTATACGTGGAAAAATTCCCAATATCCATGTGGGCCGAAACACCCAAGTTGGGATGGCCTAAAAAATTAATTGGACCATGAAAATTCAAAATTTTTGCATGAAAATGAAAGAGAGGGGAAAGGGAATTTACCTGGATCAAATGTGGAGGGATTCCATTGGACGATGCTCCCAGAATTTGCTTCTGAAGTTCTGGACTCAAATGCACTATGGTGGGTAAAAATTCCAAATGGTATGAAAATTTTTAATTTTTCACTATTTTATAGAAACTTTTTGAAATTTTTACCCAATTTCTATAATTTTTTACCGTTTCTAACCATTTTGGACCATTTGAACTAATTTGATGTTGTAGGAGCTCATTTTGAGTGCGGTTTGACCGTGTCTTCGACCCGTTTGTACCTATTGTAGGTATTATGTCTAAACTAACATATAGGTTAGGTTTCCACATCCGATTTCA
This sequence comes from Pseudotsuga menziesii, assembly GCA_001517045.1. Classification (NCBI taxonomy): domain Eukaryota; kingdom Viridiplantae; phylum Streptophyta; class Pinopsida; order Pinales; family Pinaceae; genus Pseudotsuga; species Pseudotsuga menziesii. The sequence continues at coordinate 33,295 of LPNX010279768.1, forward strand.
TTTTGCATGACCTTATGACCATTTCATCTTAACCTCAGGTATGAACCCATTCCATCTTGTCATGGAACCTTCTTGTTTCTTTTAGAAGTGACATCATGCAAATGGTAGAGCTTTCCCATACATGGGTACCCTAGTTAGATCTTGTGTTGCATTTGGTGACCATGCCAACATTTCTCCTTTAGAGTGTGGGAGTCCTTTGTATAGTACCACCATTACTTTGAGCAAGAGCTTCATACTCCTCTTAAACTGTATGCTGGCCTTTCCCTCGGGACTCCCTTGTATATGTCAAGTTGCAATTGCATTATCATGAGTTTTTCTTTCCTTATTGAGCCTTATGTCGGCTTCCTTGACTTTGATTATCAGCCATATAGCCCGATATTGTGTCATGTCTAGCCAAGAAGAGCCTTTTTACATATCCTTTGCATCTCGATTCCCCATTTCTTATCGAGATGAGACTTTCCCCCAAGTGTCGTTATCATGCACATGTTTCCTTACATTGAGCATAGGTATGTTCCACTGCTTGGAACTATTTTTTTTGTCCCCTAACACTCATCTCCTCCCCTATTTGTAACTATAAAGAACTTTTACTCTTTACATGCTTTTCAAAATATCTGAAAAAGTCCAAAAATTATCAAAAAAAAAAAAAAAGTCGGACTGGAAAAGATGTTCTCTTTGGTAGCAGTTGAGTCATGTCTCCTTCGAACAGAGCACTGTATATCACATCTGTTGGTTGGGTTGTTAGTTTGAATTTAGGAGCTGTACTTGTTACTTTGAGTTTATTTCCACTGATTGGTTAAGCTTCCAATACTTATGGAGCCTTTGTTGATGCCTCCTGTGTCATAGAGATGTCCCAGTTTGTATATCGAGTCTATGCGTCCTACATTCAGTCCCCATTTTCCTTAATGCTCTTGTTCGAAGGAAGTTGAAGCATGAGTTGGCCATTCCTCAGTTGTCTTGACTTTGCATGTCGCCCATTCCCAGTACTATTACTGGTTTGTGCACATCTTGTTCGCGATCTTCCACATTATACAACATTGTTGAGTACCTCGTGTTGGTTGATGGGGGATGCCTTAATGCCCTCCTTCCAGCGGATTCCATCCCATCGACTTTAGATCATTTATTTTGGGATAGGAGTCTAGAGTCATTTGAGTGCCTTGAGACTTACAGTCATTAGTGGTAGGTTCTCTCTCCATCGGCAGTTTTTGGAATACATCAATGTCCCCTGATCGATGGATTCTTCCAAGTGTTTGACCTCAACACATCTATTCACACTTGTTAGATTGCACTCTAGTACCTTTATTCCCATTTTCATTATCGGTGGGTGATCTCGAGTTTGTTAATGGTATACATCAATGACCGATAATCAGACGACCGACTACTATGTTCAATCTCGACACCTTTATTCGCATAGTAGGACATGTACTCGTAGCGGTTTGTGTAGAAAAATTTCTAGCTTGGTGGCATTCCACATATGCTACCTCCTTGATCATGCCAATATTCATGAGATTTCAGCTCTCGTGATTTGATTCTAGTATATGTCATATGTATTCATCTTCTATGGAGATCTTGATCCATTGTATATCTTCATCATGGAGATTCTTTCTATTGTATATTGTACGTGGCAATGACCACACATGTCACATTTTGTATATCATGCCTATTCATGGCCATTGTACTCTTATGTATCCAGGACTGCTATATGTATTTGTAGTCATATACAGAGATTGATTATTGTACTATATTGATGGATGGCTGGTTCTTCCACCTATTTCTTCATCACTCCACTTCTGGGATGGATTTTATAATGTATTTCGGCCATCATCTTACCCCTCTAACCTTGCACATTAGGGGGTATCTGTTATAGTTTATTTTACCACACATGGTTGATCACATGTTTATGGCCTTCCCTGTCCCTTTGCAGACTCTTTAGACCCCATGGACAAATATTATACTTTGATGTTTCCAATTTCATCCATAAAAAACACCTGTTTATTGTTGTACACAACTTTTAAACTTATACTCGCGTGTACACACGACTTTTGAGCTCAAACCCACGTACATCAGGATGTGTGCATAAATCCAAATATTTTTGGAGTTTTCCTTGATGTGTGTCTGTACCACTTTAATATTGGCTTTCCACATGCCTCGATATCACTCGGATTTGACCCTCCATTACCCCTTTGGAGTGCTATATAAGAAACCCCTTTGATACATTGAAGAGGAGGAATTGAAGAGCAATGAAACTATAGTCCATTGTTGCCATAGCTTGCATATACTTGAGTCTGCATACCTTTCTCCCTTTGGAGCACTTTTTGTTCTTCCCAAGCTTGCCTTTGGTTGTGATATTGCTATTGAGAGATGGAGGATTGAGGTGGTGGAGGCCTAGGTGGAGGACTCAGTTTCTTCGGATCACAGATGTGCTGAGAGAGGTTGTCACTTGTGTAATCTCTTATTTGATTAATAAAAACATCTTTTCTTGTCCAATAATGTGCATTTAAATGAATATTGAATCCATGGATATGTTTAATTGCTTACACATTATTGATTATATATGCTAAATTAGATCTAACACCATATTATATAGCATTCTTTTCTTGTTTGTTGTTGTTGAGGGAAAATTGCTAGTGCAAGCGGGATTGGAAAAAGCTTAATGGGGATCTACTTCAACTATCTGGAATAAGATATGAGTCAAGGTCCCTTAGTGTTAGATGTTTGGTTTCTCTGGAATATTGGGAAGGGATTTATTTCTCGTGTTTAGCTGTCTGTTGTGGTACACCCCAAGCCATAGGAATTTTCTCTCCGTAACACTTGGCAGTGATGTGTCACCAATGTGGACAATGATATGAAATCAGACTGCAAATGTGGATAATGATATGACAATGTTGAGATGTTACAGATGTGCAAATATGTATGGTCGAGATGGGAAATGATGCGGCGATAATGTGTTGTAGAAGTGGCTGTAAGTATCACTGAGTTGGAGCATGCCCCCAGTTATAAGTCAAAGATCGAACAGTGAAAGTGTTGCTTCGCAGCGAAATTCGTAAGAAATGTTTTGGTGGACTTCCAAAAAGATAGCCAATCTCCAAAAGCGTTTAATGTGTTTAACAATAACATGTCAGAAGTTTTAGGAGTATGCTAATATATTAGGTATACAGCTGAAGAACAAAAAAAATGGTGAAGTATAAAGCTTTAAGCTCTAGTAGAAAACTGAGTTAATAAAGCGCTTGTGTTGGCAAAGTTTAATCAAATAGAGAAAATACTAAGTATGGTTATAACTAAAACCAGCTTAACTATATTTGTTAGTTAATATTTTTTTGCACATTAAGAATTTTAATGAAAGAGGTGTGAAGTATATGAGGAGACACATTGTTTCATGAATAGGTGTGAGGAAATTGTATAAGTATGGAGATATCATATTAAGAAGAGTGTGTCTGCAAACAAGTGTTGAATATCAAAAGAGAAAGAACAGTGCAAGAAGCAAATGAAGAATTAATAAGGAGAGTGGGTTGGTGCTTTCAAAAGTGAGTAAGTGCTTCCTTGTTAATCATACCTGACTAAATAAGAGGTCGAATCCTCCTACCATTTTGTGCTGGTGAAGAAAGGGTGTGGGTGCATCTTAGTCAGTTGGTGTTGATCTAAAGGAAAACAAATCTTCTTCTATTGTACATTGTAAAAACAATTTTGCAAATAATAGGAAAGAGTTGGTGGTTTACCTTATTAGGTTCCATGATTAGTTGTTCTCCAAAATTGTTTGTTACATTTGAAAATCACAAAATAAAAGAAATTTTGTGTAAAAGTTGTGTCATTGATTCACCCCCCACCCTCTCAATGACAGGACCTAATTCATCAATTAGTATCAAATCCAGTCTCTTCACTAAAAGGGTTTAATCACTTGAAGAGTAATATACATCAGGATGGATCAATAGTTGAAGATATAATCATAGATCCCCATATTTTATGGTGAATACTATGTGTTCTGGAATATTAGAATGAAAACCTACCTGATGACCATTGGACTCGAAGTATGGGCATTAGTTGAAGAAGGATATCATTTCCCAAAAGTCACTCCCATAGAAGCAGAAGATAAGAAGAAATTTTGGGATCATGCAAAGGCCTTAAATACATTACAAGATGGACTAAGTAAGAAGGTCCTTGCAAAAGTACTAACCTATGAAAGTGCTAAACATCTTTGGAATAAATTGGAAACTATATATGCAGGAGACTTCAAAGTAAAGAAGGAAAAATTACAATCTATCAAAGTACAGTATGAGTGTCTAAAGATGAAGGATGTGAAAATATTTCATAGTAGTTCGAAAGAGTTGATAGTCTTGATCATGCAATCAAAGGTTTGGGAGGAGAAGTACCAGATGGTGAGTTAGTTGAAAATATAATAAGAACACTTCCTATGGCATATAACCCTAAAGTATCCACTCTTGAAGAAGGAGAGAAACTAGACGAACTTACCATGGAATAATTGCATGGAATCCTCATCTCCTATGAATTAAGACTAGGTCTTGATAACCTTCCAAAAGGAAAGGCAACCTTCAAAACACTTAAGAAAAAAAAAATTAGAAGCCAAAAGCTCAACCGAACCATAATGAATAATATGATGTAGAAGAAGCCAATTTTATTAAAAAACTTTGGAAAGGATCGGAGAAGTACAAAGGCAAACTTCCTTTCAAATGTTTTAATTATGGATAAATTGGGCATTTTGCAGCCAAGTGTCCTTATCCCAAGGAAGAATATGAAGATGAAGATAACAAAAATAAACAATATAAGAAGAAGGTAAAATCACACTATAATAAAAATAATTACAAAGAAAAATGAATTTTTACTCAAAAGAAGAGAACAATAGTTCATCTAAGATTAGTGACAGTGATGATCAAGTATTTTTTCTAGGTATTGAAGAGTCTAATGTGATAGAAGAAAATGAGCATAAGCAACAGTCAGAAGATCAAGTAGAGGTTAATATGGAAGAAGAACTTCTCAGTTCCTTGGATGAATTAAGAAAATACAAAAACTTATATAGACAACTGAAAAGTTTTGTAGTTGAACAAAAGGAAGAAAATGAACAAAAAGAAAAAGAGATAGAGAAAGCTATAAGCAACTTGGAAAAAAAAATCCTAGATGCAAAAAATATGGAAGAAAGTTTGAAGAGGACTCTTAAAGAGAAATAACTAACCTGTGAAAGAATGGAGGAAGAATTAGTTCACCTAAGAAAAGAGCTCGATGCAAAACTTATCCAAACAAAATATGAAAATATATCTAAATTCTTAGATGAAATTATAACCACACAAAGGGATCCAAATAACAAAAATGGAATAGGTTATTCTCAAGTTGAAAACCAAGCTAACTCAAAATCCTATGTAGTTTCTTTCCTCAATACATTTGAGAAGAAATATGAAGAAGAGACAAGCAATGATCAAAACTCCAGAGGATTATTTCCACCCATCAAGAAGGATGTCAAGACAACTCCAAAGAAGATTTATCAAAACATGTATCCTCACATTTTCTTTGGTTATTGTTATGCATGCTCTAACTTCAAACAAAAAGCTATGAACTATAGAGCATATGGAAGAAAAAATTTGAAGGCTAAAAACTATAACCTTAAAAACAAAAAAACAGATGGTCAAATTAAGAGTAGAAATTATAACACCTTCGCACCTCTACAAGAAAGGAATTTAGAATGCTTCAATTGTCATAATTATGTCCATAAAGCAAGTAATTGAATATTGATGGAAATATCATATAGACCGAGGTGCATTAGAGAGAAAAAGAAGCTTTGGAGAGAAAAAACATCAAAAGAGGAATTTCTTATTGCCTTGAATGTCCAAGATAAAGGATATCTCTGGTATGTTGACAATGGGTGTTCAAAACACATGATAGGAGATCAGGACAAGTTTTTGAACTTAAAGAAACATAAGGGTAAATTTACATTTGGTGACAATGCTTAAGGTAACATTCTTGGGAAAGGCGCTGTGAATTTGGGAAAAGACAAAGCCAAGAATGTGTTGCTTGTTGAAAATATGAAACCTAGCTTATTAAGTGTCAGCCAAACCTGTGATCAGGGACACATTTGCATCTTCGATTCAAAGAAATGTGATATTAGGAGAAAGGACTCAGGAAAATTGGTTGGTACTTCTCCTAGAACTCCTGAGAATGTGTACATACTAAATACAAAATTGAATGAGGAATTTCATATAAATTTAGTGGATGAAAGTTGTCTATGGAATAGAAGGTCGCAACACGTTAACTTTGACAATTTAGTAAAAGTCAGCAATCTTGGGGCAGTAAGAAACTTTCCAAAGATCACAAAACCTTTGAATCCTATATGTAGACATTGTCAACTAGGGAAACAAACTAGAATAACGTTCAGAACAAAATAATATTCAACCTAAAAACCTTTAGAGATGGTTCACACTGACCTCTGTGGACCTACAAGGACCAAACATTTGCAAGGAGAGTCCTACTTTATGTTGTTCATTGATGATTTTACTGGAATGGCTTGGATGTTTTTTCTCAAGGAAAAATCAGAAGCATTTAACAAGTTTAAAGATTTTAAAATTATTGTTGAAAATGAAACAGAGGCAAGAATCAAATGTCTTAGATGGAACAATGGTGGTGAATTCACCTCAAAAGAGTTTGATCTCTTCTGTGAAACTCATGGAATTAAGAGGAAATTTTCAGCTGCCAAAACACCTCAGGAACATGGGGTTGCTGAGAGGAGGAATAGAACGATTCAAGAGGCTACAATGACTATGCTTAATGAAGCAAAATTTTCTGATGGGTATTGGAAAGAAGTTGTAAGCACAGCAGTACACATTTTAAATAGAGGTCAACTGAAGATCAATAGTAATAAGACTCCTTATGAGCTATGGTTTGGAAGAGTTCCTTCTATAAAATACTTCAAAGTCTTTGGTAGTAAGTGTTACATCAAAAGGCTTGATGAGGATCTTGAAAAATTTGATGCCAGATCTGATGAAGGTATCTTCCTTGGATATGCTTCTACCAAGAAAGCATACAGATGCTACAATCTTAGATTACATAAGATTATAGAGTGTGAATATGTTAAAGTGGATGACTTGAAAACAAATAACTTCAAACATCAAGAAGCCATACTTGAAATTGAATATGAAGAAGATGATGAGTTAAATCATACACAAGCAAATAAAGAAGAAACAGAAGATATACAAAAAGATGAAATGAATACTAAAAAGGAAAAGGAAGAAGATGATATGCATACTAGTGAATACGAGGAAGATATTCAAGAAGAAGAAATAAAAGAAGAATCTCCAAGAAGAGACACAAAGGAACCTTCACAAAGGACTCAAAAGAATCATCTTGAAGGTTTGATTATCTGAAATAAAAGAGATGGAGTGCAAAAAAGAAGACACCTGCTGTATCAGATAGAAATAGCACTTCTATCATGTATTGAGCCCAACTCAATCAAAGAAGCATGCAAAAATGAAATTTGGCTCAAAGATATGAATGAAGAATTAAATCGAATAGAAAAGATTAAAACATGGGAACTAGTTCCAAGACCACAAAATAAGAATGTCATTCGAACCAAATGGGTGTTCAAAAGCAAAGCAAATGAAAATGGACAAGTAATCATGAACAAAGCCAGATTGGTATGTAAAGGTTATGCCTAGGTTGAAGGAGTATATTTTGAAAAAACTTTTGCACCCATGGCCATATTGGAGGCAATTAGGATGTTCTTAGCCTTTGCGAGCTACAAAAAATTGAAAGTATAGTAGATGGATGTCAAGTCAGCTTTTCTGAATCGAAACCTAAAAGAGGAAGTCTACATTGAGCAACCAGAAGGGTTTCAATTAATTGATAAATGAAATTATGTCTGTAAACTAAAGAAATCTCTCTATGGGCTAAAACAAGCACCCAGAGCATGGTATGGAAGGCTATATTTTTACTTACAAGCACAAGGCTTCAAAAGAGGATCATCAGACAGTAACCTTTATTCTAAAACTATTGGTGATGGTATGATTATTGTGGAAGTACATGTTGATGATATCATATTCGGGAGTGATGATGAAAAAATGGGTAAGGACTTTACTAGTAGGATATAGCAAGAATTTGAGATGTCTTTACTTGGTGAACTAAAATTCTTCCTAGGATTTCAAATAGTTCAATCCAAAAAGGGAATTTGTATCCATCGGTCCAAGTATGTTAAAGATATGTTGAAGAGATTCCAACTAGAGGATTGTAAGCCTATTTGTACACCTATGATAGTAGGTTGAAAATTAAGAAAAGAGGATGAAACCAAAGATGTGGATCGAAAACATTACAGATCAATGATTGGAAGTTTACTATATGTAACAGCCTCCAGAACTGATGTTAAGCAAGCAGTCAGAATGGTGGCTAGATTTCAAGCTACACCAAAGGAGATTCATGTTAAAGCTGTGAAAAAAATCTTTAGGTACTTAAAAGGAACCATAGATATTGGATTGTGGCACCCTAGCAAGGATTCATTCACTTTAAAAGCCTATTCAAATGCAGATTGGGTACGATGTGTAGATGATAAGAAAAGTACAAGTGGAGGGGCATTCTTTTTGGGAGAGTCATTGGTATCCTGGATAAGTAAAAAAGATACCTCAATCTCTCTGTCTACCACTTAATTTAAATGAATTGCAGCAGTAGAATGTTGTACCGAAGTTGAATGGATGATACAAACTTGACAAGACATCAAAATAGTGTTTGAAGAACCCATCACTATCCACTGTGATAATACATGTGCTATAAGTCTACTGAAGAATCTTGTTCAACACTCAAGATCAAAACACATTCCTATAAAGTATCACGATTTAAGAGAATAGGATGCGAACAAGCGCATTAAACTGGAATATGTCCCAACACAGGAATAGGTGGCATATATTTTTACAAAAACTTTAAGAAGAGATTTGTTTGAATATCTTAGGAAGATATCAAGGGTAGTATCCTCTCCAACCTAAAATCAAGAATATAATGCATCAAGAATGGCATCAATTCAGGGGGAGATAGTGATCAGAGTCAGGGGGATTTATTCTGCCCTTTGTCTTGATGTCAAAGGGGGAGAAATAAAGAGTGTTTCCATCAATTACGAAGGGGGATATTGTTGGAAGTATGGTAGAAGATGTAGATTGTCATTGATGGAATTCAAAAAAGGAAGTGGAAAATATCCATGACAAGAGTAGTAAAAATATCATATGAGCTTATGGGTGAGTAGCAAACAGATCCATAGATGAGAAGTTGTATCATGACAAAACAATGGTGTCAAGGGTTATAGAATTAGGCATGCCAGGGATGACACAATGCACACCACTACAAAAGATATGCACACCAGAAGGATATGTACACAAAATTTGCACGCTACTATTAAGGAGATGCACACCAGAGAGAGTCAGAGTTCATATATGCATGCCAGTGAGGGATATGCATGTTCAAGGAAGATATCTTAGTTTTGGAATAATTCTTCAAGGGTGTCTTTATCTTTTTAAACTTGCTGGAAGTGAGAGAGTTGACAAATCTGAGGCCACTAGAGATAGATTAAAGGAAGCACAGCATATTAATGGATCTCTTTCAGCTTTAGGAGACTTGATTGTTGCTCTTGCACAAAAGAACTTTCATGTTCCTTACCGGAATAACAAACTCGCACAACTATTTTAGAATCCATTAGATGGGCAGGAAATAACACTCATCTTTGTGCACATAAGTCCCAAATTATATGCACATGGGGAGAAAATCAGCACTCTAAAATTTGCAGAGCAAGTTTCCATCGTTGAATTGGGTGCTGCACATTCCAACAAGGATGTGAGATGCCAATGGTCAAAGAGCTGATGCAAATGTATTGAAATGTTGTTCTTATATTGCTAGAAAGGATAAATACTGTTCAAGATTGATTTCTATTCAATATTTTGAAACAAGTATGGTTACATCTACACATTGACCATGTACAAAGGGCCTTTGGATGTGGAGTGCTCCACTGAAGAGGACTTCTTTAGATGGAACTAAGTACAATATATTACTTCTTTACAGCAAAGGAATTGATGCATATGATCAAACATGCATTGGCAGTCCTTTTGTCAAACATGTTTTTCTATAAACAAATGGGAGGGACTGATGAAGCTTCTCTAGATTGTTTATCTGTGGTTGCTGATATGAAAAAACATATTCAAGTTAGAGCATTCAAAGGGTCGAACCACAGCAACAGATATTGGGCAGTCCTCTCCACAGCTTGTGTGGCTTTTACATGATTTTTATTTGAACCTGGTAGAAAATGGGCTCGGTTGCATAGCTTCATTTCGAACTGGGTGCCAAGAAATAACCTGATAATATTTCCAAAGGAAGAGACTCAATAGTCGTTGATCAAATGAATGGACGGTGGAGATCGAGTTTCACTTTGGGGGTTTATCCCACATTGGCTGTGGAAGGAGTTTCTTATGTGTTTATATAGACCAATTTTTCCTATGTTTATCGACACGTAGAGAAAAGGATAGGTAGGGGCACTGGGTGTTTGGAATCCACGAGAAGCTCACCAACTCGGTGCCTAGGACGACCTGTCAGGGCCCCCATCATTTTGGTACACGTGGAAAATCAGTTGTTGATGAGGATAATGACTTGGGAGTGATGTGTTGCCAGTGTGGAGAATGATATGGCATCAGACTGCAAACGTGGATGATGATATGACAGTGTTGAGATGTTCTAGATGTGGCAGTGCGTATGCTCAAGACGGCCAATGATGTGGCGGTAATGTGTTGTAGGTGGAGCTGTAAGTATCACTGATTTGGAGCATACCCGTGGTTATAAGTCAAAGATCGAATGGTGAAAGTGTTATTTTGCAGCCACATTTGTGAGCAAAGTTTTGGTGGACTACCAAAAAGATAAAGGAGCTCCAAAAGCATTCGATGTGTTTAAAAATAGCATGTTAGAAGTTTTAGCGGTATGCTAATATATTAGGTAAACAACCGAAGGCCAAACAAAAAATGGTGAAGTATAAAGCTTTAAGCTCTAGTATAAAACATAGTTAATAAAGCGCTTGTGTTGGAAAAGTTTAATCAAATAGAGAAAAGACTGAGTATGGCTATAACTAAAACTAGTTTAACTATATTTGTTAGTTAATAGTTTTTTGCACATTAAGAGTTTTAATGAAAGAGGTGTGAAGTATATGAGGAGATGCATTGTTTCATGAAGAGGTGTGAAGAAAGTGTATAAGTATGGAGATATCATATGAAGAAGAGTGTGACTACACACAAGTGTTGAAGATCAAAAGAGAAAGAGCAGTTCAAGAAGCAAATGAATAATTAATAAGGAGGGAAGGTTGGTTCCTGCAAAAGGGAGTAAACGATTCCTTGTTAGTCGTAGCAGACTAATTAGGAGGTCAAAGCCTCCTACCATTTGGTGCTGGTGAAGAAAGGGTGTGTGTGCACCCTGGATTCCTGGTCAGTTGGTGCTAATCTAAAATAAGAAGCATCTTCTTCTATTGTACATTGTAAAAACAATTTTGCAGTTAATAGGAAAGAGTTAGTGGTTTACCTTATTGGTGTCACAATAAATTGTTGTGTCCAAATTTTTTTGTTACATTTGAAAATCAGAAAATAAAAGAAATTGTGTGTAAAAATTGTGTCATTGATTCACCTCCCCCCCCGCCTCTCAGTGATAGGACCCGATTCATCACTAAAGATAGATCCAAAGTGGGTCCTTAAAACTGACATGATTCACTTACACCAATGGATAAGTGACATCCTTTATACTAATTTTCTCTAGGATACATTACAGATATCCAAATTAATAGCTGGTAAGAAGAGAGTCGAAGAACTACTCTGAAAAGAGAAAGTGGAGAACAAGGCTCACCAAGCCGAAATTAAGAAGCTCCAGGTGGATATATCGGTAGCAGACAGCCCAAGAGACAGAGGTGTTGCCACACAAAGGCTACTAAAGGACAAGGAAGGTACAATTCATCTATTAAAGAAAAAGCTAGAGATCCCAGCCACCTATCTCATACAAAATTCTGAATTGATCAAAATTGAGAAGGAGAAGGAAGCATTAAACACCAATTTGATCAATTGTAAGGCTAGACTGCTCAAATAGGAAGAAAAGGAAAAATAGTGGGAGAAATATGCAGAGCTTTGGGTTGGAGAAAAATGATCCTTTGAAGCAAGGCAAGCTGAGTTGGAAAAAGAGTTGAAAGAGTTGAAGGAAAGGGATTAAGAACAACTAGTCCCCATGGTTCAGTCTTCTGAGATATATGGTGCAAACTCCCTCTCTCAAGCCATGTCCCAAGTAAGTATCAAAGCTATAGAAATCACTGGTCTAAGAAAATAGAATAAGGACATGATGAATATGGCTGAGGTCAAGGAAGTCATAAGAAATAAGTTGGAAGACCGTTGTAAAGAATTGGAGGATAAAAACAACAAATTAACATAACATACTTCAGGCCAGGAAACCCTACAAGGGTAAAATAACCTCATCTAGGACATGATAGTAGCGGAAGCATCCAAGTTGCGACCATAATTGGATTTTATCCCAGATAAAGAAAGTGCTACACAAGCGGCCAAAACGCATATTCGAATGGCAAAATAAGACCTCAACAAAAGGCCCCTGGACACAGTTGAAGGTGCAATCATCTTTCTAAACAATCTAACTAAGGAATACATTAGATGGGGAAATGTCCAAGATAGAATTTTGGTCAGCACATGGGCTAGGAGAGGGGTACACAAACACCATCACTTAAAGATGGTTGAAGCGAAGTGGAACTTCATCCACAAGTAGGTTAATGAATTTTCTTCGGTTTTTAATCCTCTGGTTACAAAAGGGCTCTCCTTCTTTTGGGAAGAAAAAGGACCATTTTTTTCCCATAAAGAGTATCATGACAGATTGATCAAGTGCAGACAAGAACACATGAAATTTGAAGACATGAACCAACAATGGCTTTTAGGTAAAACCGTGGTCTAAAAATTATCTAGTGAATTTGAATGACTATTTGATTTCAAAGTTATGTGCACAAAATTACCAGCGCCTTCCTATCTAGAGAGCCTAGAACTCGACGTATTGGTGGAAGAAATGATAAAGTTAGAAATGCCTATGAATAACCAAGGGAAGGTGATTGAAAATTACAGTAAGGCTAAATACAAGCTACACCAATAATGATACTCCTGAGACATGATTTGAACCAAAGATAGAGGTGTAAAGTAATCAGGCGAGCCTGGATTTTGAAGACGTAGTGCCTCTTGGGGTCCAACAGGAGTGTTGCATCTGTCACCTTTTGTTTTATGTTACCCATGGAAAAAATGCCACGATACAGTTTCTTATGAGTTTGTTGCTAGTTTTCTAACTAATTTTGGCCCCGTTTCGAGGTTGTTCTCGAGGGCCCAAACATTATAAATATGCTCCCCATAGAGGGAGAAAGGGTTGGTTTTGGAACCTGTAAGATTAATTTGTTTATGATATTTTTATTTAATACAAGTTACGGAGCTGAATGTTGGTTATTTTAATGAAAGAAGTTTTGTGTATTTCTCAATTACAGTATGTAATTTCCTTTCTTTATGTGCATGTACTTCCTATTTTTTCTTTACATTATGTTTTCTTCATGTCTTTGACTAGTGTCTAATGGTTCGAAATTCATATTCTTATCCTCTGGCCATTGTCTTGGACATTCACAAAAAATTTATTCCAAAGTTAGTGTAGAAGTCATCCCTATGGTACTCTACATTGATCAACTGTCATCGTTCTTCATTTTTCACCAGACCCAAAAGATATCGACCGTGATGAAAGTACTACCTTTCTCTTGCAAACGTTTCCTATGCAAACTACTTTGTATTTCTTGGTATTTGTGACTCCATAGCCCAATATATCTTTACCTTATTTCAACCACCAATATTTGATATTCATTCCATGACAATATGTCTGGCCTTGTTCTACATTTGTGAGAGATCCCTCTCTAGAAATGGAAAATCCAACTCCCTTTCCTAAATTGGTTCTGATGTTACCTGAGTGTCCTCCTTCCCGCAACATTGGGTATGATTCTGAGTGCTAATAGGTTGGTTCTTGAATAAATGAATTTGGATCTTATGCAAATATTACTATTATCCATCAAGGCCAGTGTCTAAAACAAGCAAGTTGGTGCTTATGTAGTATATAGATATCCTTACAAGTTGATGCCTATAATATGTGAGTTGGTACATGTAATCAGGTTGGTTCCTGAGCGATTTGGTGCTATATTTTTAGATATTGGTGCCTCCTATCCATGGAATCAATAGTTTATATATAGATATAGATAAATTTATTTTACATATTCTTTGTGAAATTTTGTCCTTTACTGTGTTTTGGTAGAAATGTTTTTTGAAGAATAATTTATTATGTGAAAATTGTATAATCTACATTTTATACTGATTTATCCCCCTCTTAGTATAAATAAAAATTGAACAAAATTTACCTTGCATATGTAATCTCACCTTTTTTTTATTTCATTAGGAATCCATGCCTACAGAATAATTACAAATATAAAAAATCAAAATGTAAAGGAACATAAACAACAATAAAATAGAATCAACAATGAGGAAAGTGTACTTTTCTAAAATATTTCTCATGTATTCTAGAAAATGAAATTTGTTTTGAGCCCTGGAAGGAAGTATGCTAGGAGTGTGATCCCTTCTCTAAAGTTAACACTCTCACTCACATGAACATGTTCCCTTTATATCTTGTATTATCTATCATGATCTTGTTTCTCAATTCACATTGCCTTCCCTATCCCTTCCATGTGGTATTCACAAATCCTACTCTCTCTTATCACACTCATACCAAAGGTAAGTTCTATCATCTTGATGATATTGAAAATGACTAGATATAATGCTTGGAAAATCTACCATATTTTCAACACCACCACCATATCTCACATCCCAAGAAGCACCACGAATTTAATCATATCCATGTGGAAAGCTAAAACCATACCCTATATTAAGCTCAACATAGTCATACATTAGATATTAAATCCATCTCCATCTAGTAACCCCACAAGTGGTACTGACACGACGTGGTTATAACAAGTAAACATATGCATCAAGCTTTGAATCATAAAAAAATCCCCTCTTTGTGAAAAACATTACATGTTCTTTTCCACTAGGATTACTCTTAATATGCATTTAACTATTTGGAATGTAAAAACAAAAATTTTCGAATTTTGTATGGATGTCAAATGTTTGGAATGTTTAAAAACAAACCATGTAAAACTTGATTATGTAACAAGTTTATAGTTTTTTGAAAATATAGACATTTTATCAAATGGAAAGAGGTGTCTATGTGGGAAAAACATATACGGTTTATTGGTACAACTACATCTACTAAGGGGAGTCATCAAGTTTAGTAGGAATCAGTGACTCATGTAATAATGGAAGACTGTCGACTGCACCTTAAGGCTCAATATTATTGGATAACTCACATTTATCTGATCACCAGTCAAGCAAAAGGGACACAAATGAGGCCACCATATCTTCTATGGGAGAGCGTTGATCTTGAACTTATATTTGTATCAACATTCATGTTAATATATATCAATTGTATTTTTTTCCTTGTGTTAAGAAATTTTGTATGATTATATCGAAATGTGTTTTTATTTGAAGCAGAGCAAGGTTCAAAAGAGGGTTGTAATTCTGCATGGAGAGTTGGTGGATAAGCAAGGAGGGTTTGTGTTGAAGTAGATGCGGGTTATACACATGGGAAATTGGTGTTCAACAAATAACTCTTGAAGGTTGTTGCAACATTATCCTTCTAGTTTGCATCTCCCTCTAGAGAGTAAAGAAGGTCATGAGATTATTTTATGTTAATTGAAAAAATTCATTGATTTTTATGAGGGTCATAGACTAACAATGGATGGTTTTATTGAATTGATGTTGAGGAAAATGGAAGAAGTGATGGGTCCTAGAAACTATTCTAATGTGAAGGAGAGAGTGATGAAATAATAGGACAATTCAATGTTTAGTTCTCCAAAGAAGGCCTGAAGTGAAAAATGTTGAAAGTAAAATATTTCAAGCACCCCAAACTTGCATATTTATTATATGATCGGTTTGTTTCATCCTATGGTAGGTTGTCATGCAATGATGAAGTGCCTAACTAGTTTGATATATTCTTTATGCATAGTTTTTTTAGAATATGAATCTAGACTATATTATTATTCCTTCTAGATTTTATGGAGTTGGAAGGGAACAAATATATTATTGAAAATGTGCTCTTAGAGATCCCACAACTCTTCGACCTCCATTCCATTTTATATCTCTCCCATATAGAATTGTGACATTAGGATCAGAGATGGAGGCCACATCCCAAGCTGGGAGAGCTACAAGGGATGTTGTGGTTGAAATCTTAATATCGGCAGTTGTAAGAGTTGATGTTAGATTGGGTCAAGAGAGGGATTAAGCTACTTTTTTTCAAAGGTTTTTTTATAGAACCAATGATAAGGTAGACTTAATGATCATTAAATATCTTAGTGCTTATGCAAAATAATGTCGCAATACAAAATTTGATGTACTATCCCATGACACAAAGAGAAGAGGAGAGGCTTGTGTTTACATACATACAACATATAAATCTTTTATTCATTTTTAATTTAACTTTTGGTTGTTGTATCTATGGCTTTGTATATTTTGATATATAATAATAAATGTTAAATCCATATGTTTATTGATTGCAGTTTTCTAGATTGTTGAATGAACATGGTTTTGGACTCTCCACTAATGAGAATCTAGAAGGGAAAATTAGAGAGATATATTTACTAAATAGATATCTATATTTATGTTTTAAATATATTGTATGGTTTGTTAAAAAAAAATACGCAATTTATGTACATCTTCTTGTTATTGTGAAAATATTTTGAAATTAAAAAAGGTTTTGTCCACAGGATAATTTAGGTTCCATCTTTTTTATGATATTCCATCTCAAGTAGGTATGTTTTCAACTTTTTAGTTTTGATTTAAAGTGTCATTGAAATTTATTTTATTTTACTCACATAGTGTTTTATTTTAAATAACAAAATTTAAATGTGAGGAAACTTTAATAAGTATGGACTTTGTTGGTGATGTAAATGTTTATAAATTATTATTCTTTTAATTTTTATTTTCATAACTTTATTTTAGTTTTTGAAATTATTTTATATATGCTACAGGTTGGAACTTCTGGAGATAAAGGGAAGAATATAGTGGAGGATATTTTTCATTACACCCTCTTCTACATATATGCTAATAAATGGAAATTATCAATATTAATAATATATCATAACTAGAGACCTCTTTACACCTTTAGTACCACGAGGTACTCAGATAAGTTTCCATATTTTTAACATGGATGTCCAATTTCATTTTTCTCCATTCTATTAATTACATAACATAATAATATATTTATATAGCGGCCCAAAACATCATACACATTCAAAATATTTCTTCTTACAATTAAAATAAGAAACAAACACACGATGCCATGGAATTTCATTCACAAGTACAAGCATAAAACATAATTTAATAGTAAGAAAACACAAAAGTAACATAGCATTCTATGACAATTATATACTTAAATTTTAATTCAATTGTTCCTCAACTGAATAGAGAAGAAGGGTGTTCCTCGAAGTCATAGACACTATCAATCCAAGTCTCACTTTGACAGGCCACCCATGAGATGGGTCTATCAATCCACAAGGGATAAGTATTTTTGCAGAGCTTCTAAATATATCAATATCTCATGCATCCTAGTGGTGGATTAACCCCCTCCACGGTTATCCAAATCTCTATTTTCCCTTCCCCATCAACCTGTTCAACAAAAGGAGAAATCCCCCTTCTCTAAGTTAATAATCCCTCACGAAACCTAGAACCCCCTTCCAGTGCTCCAGAGCAGGTTGGACATGAAGTCTCTAAATTGAGAAATACATGGATAAGGTGCAGTCCAAGTTTCTTTCACTAACTAGTCTACCGCGTTAATGGCATACAAGCCTTCATATTATGAATAATGGTTTCACACTGCTCTCTTACACCATCAAGTTCAACATTCTACAGTAATGGCCAGAATCATGGTGAAGGAAAATTTGAATGACGTAATGGTAAAAGGAACGAAACCCTCTCAAGCTTTCATTTTTACTTTAATAGGCATGCATCATATTTTCATGTGGCCCGTCCACATGGAACCACTCTTAATCCCCTTTTCATAATTAAAAATAATGATTTAATTAAATAAAGCAAGCTCCTAATCCTGACTTAATTAAATATGGTTAAGTGGATAATGTTAAGGACATAAGCTAAGCCCCCACCCCCCTTTTGTCATTTCCATAATCCCACTAACACTCCCCTCATGTGGATTGATATTCCCCTATCTCTTCTTCATCCTTCTTCCAGTGCAACCATTTAGATATTTTTATATTAATATAAAATATATATACATTTACATAGTCTTGGTCATCTTGACCATTTGTTTGTGGATTCTACCTTTTTACATCAATATTTACAAAGTTTACATCATGGGTCAAAAATGGGGTATTGCAAATAAATTGTTTGTTTCTAGATTCATTTCTTTTGATGATCAGATGAATTTTCAATTTGAAAAAATGCAAAAATGCATTACCTAAGAATAGTTGCTAATAATTAGGTATTTTTTGCACTCCATTCATATCCACACATTCAAAAAACATTCAAATTTGTAAGCTATTGGTAATTTACTATTTCATTCATATATTAAACCTTTAATGGAAAATGGTAGATTTAACTCATCGAATTGAGTGAGTACTTTGCTAGAAAACCTATTTATCATTGTTTGTTTGTGGTAACACTCTTTTCTCCTCGATTTGTAGGAACACTCATTCACAAAAAAATAGTAACATGAATCCACCAATATGCAACAAAATTCATGATGAAAAGCCTCAAGAAACACAAAAATCCTAATAAAAACGTACAAAAATTAGTTGTAGTGAAGTTTTCCTTCCATGATGTTGTGAGTCATTTTCCTCGTCCAAAAAAGAGGTTGACATCTATACTTATGTGTACTCTAAGCCATGTGAGATTACACAAAAAAAAAGGTTCCTTATGTCAATATTTAGTACCTAGATATTACAGAGGACATAGTTGAACCACTTATACTATTAAATGAGAACTTTATACTAAGAACGAGAACTCTAGGCATAAAATCGATGATTTTTGCGAAAAAAACACCAAAAACACCCCCAAAAAGAAAAGTGTTGATACTAGTATACACATTTTTTTTCAGGGTTAAAAATGGAGCCCCTAAATTGGAAAAAGAATTTTTCCGCCAAAAGATAAATTACAACCTTTTTGAAACTTGCATTTTAAACAAAAAAATTTATTTCATAAATAATTTCACCACTCTAACTATATAAAATCAAAGAAATTATGATTTGATTCATAATGAAATCATATATTAGACCATACAAGAATAAATTATTCATTTAAATATTCAAAATTTCCTTCATAGTTTCAATTACAAACATCATACTAATAAAAAACATCTAAAATGTTTCATTTGAAATTATTTAAATTCATCAATGGAATCTGACACCCATAAGAATCTACATTTTCTGCAGATGGAGGACTCAACCAAGATGTAGACGACCGATATTCTTCTCTATTATCAATGGGTGCACCATCTGCATCTACATTTATGCCCATCATTTCAACTCTCATATTCCTTCTGAATCTACGACTTGGTTTAACATACTCCCATCTTGGAACTTCTAATTTTGGCAACAACTTCTTGATAATCTCTATAGTCTTGGATCAAAGAGTGTATTTCTTTGTCAACTTGAAATCATAAACAATTATATCAACTTCCTCTAATTTCAAGATGTCAATGCAGCGTCGATTTAGTTTTTGATGCTTTCTTTTTCTCTTTTTACAAACCCTTTTCTCAACCACCATATATGGATTGTACACACCATCAAATGGGTGTGTATCTGTTGCATACCAATGTACTTCTATTAATACTACTTCTTCATTTTCTTTATTCACCTTCATAGCTTTTGCAATACAGAAAGGATAATCGCGTGCCCCCCTCCACCTGCCTCCCCCTTCCACCTCTTCTTCCATCTCATTAAGGGGAGTGCCTCTCTCTTGGGTGCCAAAGGGCCGCCCCTCATTGGCGGTGCGATTTTGTAGAGTTGCAGGTTGGTCTGATGATAAAATAAGGAATTGGAAAAATCCATGGTTGTTGGGATTTGATCTTAGTGTTGTAATATTTGAGATGAGAGATTCAACCACTGGTTATTTGAAGCTACAAAAACCTACAGATGAGAGGGTAGGTCATTCTTATGTCATTCTTGGAGCTTGCACATAGCATACCACTATTTGAGAGAAGCTGCAAAAGCCTATAAAAATAGTAGATCCTTGATTTTGATAAGATGTAAAAGTGTCATAGTCCATAGTTTTGATATCGAATGATATAGTAAATAAATTGTAATGATTATAACCCCAAATATACTGAAATAAAACAATTATTCCTTTTATTATTCAACATCATAAAACAATAAATGAGTTTTTTTCCAAACAAATAAAATATAATAAACTCCCAATTCAAAATAATAAAAGTAATTCTATTTAACAATTATAATAATCGCTATTAAAAGCTCTTCATATTAATTAATTAATAAAATGCTTATAAATATGTAAAGAGTGGAATCCCATATCAATTGCAAATGATCATAATGTATAACAAGTGGAATAAGCAACAAAGTTGCTAGTACCTGCCTCCTAAGAAGAGATTGGAAATATATAGCATTAGGATAATTTTGCTATAAAAATATATGATAAGACAAATATAATTACAATTTGAAAGAAATTAAAACAAAAATGAATTAAAAAATGTCCATTTAAATATGATATAGGTTATTTCAATGTAGCATAAAACAAGCATAT